>JAROYE020000002.1:80636365-81140646 GCA_029619315.2 Dynastes maya
TTCGTTTTATTTACCATCAAGGCCAACGTTGATAACGCAAAAAAATATTTGTTTTATGTTACTATTTACATAAATATATAGAACGTATCTCACAGTAATCTACATTCTCAATTTTTATTATTTTTTTTTACATTAAATCAAACAATGATAAAAATAAAGCTATTGGAAGTCATCTACATCTTATGTATATGTATATACATATATTAATTGTTAAAACAATTGACAAGATCGCCACGTGGTTAATTCCTTTGTTTTTTTCTTCCAGCATCCAGGAAGGAAATGGTTTCGCCTTGGTTTAGCTTTATCTATTTCCTTACACGTGCGAAATTCTTCGCATAAACAATTACGTAATGAAAACAATCGTAATTGTAAATGTTGCTTGTATTTTTTAGTGTATACCGGGTGTCCTAGATTTAATGTTACAAGTGATATGCTCCTTATTTGTAGAGATATAAGATTGAACAAGGTGTCGTTGAATATGGTTTGCAAAATCCTGAAAGATATACTTTTTAAAACAACCCTTAGTAAACCACCCTCTAAGAAACCACCCCCAAAATAAATTTGTTTAAATTGCACCCCTAATTTTTTTTTTACCTTTCTTAACCTGAAGTACTAGAAGTTAGGAACACAACGGTATAAACAACAAATTTCACTTAACAAATAGCTACTAATAAAATCGTATATAATCGCATAGGTTGTTCGAACAAAAGAGATTCAGATATTTATTTCGATTTGCGAAAATAGTTTTCATATAAGTAAGTACGAAGTGAAGTAGTGTTGTTATAAAATCTTTAAAATGCCTTCTCATTTTTCTCCAAATGAATGTGTCGATATGTTATTAATTTATGGAGAGTGTAATAAAAATTCTCGTGAAGCATCTCATCATGTAACACCAGTTAGAACAGAAGAAATGCAAATAAATGTACTGGTTTATGTTGGATTGAATCCACATATTTCAGTTAGAACTGTGGCAGAAGATATTGAAATAAATAAATCAACAGTACAGAGGGTGGTATACTAGGCGTACATTAAAAAAATATATCTTTTAGGATTCTGCAAACCATTTTGACAACGCCTTACTCGATCTTATATCTTTCCAAATAAGGAACATATCGCTAGTAACGTTGAATCTGGTACACCCGGTATAAGACGTTCCAGAAGATGTTAAACCTTTTCCAAAATAATAAAAAAATGTATTTCTTACATTTTTTTGGATTTCATTTTAGAAAATTTTATTTTTTTTTTATTATTAAAGAGTTAGCGTAAATATCCATTTAAGAATAGGCGTATCGTCAACAATTATTGATATGTTAAAATAAAATATTGCGACATCTTTGTTTCTTGGAAATCTATAAAGGAAACCGCAAGCTTGTTATTGCTTAAATTTGTTACTTTCTTTATAAATTTTGTCTTATTTGATGACGTTAATTAAACCATTCTATTTCAGAGAAAATTTTCAAGTAATTTTTCTCCAAAATAAGAAAAATAGGTTTTTAAGTTGTAACTTACATTCATGGCGTGGCCAATGTAGGTCAATAGGAGTTGTAAAGCTTCATAAAATAGGGTATAACAGTAACAGGAGATCAACTATGCCAGGTGTATGCATTTCAAAATTTCGCGCCCAACCCGATCAGCTGGTACGTCAAACAGTACAATCGACGCTGATTGGTTGCTATGCAACCACACCACTGGTTACCACCAATCACGTGGGCCTAGTTATTTAAGTCGGCGCGTTTTTTTCGTTCATTGTCAAGTAGTTTCTACAGTCGCTTGGCGGCATTTATAGTAGGAGGTGTATAGAATTTCTAGCAGTGCGGAATCGATCAGCGTGTCGTACGGAAGTGCCTGACGAGTTTTTTTAGAGCAATATTTGTTTACACACGCTTCGAAAACCGCGAACCAATTGTCGCGCGATTGTGTACATTGGAGGAAGATTTCGATAACGAAGAGACAATAGTGTGGATTTCGGATCGATTTATTTAAAGCATATTTTTCCTACGTACCACAAAAAAGAGCACCACAAAAAATTATTTAACTCGTTTAGTTTGGAAGGATGAATTTGTCTTTCGCAGGATGCGGTTTTATGGGAATCTATCACGTGGGTGTGGCGGTTTGTTTTAGGAAATATGCCCCGCATCTCCTGCTCAATAAGATATCGGGAGCTTCAGCCGGCGCCTTAGCAGCTTGTGGATTACTTTGCGATCTCCCTATTGGTAAGAAGTTTTTGAAAAAAAGGACAAATTATATTTGAAAGACCAAAAACAATAAATAAAAGCGACTTCTATGTTTTGAATATTTTTTTATATCGCAAAAACGCGCCTCATAATTATAACTGCGTGTATTTTGTAGTAAACAGAAGTGCGTCATCGCGTTTACTCCACGTGGGGGCATCGCAATTGACATCATTGGCGATTATACATATTCTTAATCTCTTGTTTATTTTTTTTTTAATTCGCTTCGAAACTGTGTTAGTAGCGTTAATAACGCGTATTTTTGACGTATCATCTAGCAAGATAACTGTATTAACGTATTAAAATCCATTATTTTAAAATCAATTATCTAAATGACCTTTAAAATTATCGCAAAAAAGGAATCTACGTACGTGTAATAAATTTTCTTTTCTATAATACCTTTGAAACCAAGTTATAAATAAACGGAACTTTGCACATGCATTAAATATTTAGCACACTTACCTAGCCAAAAAAATTAAAAATTAGCGACGTACAATGAAAATATTAAAAAATGACGTTATCGCATAATAATTAAATCAAATATAAGGGGTAGATTAAATATAATTCTTTCTTTATTCTAATTTTTCAACAACAAAGTTCATTTGTTATCATTGACGAAACTACTTTATTAATTATACACGAGAATCAGGGGGTAGGGGTCTAGGAATCCAATGAGAAAATTATTTTTGGCCCTCTCGTAGACATACCGCAAACTAACCTATATCTATCTCTTTCATAATTGGTTTACAACTAGGGTTTCAAACTTTGGTTGTTTGTAACCATAGCAACTGTGGTTGAAAGTGACATTTGCCAAGTTCATGCCGCGTTCCTGTTCAGTTTTGTAGGTTTGTCTGTAGTTTTCAGTGGATTATAATGGATTAGTTCATTTCGTACATGTTCAGTTCTGTTGCTTGAAGTCCTCGTTTAAAAATCATTTTTTTTTAAAGCTGTCTGTACGGACAAATTACATCGAAAGACATCCGTACACCCTATGAGTACTATATCATGTTTAGTTTTGAATTCCGCTTGTATATGCGAATGAAAACTTGTGTTTTGTGCTGTAATATTTGAATTAAATACAGAATTTGACAAAAATTGAACATTTAAAGTAAATAGACCGCGTATTCTGCTGATAGTTTCCGGTATGTCCACGAGAGGCGTTAAAATGCGCGTCGACATCAATGGCTAGCGTTGCCTTTTCTATTAAGTTATTCTATAAGTCTTGGTTGCTAAGGGACGGCCAATCGCGATTATGATGCTTTTAGCGCGAATTTTAATTATTCCCCGTGAAAATATAGTAGAAATATTTATATTTTCCCAGGTGATTTCACCAGTGATGTCCTTCGTGTCGCCACCGAAGCTCGTAGCCGATCCTTAGGTCCGTTCCATCCTAATTTTAACATCCAAAAACTCCTCCTGGAAGGTTTAGAGAGATTCCTACCTGAAGATGCCCATCTTATGGTTAACGGCAAGCTTCATATATCCCTCACCCGCGTTTATGATGGAAAAAACGTTATCGTCTCCCAATTTAACAGTAAAGAAGAGCTAATAGCTGCTTTAAACGCGTCTTGTTTCATTCCCTTCTTCTCCGGATTACTTCCGCCCAAATTTCAAGGAGTTCGCTACATGGACGGTGGATTTAGCGATAATCTGCCTAGTTTGGACGAAAATACGATAACGGTTAGTCCATTTTGCGGTGAAAGCGACATCTGCCCGAGAGATGATAGTATGCAATTGTTTCATGTAAGCTTGCTAAATAAGCCTTTGTTTTTTAGATTACATTTAGCCGATTTTGTTTGCAGATTAATGTAGCCAATACAAGCATTGAAATATCAAAACACAACATATACAGAGTAATTAGAATTCTATACCCTCCAAAACCGGAAGTCTTATCAAACATCTGCAAACAAGGCTTCGACGACGCCCTTAGATTTCTGCATAGGAACAACTTGATCAATTGCACGCGCTGTTTGGCGGTCCAATCGACGTTCGTCATTCAAAAAACAATAGACGAATGCATAGAATACGATCCGCAATGTAACGAGTGTAAATTGCATCGACAGGTAAGCGTTATTTCAGCAAAAAAAGCGCCTTTCTCTTGTCTAGGGAGAAATTAGATGAAATTATTTGATTTACAGGAAGCTTTAGTGTCCAACCTACCGGACACGGTCCTTACTATCTTTCAAGACGCGATTGATTCGGCTAACAAGGGCTTAATCAATTGGATCTTCAAACATAGAGGGATGAAGCTGTTATCTGTGTTGAGTTTACCTTACAGCCTACCAGCGGACGTGATGTACGCTACATTTACCAAGTAAGTTTGCTCTACAAGAGCACCTTGAGCAAGTAGATCGTTATTTACAGGTTGAATCTAACACGCTCATTTAAAACCACCACCAGTACCATATTCACTGCACTAACGACTAATAATGTTGGTAGCATTGTCGGAGATAGCTTCGAAATGCGAAATTTTCAGTACAAGATCATCGGCAACGTCTTTCTCACCTCTAGACCACAATCACAACATAAGCACTTAGCTCATTGCGATAATAACGATAGGTGACTATACACACTGTATTTCTATTGGTTAAGGGTCTTTTTATTCAGCAATTTTGGTGTGATTTCGCTTATCGACGTCGTTTTCGTTTTGCGTAAAGTTGGTGGTGGATTCATTTGTTAATTAATGTGTCTGGGTAAATAGGAGAATTTCTAAGAATTTCCTTTGGGGATGACAATATCATGTTTATCTCGATAATTCATGTAAATATTGTAGAAAGCATGTCGAAGTCAAACAAATGGAAGTTTTACAATAATTGCTTTAATTCTTAGATTCAACAAATGCGTAACATCATATAAATAGCGATTTAATGTCTTTCCACATTAACACAATAACAATGAAGTTAGTTTTTAACGGTTATCTATTCTATTTACACGGGCAAAGAGGTCCCGATATCGGCGTTTGTTTTAATAATTTTTTTGTTTTATATTCTTCGTCACTTATCAGCGCTTTCGTATCTATTTTCGCCTGTTTGTAAATAGATTGAATTTGAGTTGATAAACATGCATATTGATTTGTAACAGGTACAACATACCGCCATTTTGTTTCTTCTGGAATTAAAATGTGTGTACAAAGGCGCCTTATGTGGTTATCTTTTGTTCTGTATTGTATGATTTGTTTTCCTTTGTCAACAAGAATTTTATCACCATAGAATTAGGTTACTTTGATATATATTTTTTTTTAATTTTAAAGTAACGTAACTTTTTTTTAAGACAATGAAATAGTTGTCTCCTATTTCCATTATTAAAAAATGTATTGTACTCATCAAGTTGGCCCGTTTTACTAACTCGCTGCTCTTATTGTTTATCGCAGCTTCACTATAAACGCACGCTTATAAAAGTAAATGTTCTTCTTTTATTTTTTTTTTTTACAATCAAACTAGTCTATGGTATTTCGTTTAGTCGTCGATAACATTACAAATTGCTTTTAGATTCATGGCGACAACTCCGTCGGTTGGAAATAAGATATGGGAAGCTAGTAAATACTTCTTAGATCGGCTCTCTGACGTAATGAATAAAGTGAGCAGCAAACCGAGACAGCTCTCTGCTAAAATTGCATGCCAATTAGCGATAACGGAATATACAGGTTCGTGCTTATTTTGAAACGTTTTTTCCCCTTAAAAGTCTAAAAACCTACACGATTTCCTTTTTGAAACAGACGATCTTGACGTAGAAGCTTATCATCAGCACGGAGAAGTAGAAACCACCAGTCAAGTAAACTTGAATTTCACGCTCGATCTAGAAAACAACGGAAGGTAAGAATTCCATCAATTTCTTTAACGTTCCGATTGCTACGCGTTGCTTTAACCCAGATCTCTAGACGAAAGCGAGACTCCCCGCGCCATAGCCAATAAGATTCTATCGAGACGGTCGAGTCTGACTTTCAACACGACGAGCGACATCTCAATCGGCGAAGACACCTTCGAACACATCTTGCAGGCTACGCAACACCACGAAGCCGTATGGACTTATTACTATCTGGATGAGAATAATAAGGTTCGGCGATTATAAACGGATCTAGATTAGATTTTGGAGAATATCGCTTCTATTTTGTTTCAGGTCAAAGTAACGGAGATATTTGATGTAACGGATAGCGATTCCCCAGCGGTCCAAAGCGTTAAGGAGAGGGAAATCAATCAGCAGCTGCAGTTCGACGACGATTGGGACGAGTCAACTTGGATGGGACATCCGGAAGATCAAATGTGTAAGTAATTAATATTAGTAATAGAAGAACATGTGTACTACCAAATGAATCCTTGTTTGGACTTTCCAAATTTGATATTAAAACAATTTCAAGGGTTTCTTTTAAATTTTATTACTTTAGCATCGCGATTTTCAAAATAATATTAATAGATATAAGATGCAAAGAAACAGCCGTGTATGGGAGGTATCTTAAGTTCCACAAAAATAGGTTTGCTGGGTTAGAATTCTTCCTTTAATATACAGTTTTATTTAAGCAGATTGAGTTTGCGAAACGCAAAACACTTGGTAGCTGTTTAAGTAGTTAAAATCATTCCTAAACACTCAAAATGTATTGGTTACCTCTGACTTCAAACTTTATCTTGTCAATTTGCCACGATCGAAGTGCTGGTAGTATTGAACACTTTTGGGGCGTAGTGTACGGCAAAAGCTTTTGTAGATAAGGTAGAATTTAACATGTCAAATGGTTTTTAAGTAATTCTATGTTTATTGGCACAGCTACTCTTGTCGAATTGCAATTTCTTTCCTAATTTTTCTATGACGATACGCTCTTCACTTCGAAATTGCTAAATATTAAAATTAAATCTAAAATAACGATTTTTCTCTAGTTCTCAGCCACGACAGTAGAACGCGAAGTATAGCGGAATTATCCGAATATTCCATTGATGATATCCACGATCGCGACAACTGCAACCTTTTCTCCGATCCGGAAAGCGAATGGACGGGCACTTTGAGAGTTGAGGAACCTGAAGACGAGGACCTTTCAGATTTGAGACCGGAATCGGACCAGCCTGACGGCCGATTTAGGACACCGTATCAAATTCCTTCGTACACTTACCAAGGATACGACCTGTGATATTCCATCGCGTTTCTTCCCGTCTCTCTAATCATTGATTGACATTCCTATTATCAATTTCTCGCCATATCTTCATCTTCATTCTATATTATAACCTTCTTAAACAATTCTTTGTAAAATAAAGGAAATATTTATTCATCTTTTTAAATATAAGCATAAGGTAATTCAACTTATGAGTGAGATATTAACTGTTATCCCTTCTATATGTGATATATGTAACGATACTGATATTTTGTTGTACATAAACGATACAATTTGTTGTGTTTAAAGTTAAGACACGTTACTTGTTGCTGAGATTACCCTTTGTTGTCTGTTATACATTCACATATGCATTGAGTTTAAGTATTACAATGTGAGTAACTGATATAAGAAAACAAAAGAATGCTATTTATTGAAAAATAAACGATATTTTACTAATCTGTGTTTGATTTATTTCCTATCATAGCGATTCGGCGAGATACAAAGACTTTGCTTGTTATGTGCTTCTTTTTTTAAAGATAACCAATCTTTGGAACTTACAGAACAAAAAGTCAGATCAATTCCATCAATTTAATTACTTCTAATCACTTTATGGATGATTCACAATGTGCATAATATATTTATTTTAGACGGCCTGCCTAGTAATAAGTAATTGCTTCAAAAACCTTGAATTTGTTCATTTGTGTACCACGGAGATATCCCGCATTAAATGGATGCAAGATAATTATAGACAATTTGTACTATGTAAAAATTAAACTACAAAGGTAAGGATTAGCGTTTACGCATGGGTATGTCGAAATGCAGTGCCATAGAATTATCGTTATGAATTACGAATTATTATTATTGTAGGCAGTTCTTATGTATTATTTATGACCTGTGTATCTTGAGTGTATCTATAGTAACTGGCTTCACTTTTTGTTTGAATAAAATAGTTACTAAAAGAAGGTTACTAAATTCGTTTTGAACGTAAAGTGGTGTTTCGTATTCTAAGTTCTTAACAATAGTTTCAAATCTATTAGCTAGAATATCCCATATAATTCCAATTAGAATATTTTGAATTATTCGATATTTCAAAATTAAGTAATTAAATAAATTTTTAATTTAATTGCATTTTATCATAAAAATGTAGGCGTAGTGGTGTCATCTCTTAGTAATTTTCTATACTACAATAAATTTCCAAGTTAAGATTGCTGTAATACCAGCATATAAAAGTTTTCTTTAATATCGATGCACCGTATTTACAGAACTCTGTAATCGGTAACTTAGGTACAATTAGGACATTTCCCAATAGATGGCGATAATTTAAAAATTAAAAAAAATGTTTATTCAAATTTGAATAACTATGATAAAACAAAACTTTAAATTTCGACATTTATTTTCGTATTTGCAAATTTTTTTTCAATTAAATTTATCGTGTTGGAAATATTATAGTTTATTGTATCACGATACTTACTTAATATTCATTTAACGTTCTATTATACCTTTTCTCATAATAATTTATAGTTTAATAAACAATGCCCGATTATTTCATGGGCCAATTTCCTAACAACCGACGTAAATAAGGCCTTTGATCGACTCTTAACAATTCCCTGCATGCATTACGTTCAAAATTTATTACGCCATTGTTTTGTAACATTAGACATTGCATACTGTAACATGATTATGAATAGTAAGAAGTTGGTGAATTGGGTTTGGTAATTGGGAGGTGGTGGTAGCTTGTTCGTTTGTGGTAGCTTGTTCGTTTGTTTAAATTTTCACGACGGCCGTAATGGCGTGATAATGAAAAACTATGTCTTGCACGAGTTTGTCGTAAATAAAATAAAAGTAAACATATTAATTTTTAATAGGCTATAATGGTAATAATTATTGCATTAAAAATTGTATACAAATTGTGTAAAATGTTTAATTCAGAGTCAAGTTAACTTTATTTAAAATTTGGATTATGTTTTTATTATATTATATTCCTTCAAGGTTTCATGGTATTTTTAGAAAATATTCTGCTTTATTTTTTTATAGCAGCTACAGATTTGTTTTCATGTTTCCATTTCAGCATTCCACCTAGATGTTCAACTTACATGGGTTATCGTAAAATGTCGTTCTTTCAACACGATAGTCTTACAAAATCTGTGAAACTATTTTTGATGCCTCATAAAGTTTAATCTTTGCTTTCTGTAGAAAGCTAGCAGGTTGATAAATTGCTGATAGATGAGAAATTATTGGCGTATAATCAAATCAACATATTTCTCTTAATATTGGCTAAAATTTTAAACTCAATGATTACAGTGCCATCCATAAAGTACGCACCATATGGGAAATTTCTTTATTAAGGGTTTTTCCAAAAAAATATATTCTTGGTAAGAGTTTGTACATCCCCTAAAATTCAACGTGCACTATTAAAACGTGGAAAATTTCTAATATTATACGGGGTACGTCCGAAAACTTGATTTTGTCCCAAGAGCAAAGAACCCTTATTTTAAAATCTATAACATGCTATTTGAAAAAGTTGTTTAGCATTAACAACTATACCTAAAATTAAAGTCGTGGCCACCTAAGTTAAATTTTATTTTTTTATTTATTTTTTCAAATATCGTTTTCAAAAACAATCTTTAAAACGACGTGGTGTAAACATCGTTTCATTTAAAAAGTTGATAATATTACAAATTGGCCAAATGTAATGTTAACTTTTTTTAATGTAAAATTTTTTTGATGCAAAATTCTTTTTATTTTCGTTAACACCTAAAATTGCTGAAAATAATAAATTAGTTATAAGAAAAGAGCATTTGTTAATTCCTACCGGTTCAACTTCAAAAAATTAATTTCTCAATTTTTTTTTTTTATTTTATGGAAGTGTTTCTGCCAAAAGTCATCTTTAAAAGTTGGCTTTGAAAACAAATGAATGTTCGACATGGTGGGCAATCATAAAGAAGTATACCTAGTCTCCATTTTACATCTCAGTATGAATTTGTTTTTTGAAGACGATATTTGAAGGAAAAGAAAAAAAAATAAAATTTGATTTAGGTTGTCATGATTTTAACTATAACTTTAGTGCTGAAGTTTTTCGATATTTTTTTTTAAATAAAGGTTTTTTACTCTTGGGACAAAATCAAGTTTTCAGAAGTATTTCGTACAATATTAGAAATGGTTCATATTTTATTGGTATATGTTTAATTTTAGGGGATGCACAAATTTTTATCAAGAATAATTTTCTTTAGAAAAACTCATAATAAAGAAGTTTCCCATATGGTGCGTACTTTATGGATGACACTGTGTACTTGACTGACTATGATTCATAGGTCCAACAAAAACTTTCGGGCACGTTTTTTGGCTATCAACATATTGTTTTAGGTCAACTTGCTAAATTGTCAATGTAATGACTTCCCAGACCCAACAAAAATTCATTTAAACTTGTTATGTAAGTACCAGTAATAACAGAGCATTCTTCTAGCAAAATATACACGAACTTTGAAATAACAACAAAGAGTCTATTTCCGTATTATCCGGTGCCAAATTATTTATATATCTCAGTTGATTTGATAGTGGGCCAAATTTGTATACTAGAAACTCTATTACACACTTTTGCCAGTATTTTTTTATGGCTATGGTTTATTATTAAATGCGGATGCCGAATGCTTATTCGTGAATGGGCATTGTGCGCCTGTATGTATACATCAGGAAGCTCTATTTAAAAAATGGTTCAGTTTAGTAGCGGTTCGTTCGTATAGGATTGTTGTTGCTGCTATTCAAAAATGTGAAACTCTATTATTTGGGTGAACAACACATGCTAATCCGGCCATACGATTTATGTTTATTTCTACAGATCTACGAGGCGATTAGGCTTTCAAAATTTAAAACTCGGTGAAAATGGTGATTAAGTTACATTTATGTTATTTTGTTTCTTCAGTGTTTGGCGAAATTATGAGACCAACTTTTTATTTTGAATTTATGAAATAATTTTGAGTACAAAATTCGAATTTTCCGCAGTGATTTTGAACTTATAGGTTCCTTTTTGGGTTTTTCTGGCAAATAAATCTTTTTCAAAGGTAAGGCGATAATTTTTAAAACGATTTTGCTTATTATTTTGAATGTTTCGAAAACAGGATTTTTTAAATAATATATCTTACTATTCTGGTGAAATCATTAGAAGTCAAGTAAGTCAAGTAGGGTTTTCGAGTTTAGCAGATCAAAATTTATTGCATTGAAAGTTTTGAAAATACGAGGAAATGAGGAAAACGCTTACCTGGAAACTTGCTATGATGTGCAGATTTGAAGAAAATTCCTTTAAAATTCTATCGTTTTTAATTTTCAAATAAGACATTTGAAAACGTTCCCAAGATAAGAAAATTGGTTTTGTGCTTATTACATAATGGCCACATGTTTACTAATCTGTCAGTTTATTTCTGCGACATTCTGTAAAATTAGATATTATCGAAACAAAATCATATACTCCTTATCTGTTTTCGAATAAGGAAAGATAACATTAATCTGAATATAATACACATCAAATAAATGGAATTATCTTCGATTTCAGCGCTCAGAATAAGATAATTCAAGCATTTTCCCATTATCTAATTGATGTAACGACCGCAGCAAGTCAGCAATTCCATTTCTAATCAAGTACATACTTGAGAAACTATTTCGTTCAACCCGAGCAATAACATAGTACCAATCGCGCGTGTTTCTGTGTACAATTTCGTGGGTTAGAAGATCTTTATCGGCGTTATGCACACGACTCCTCTGTATAAAGTTTATTCGCCGTTGTTTGACGAATTTATGTCGTTGTTACTACATGTCCATGCACGAATAGTATTTATACGTTCGAAACGAAAAAGCGGACTGATAAGAGAGGAATAAGAAAATAAAGAATTGTTATTGACATGTATCTTATTCGTAAAGGCGACCGATATCAGCGTTGGTCAATAACTTATTTGAGATCGAAGAGTCTTGAATGATTTTCGATAGATTCGAGTAAACACAGTTGCGACATGGTTTTAAAAGGCTGGTGTTGATAGAATTATTTGGTAAATTTTATTGTTGTGTCTGTATTATACTTCGATAGTGTACTGGAAATAAGGTGAGATGACAAGTAAAATAAATATTTTCCGTTTTTTTTTTTTGTTTTCTACAAATTGGCGTAACTTCCGCTAGCAATTTAAATCTGTGTTTGTTTGGAAATTTTATACGTTTCGATTCGTTTACTTTTTGATTACATTCAATTGTAATAGCTTATTGTTAGATATGTTGATGCAAATAGATTACATTTATGTGTGCTTTGTTTATGATAGATTATACGAGGTTGGGATAAAGTATGGAAGCAAGCAAATATTTTTAAAATTAATTATTGATGAAATTTTGCAGGTATGTACCTAAGTGTCATGATGCATAATTTTATTTAAACGGAACACCTGTGTATTTTTCATATTATATTCTTCCATACTGGTTTTAGTACCACTATCTATAAGACATGGAAAGATGAAGCACTTTACATTTAGCGAGCAATCAATAATAAAATGAGAATCATCCAATATAAACAAAATCATTTGAAATGTTCAAACTGCCCGCCGTTTACCTCCTGACAATAAGCAAGCCCATTAAAAAATTCCTGAGTTACCTTTTCCAAGACTTCTCTTAATTCACATTCAACGACTATTCTTTGTCTCAATCCCTGCAAAGTCGTCAAGATCGTTTAACGTAAACGCAGGATTTGAGATGATCCCAAAGGAAAAAATCTAATGGACTATGAGGTCTGGAGAACGTGCAGGCCACTCAATGAATCCTCTACGTCTAATCCATCGATTTGGAAAAGTAGCATCCAAAAAATGCCTAATTCATCTATCATAGTGGAGAGGTGCTCCATCCAGTTGCAATCAAAAATTTTGAGGTAACCGGCAATTGTGTTGAGGTGCAGGATTAATTTGGTTATTTAAGGGATCCAAATAATTTTCTCCTTCAAGTTTCTGTCTATAAAAAATTTTGCAAATCATTAATAAGATGATACACTTCTAACACGATCGCCAAAACCGACCATCATTAAAATTTCGATATGCTTTTTTTCATTTAAATGCACCATTCTCAGCCGTACAATTAGTGAATTAAATTACAACAATTACCTACTAAATGGTACACGTTTATTTTTATTAATAAATAAAAATTCAAGTTTAAGCTTACCTCCATAGTTCTTACTCGAATGTATAAAAACAATAAATGTGAGTGGTTTATCTTTCCATTTTTGACATATAATGGTACTAAAACCAGAATGGACGAATCCGGAAAAACAAGGTCTATCATAATATGCAAAAATATACAGGGCGTCTCATTTAAAAAGTAAAAGTTGAGTGTAACTCCGGTTAAACCGGAAGCACAGTAACGACAAAAACATCGAAAAAGATTCATTATGTGTCGTTTACAATTTTGGCTCATAAAACAGTTATTGATGATTTCTGTACAGTTGCGAGGAGATATACCTTCGTCTTGAATTTATAAAATTTATTTTCTCGACAGGTAAACCAGATAGGTTGATAGCAGTTATAAGGAAGGTTATCGCAAATGTGTTGCAGATTCCAAAAATTAGGGTATTCCATTTAAAACAATTAAATTAGGTAGCGCCACCTAGCGGTGACGAATTTAATTTAATAAATTTTTACCATGAAATATGTGTCCTTAATGGACAAATATAGCAAAGTTTTCAAATCGGGTACTCTAAATCTGTGGCACTGGAACACTGAAACAGTTCACTACTACTTAACTCATACTGGACGCACGTTTCGATAGCCAAGCTATCATCATAATTAAATTAAAAAATGATTTGCTATATAAGGTTAGTTTTTTACTTAGTTTATTAATTCAGTTTTACTGCTGATGATGATAGCTTGGCTATCGAAACGTACGTCCAGTACGAGTTAAGTGTTGTGGTAAGGGTTTTAAAAGGTTTCAAAGTTTTCAAAGTTTTAAAATCTGTATTCGTTCTCGAGATATCGCGCTATCTCATTCCTCGCTGAACACGCTGTATATCATATTTGATTTATAGAAATACAACTTTGAGTTGCTACGGACTTATGAGACAGCCTGTAGGTTTCAATATAATTTTGAGAACACAGTTTTGAAAAATCTGAATTCACAAAGGCACCATTTTCTGAGCATTCGTGGATGCGTACAAAATTTTCTCTATTAATGCAATACCGAGGAAAAGCTAATGGAAACCGTACAGTAATTTACACATTAATTGAATGCAGGCGAATAAATACTTTTGGTTACGCTGTGTCATTTCAAATAATTCAAAATGGCGCCCATGTGTAAAAAAAATTACTAAAACACCGTGTATAAAGCACTCAAATAGCAAGCTTTGTGAAACGTTCGATACTCATTCTAGACAACGATTTTTTAAATTCTGTATAGTTTTTATAAAGATCTTTGGAAGAATTCAACATTTATTACAACGTTTGCAAAGTTTCTGTTTCAAAAAATCGTTTTTAATTTGAAGGCAAATATGTTGAATATTATTTTTTTAATTTATTACAAGAATGTTAATCGTGGTTTGTATTTTTTATTGTTTGCGCTCTATATCATAAAACTATGCCTCCATATCAGTATACGCGAAATATTTTTAGCGTACTAGTCGATGCACTTTAATAATAATTGTTGTTACTATCTACTTACTATATTTCTAGGACAACAAATTGAATTTTTGTATGGAAAAAGTGACGTGTGCACTGGCTGAAATTTCGATTGACCACTTCAGTCTCAAGTATCGACATCATATTAAATAAAAAAAATATCGATCTGCTATACTTTACACGATACTAAAAGGTAAATTTAATGTTGTATACCCATCCTTTTTTGTATGTACATACATACATTACCGTTCATAACTATTTGGGCACCTCAAATTTCAGCGCAAATCATTCAATCTTTAAATGGAAATATTCAATTATGTACTTCGTATTTATATATATACAAATATACAACTTTAACAATTAAAATTATTTATTTGACCTAAATTTTAGATTCGTCTATTTGACCTTCTTTACTTTTAATGATTGCGTCGCATAATCGGGGCATTCTTGCAATTAATTTTAACAGTGTTTGTGGAGTTATTTGAGCCCATGCTGCCTGTAGTTTGTTCCACATGTCATCTGCTGAAGTTGAAGCAGTTTTTCTTACTTCCCGATCGAGTTCTTTCCATAATAACTCGATGGAATTCAAGTCCGGGCTTTAGGGTTCCTCTTCTAACTGTTCTAAATATTGCTTGCATAATTTTGAAGTGTGTTTTGGGTCATTGTCTTGTTGGAATACAAAATTTTGATTCAAAATTCTTAGATCAGAAGGTATTACATTTTCCTTTAAGATGCGTTCGTATTGCTCTTTTCCCATTATACCTTGAATTTTTATGAGATCACCTGCTAATGTACCAGCAAAACAACCGCAAATCATTACCGAACCACCGCCGTGTTTGACGGTAGAGACTGTGCATTGCTCTAGTGCACGTTCACCTACAGATCTTCTTACAAACACTCGTATTCGAGAACCGGAAATCCCGAATTTGAATTAATCAGTCTACAATATCTTGCTCCAATCTTCTACCGTCCAATTTCGATGTTCACGTGCCCATTGTAACCTCTTTTTTTTATTAATTTGGCGAAGCAAGGGGTTTCGCATTGCAAGTCATCCGTGAAGGCCGGCTTTTTTCAGACAGCGTTTAACCATGGACACGCTAATCGGTTTCGGAAGTACAGTATTGATTTCTGCGGCGATTTCTGGAGCTGTTTTTCTTCTACTTCGCTTGCTGGACACCACGATTGCAATATCTTGAGCTGATGTTGTCGCCCTTGGCTACCACTTCTAACTTTATTTAGAAAACTGCCACTTTCACTGTATTTTTTGATGTTATAATCAACAGTAGATGGATTTAAATGTAATTTTCTAGCAATTTGACGATTGCTTATGCCTAAGTTATGTTGTGCTACTATCAGAGCACGCGTTTCAATACTAATTTCTTTCCTTTTCGGCATGTTTTAAAATTTTAAACGAAATTATAAACACTATTCGTTAAGAGATTTTGTCGCTACTAACATAGAACGATAGCTGACTGTAATTTAAGAATATTATCTCAAATGGCTTGATTATAGCTTCATGATTCATGATAAAATTACCAACTGTTACATTTTTTGTTGAATTTCAAGAAATACGCTACCTTCGCTTTTATAACGGTATCACCTCTCATACAGATAAAAGAAGTAAATAGACCGACATTATTTGAGTGAATTTAAGTGAATCTTACTGATTATTAGCATACTATTCAATGATGCTGGAATGTATTTCCTAAATACATTCTTTGTATACAAAATTCTAAAATCCAAAGGTGTCCAAATACTTATGAGCGGTAGTGTACATATTACGATTAACTATATACTTACAATAAGTGTCTCGTTAAATGCAGCATACAAAGAGTTTATTACGGCTAAATCAAGCTACCATAATGTCCTAACTCGGGGTCTTTTAAAGATTAATAAATTAGCTACATCCTGCGCCTGTTAGATCTATGTAGTCCGGTTGTGCGGTTGAATATTTTACGTGTGCGAATTTATCGGTGAACCCGGGAGGTTGTATCTTATCGTTCGCGTGAATATTTCAGAATTGTCGTCTTTCCTAAACTTCAAACGCTTTGGGAACTTATTTTCTCGGCTTGGTATCTATCTAAGCGGCAGAAATTTTAAATAAGGCCAATATTATAATTAGATTGTGTTATATTAGACGTTACGAAACTGACCACAGATTTTAGAGTCCTACGTTGTTTGCAAAAAATAATCGAACGACCGTTATTATCAAATCGTAATAAAGGAAAGTGTTGTAAATGTTTTTGTAGATTTTTGTTTTTGTATTTCCTTAAACGGCATGACAAATTACACCGACTGAGTTCAATTTACTCTAAATGTAATTATTATACTTCTCAACTAATAGAGTATAAAGCTATAGCAATTCATATTTTCCTTTCTTCTGTTGTTTCAGGAAAGATGGCGATGAAAGAATGGGTTCGACAACTACAACCAGTGCAGGTCTATGTTATTTTAGTGTTAAGTGTGGTGTTCTTCATCGCTGAATTGGTGTTGAGTCACATAACTCATGCTTTGACATTACTTTTGGATTCCTACCAAACTTTGTGTAATATTTTAGCGTTGACTGGATGTTTGATTACGTTAAAGGTAAGATTTGCAATTGATTTTCTTTAATATTGTGAGAATACAAATTTGGTGATTGTTCTAAAATCAATTAGCTTCATTTCATCACCAAATCACGCAAAATGAAAATAATTTTATTGACTTAAAATCCAACGACTATCTAAAATACTTTACCTTAAAGGTTTAATAATATTCTTTAGCATGGCAAAAATGTGTCATTGAAAGAAGAAAACAAATCAACGAATAACGTAAAGGATAGCGAATGCTTTGCTGAAGAACTGTCTTCCTCTCTGGAGAACCAACAATCTCTAACAGCAGCTACTCAAGAAAAGAAACTGAAAAACACCTTCGGCTGGGCTAGAATCGATGTCATGACCATGTTGATTTGTTGCGTCTTTCTAGCATCGTTAGTGTTTTCTTTGCTGGTGGAAGCCATCCAAACCTTGGTCCATATCGATCATAGCGACGAAATGCACCAACCTGTTTTGGTTTTCGCCACGGGATGTTTGGGTTTGGTTTTAAACGGGATCTGTTACATTTTGATTGGAGGTATTTATTAAGTTTTGCATTCACTTAAGAACCTCTAAAACGAAATATTTTTAGGTTTCACATTCCATCAAGGCAGCTTTTTGCACATCACCGAAAGCGGAGATGTAGTTTTAGATAAGGTCGTAACGGATGATTCCATTAGGAAAGGAGAGCGAAGGCTTTCACGGACGCGGAATGTACCAACACCGCAGTACAGACAAAGGCAAGATTGTCGTGAGATCATGCGTGATTGCATTGGTAGGTTAGAAGTCATAAATTCAAAAATTTAGGCTTACTTGTCATATTTTCTTTGATTAGGTTGTATCTTCGTGGTCGTCTGCTCGGTTTTAATCTACTTCACAGAGAAAGACGTCGCCAAGTTTATCGATCCAATACTATCGATAGTATCAGCAACGATTTTATTGATATTGAGTTACCCATACAGTAAGTGTTACCTTTTGCTGTCATTGAAAACGGTTTTTAAAACGTTCTTTTTGATCATTTAGTGAAAGAAAGCTGTTTCATTCTTCTACAGACCATCCCGGCTTCTATCAACATCACTAACTTGAAGAAAGAGTTGCTAGAACATTTTCCGGATATAGTAAACGTGCATGATCTCCACGTTTGGCAGCTGACGGTTCATAAAGTGATCTCTACCGTACACATAACTTTTCAAAACCCTAAAGTGTACGCCAAAATCATCGACGAAATTAGACAATTTTTTACAGACTACGGTATCACCCAAGTGACGATACAACCCGAATTTGGAAGCAAAACTCCCGATAAGAGTTCTTGTCTAATGCAATGCCAAAGCGAAGGTTGTAAACCTTGCGTCTGTTGTCCGGATGTTGTTGAGGTAAGAAGTTTTGCTTAAAATTTGCTGATTTTTGCTTATTGCGTCTTGTAGATCAAAAATAGGATTAACAAAACAAAATCTCAATCCAAAGAGAGGATCTTTGAAAACGAAAATGTTAGTTTAAAGTCCGTCAAGGTTACCAATGGCGATTTCCAATCCTCAGAAAACTTGAGCAATATACCAGAAGTTCCTAGCAACGATCAAATCCCTCAGGAGGCTAAAGCAATTATAGAAAAGTGCAAAGAACGACACGAGGAAGTAGAAAACAAAACTGTGGAAGATCCACTTCCTTTAATTGCTAATATCGCTAGCGAAGTAGCGAAAATCGAAGAGAGTAGCTTAATGGCTAACCAATAGTTCCATTTTGAAGTTCCTTAATCTTTTGCAAAGTACAAATCGGAAGTAAACAAACTTATCTGCGATAGAAGAGCTGTGGAATGTCATTTTTAGCATAATTGACGATATTTCTATTTTTCTAAGGTTGTTTGTAATCATTATTTTTGAAATAGATGAGTCGTAAAGCATACGAGTAGTATTTTGAGTAGGATATGGCGTGTATTTAATATTTAGGAAAATATTTTGTGTGTAAGAAATTAAAGAAATCGATCCTCTTTGTATTTACTGTCAATGTATATAACATTTTATACAATGTAGGTATATAACGATGTTAGTAGTGAAACTATTGGACTAAATTGAAATTTGACGAAGGATAGTAAATGTTACATATATTTTTGTACGTAGGTATTTTTTTTAATTTCCCATTCTATACCGTTTGCACCAGATTTTGTTGCACAGCCAATGTGATGGTTATTTGAATAGATATGAGATTATTTTTTGGGAAGCAAATCCAGGGTAGGAAATGTGCTTAAAAGTGCATCTTATGATATTAATACAGAGTAGAACCATGTGTCATTTACTTATTTACGTTGCGGCGTTTTGAAGTTAATCAATTTTTTCACTCCTGTGATTTATTTTAATAGACAACAATAAATAACTTCATTTGGCCAATACAACATAAACAACGTCTTTCACATAACCCCAAAAGAAAAAATTGAGAGGTGTCAGGTCGGGAGATCGAGCTGGCCACCTTAAAGGACCTCTATTGCCAATCCAAGAACCTTGAAACCTGCGATTTAAAAAATTTGTAATTGCTGCTCTGTTATGTGGTGGAGCACCGTCCATGCTACCATCGCATTGTTACTCTTTCGTCAAGTGAAATTTCCTCTAAAAGTTCTGGTAAGTCATGAGTTAAAAAATTAAGATATGTTTCACCCATAAGTGCAACACCGTAAAAATAATATAACAATTATACGGTCATTGAACAGTCCAACCAAACATTTGTACCCCATATTGTTTGAAAATTTGTTTCCCTAACCCATTTTGGATTTTCAATCGATCAATAATGAAAGTTGTGCCGATTAACAACGCCATTATTATGAAAACGAGATTCATCACTCTATAAAATTCTAAATAATCAGGTATTTCATTTATTAAAAGATGCATTGAAGCAATAAATTCCAGTCTCCTAGTCAAGTCGCCAGGACGAAGCCCATGCACTAAATGCACTTTGAATGGATGGTATTTATTTTGTTCTAAAATTCTGTGTATTGAAGATTTATTTACGCTTGATTCGTTAGCTACACTTCTTATGGAAACATATGCTAATACATTTATAACATTCTCTTCATTTTTCACATAATTCGTATGTTTCAGTTGCGAAGAAAATGAACCAATTTTTAAAAAATCTTTTCTTTTTCATTGGGCTATTTTTGGGTTACTCTACAAGATGCACTTGGAAGCACATTTCCTACGCTAGAATTTCATCCCAAAAAATAATCTATCCATTCAAATAAGCATCATATTCGCTGCGCACCAAAATCTGGGAGACCCGGTATACACAGAAAATTGTAATAAATAGAATGTTTGATTTTATTGGTACGATTATAGCGCCCTCGTGACGTGAAGAGTTATAATATATGAAAATTATGTTGTAGCTCTCGTCCCTAGATGTCGTAGGAAGCCAAATAGATATAAATTTTAAAATGTATGCCATGTCACTAGTAGTTATTTACACTAAATATGTAATGATCTTCTCTTCTATTTCATGAAGCTAATAAACTTAATTGCATTCAAGAAACGTTACAAAATTCTTAATTTATATTCAATAAAGAATTTTATCCTCATTTCAGAAATTCAAGAACTTCTGCATTTATTTCTCTCACTAGTTTGTCGGGCTCCATCAAACTAGTTCTTCGGCGCTCCTTCCTTCTATACTTTCTTTCCAACAGCGTCCTATTTTATTTGCCTCGCGCTTAAATTGCGTGAATACCGCGAAAAACAAGTAAGCCAATAGTTGTCCAAAGTTAAAATTAAAACACAATGAAATTTGCCGAGTTGCGAACAACTTCCGTAATATTCAATCCGAGAGGTGGTAGCTTTCTTGGTTACTTGCTTACTTGCCCTCCCCTTCGCTCTGTCCACCGTTGCGGAAGAAGCCAATGTAGCGGATGAAACTTAATTTGCCCGCGTGCTACGTCGTCGGGTAATTTTATTTTAAAATAATTTCAATTGTTTTAAAACAAGTCGCTGTGGAAACTGGCGTTGCTAAGGTAGTAAGCCACATATACTGGTCGCTGAAAATGTTCCTTTTCTTGCAGTATAAGGCTTCAACTTCGAATAGAATAGATAACACGAAGAATGTTAATTAATTAATAAAACTCTGGCAAATTTTGCAAAGTTTGTAGAAGAGAATTGTATGAGATAAAGTATACCGGTCTAAGATAGGGGGACATGTCGATTTAGTTGGAGCAAAGTTGCAAATTGTAGCTGTAAAAATCGTATATTTCTCGCATGTGTCATAAGTTCAGGTTGTTCAAAGTAATTTGCGCAGAACATCTCGCTATTATTGAAGGTCGTATAACTTCAAGCGTTTAATTTTAATTTAGTGATCCATACGGAAGCTTGTGGCTCGCTGGACCAAGTGTATTGCTAAAGGTGGAGACTATATCGAAAAATAATGTATCTGTTGTACACCTATCTTTGTTTAATACAGTTGTAGAACTAAAAGTGTAATTTTTGACTTACCCTCGTAATATATCCCAATGAGAAGATTTACCAACAACTTCTTAGCCTTGCAGAGAAGGCCATGGATAATGTTTTAGCTGTTGTAGGTAATACATTTAATACACTTCCATAGAGTTTGTATAGACTAGAACCTAGAGCCACTGCGATCCTCTGAAAGGCCACCTTTGTGTTGGCCTACAACATGTTTACTTTTAAGTGCACTTGTTTGTTAATAATTTTTATACAACTACAGCAGATTACCAAATTCTAAGACCACTTGTTAGCTTATGCGAGGTGGGATGGTACTATATTCTTGGATCTCATTTAAAAATGCTATATCACCAGTTTTAATGGCTAGCATCTTAAAAGTTATTGTTGAGATCTCGTGAAATCAAATAGCCACATACTATGTTTTAATCAAAATATAATAACATTCTAAATAAGTATTGATTACAAAAATATCAAACTACGTATATTCACACGCGCAAAGGTAGATATTAGAGACCTACGACAGCGATACGAAAACAAGGTCTTCTCCTTCTACTTTCCCATGGTAGCTAATCTTAAACGAACCAAGATTACACTGTTTGTTCAATTACTCAACGTCAGGCGTGAAAATTAATCATAACAACGCGAACAACGCAGGGTGTTCCTCCCCTTTCTACTACCCCACCATTCTCCGTTCGCTGATGTGTGGTTGTACTTCAATTAAAAGTTAATATGTTTTCATAATACGACGCTGTGCTAACAACTTGAAATGGTTTTGTAATTATTATTATAACTTGTAAGGTTTTCGGAGGAGCTTAAATTCCTAATTACATCTTAACCGAAGGATCCTTAGAGAAAAATCGAGAGTGTTTACTTCTAGTTTCACGACCAACTTTATAAAAGAAACACCTAAAAAATTTCAATTGAAATTTAGAAAAGAATCTGCTCAAGGCGTAAAACGATTTAATTTACCATATTACAGTAAGTATGCAAATCATTTCTTAATTAGCGATTCATTTTTATTCACTCCACCTCCTCCTCCTTCTTCCACTGCCTTCTTTTATTTTTTTAAATTCCGGCTTAGCATCGGGAACGACTTTCGCATAACACGATATCGCCTTTAATGACGAGGTAATTTTAAAGCACTTAATTATGAAAATGCTTCGGAATTACATTTAGATTTCGACGGGACCGGGAAGAACTTCCTTTTGACTTGCAAATTATCGAAGCTGAAGAATGAGAAGCGAAAAAAAAAAGAGGGAATATAGAAACGGCAACGGAATAAGGAATGCGCCTATACATACTAAAAAGAAGCGAAAGTTATAAATCCGTTATTGATGTTTATAATTCTTTGAAAGAAAGGAAGGGGAAATAGAAGGGCGACATCTGTTGAAATTAAAAAGAAGGTTTTTGTAATATCGGGGCTTATGGTTGATTTAAATATGTTATTTGAAATTATTGTGAAACTTGTGGAGAAACGGTTAAATTAAGTGGAAATCATATTACCTGCAGCGGAATTTGTAATAGAACGTATTATCTTCCGTGTATTGATGTTAAGCGTACTGAAATTGCCACTTTTGTGAAGAAAAATGTAAAATGGTTCTGTAACGACTGTGAGCAGGCTTTGTTTTCTGGAATAAATTTACTATTATTTCTAAAGAGTCAATATGACATAATAACTAATCTAAATAATGAAATAGATGTCACATCTGTATCAGAACTACAAGCTGAAATAACATCCAGATGGTATAACTTACAGGAAACTACTAGAGGAAACGTTGGAATTCACACAGAAAATAACATCTATAAAACCATTTCACCCATACAAAATTGAATAAAGTCAGGGTTGAACAACAAAAAACATACGCACAAGCTATTGGACACGAGAAAAATGAATTTCAAATGGTATCACATAAAAGAAAGGACGTAGAAATTCAAGAACAGTAGGTACCGCTCCTGTTGACGATACTTTCTCTGGTATCCCGAAACAAGCGTGGTTATATATAGAACGAGTAAATGAAACAGTTATAACGGACGATGTACAATACTATGTGAAAAAGACATTTCCAAATGTCGAATTCGATTTAGAAAATCTCAATAGTTAGGGATCATCCGGATCTTTTAAAATTGGATTCGATTTCTCATCTGGAAATTGTTAATAAGGCTGAGATGAGGCCTTCTGGTATTCTTCTAAGATCTTCGAAAAAGGAGCAGCCGAGAAGATGCGAATTTGATTTTAAAATAGAGCTCCAGTTAAATATCAATAATCGTCAACAGAAGCGGAAGAGGAAGCTAAGCAAGGGGCGTCAAAAGAAGTAGAGACATCATTGCGGCTACCGTTAAATCTTTCGCGTTTTAGTGTTGAACTCTTCAGCTTCAGCAATAAAAATGAACTCCTCAGTTCAGTTTTACTACTGATGATGATAGCTTGGCTACTGAAGCATGCGTCCAGTGCGAGTGAAGCATTGTGGTAAGCTTAAAGTCCTCAATTTTTGAGTTCTCTAAAAGTGCCAGGAGGGCAGTAGAACGACCTCCCTACAGTGATTGATGACAATTTAAAATATAATTGGTGACGTCTGGATGGCAGCAAAAGACAGTTAATGTTAAGATAACATTATTGTTAAATGCCATTGGCGAATAAGCATTCAAATTCCTTAATACAGTTGCGTTGGTTTATGAAACCTGTAAATTTGATGATATAATAATGATTTTTGATGTACCAAAGGTAATGTAGTACATGACAGATATTTTCCTCAAAAGAACGCAGAAACGAATCAACCATTTGTTTTTGCAAAAGCAAACCAAGAAGAAAAATAATGGAAGGTATCAATGCAAGAAATGTGGATTGAAGCACAAAGCAAGAAAGTCTCCAATATTTAATCGTATAGAAAATGTAAGAAGAAAGGATATTTTATCATAGGATTCTAAGTGAATATAATTTAATAAACAACACAATAATAATGTGATTTATTTCCCAACAGGATACACACAAGTACAGGGAAAGTACAGAAAATGTAATGAAGTGAATAAAATTAGCTTAAATCAACAACAAAAAAGATATACAAAAAAGTAAAAAATATACCTAGCTACTTGCACAATTTTTCGCTAAAACATCAACAATTAGATGGATCGAATCAGAGAAAATATTACACAACGGACCCACAGTATTGAAGTTGTTACACATAGTCACCACAGGCGATTTATATAGCATGTTCGTTTTACTAGTAGTAGGATAAAATGTAAGATGATTTCGTGTAGGACATTGCGGTATTAAGAATTTTAATTTACACAAACAAGAAAAAGGCTACTATAACAAGTTAAATTTATTATTCATTGAGAGTCGTAGTTGTAGGTAATAAAGTTAGGCAATATTTAGATTTCAAGCAATAAACTTGATCATATCACTTTTTTTTTGTTTTTTATAGTACACGATTGTCCATGTCAATCATCAACATGTCCTTTCCACTGCAAAAAATTTTCGATTTTCATGGATAACATTGTTTAAGTAAGTTCTCTTTAACGAATGGTTTAAAGCAGAACGAATTTAATAAAAAATACCGATTTAAGTGTTAATTTAAGATATGTACAACGTTATAAAAACTACTATTTTTTAATCGAGTAGATATGGAAGCCAGAACAGCCGAACACAGTCTCATCCGATACTGGTAGTGGAAAATAACGCGTTAGACGTTTCAGAAACCTCCAACCAGAAATCCAAACGAATATCTTTCTGGTAAACAACGCGGCGCATAGCTCAGAGATGAACGCACACAAATCAACCTACGGAACGGCACGCCGTCGAAAAAGAGAGAAGAAACCGCCGGGGTGAGAGACGATGGGAAAAATCGCAGAAATAGGCAATCCGAAATTGGTTTAAGTATCCATATTTCCCACGTATAGTCCTTCCTCTCTCCTGTATATAGATGAGTTATGGCGGAGGTCGCTACGTTCCAACTATATTTTATTTGTTATCGGATCGTGGTTCGTGACGGTTTTCCCAAATGTATGTTTGCGGTTTTCATCGAATTATGCATACTTTATATTTAAATCTAGACCGGGCTCTACGGTTCGCTCTCCACCTCCTCTGCGCGGGTGCGTTCGTGTTTGTGAGCGAGACTCTACCGCCTAGTCGCCCTCCGTTTGCTGGCTTAGGAGCATCTGTACCGGGATATACGATTCGAAGTGGATGTGTCCCCGTATTGCCGGTTATGAAATCTACCGATAAAGTGTGTACTCCGAGGAGCATTCCAAATGACCACTCTAACTATTGCGTTGACATTCCTATACATTGAAATACGTTTATAATAAAATATAATAAAATGAACATGTTAGGTGAAGAAAATATTTAGTTAGAAAAAGAAGAAAATATATCGTATCAATTTTCACATATAATTGTGTTTTGTTTTTTTTTATTTAAATTAGATTTATAGTTTCGTTAGATTTCTACTGAGTATTTATTAAATATTAAGACTTCTGTAACTAAAAAAAAAGGCAAAATTTATTTGTCTGTTGTTGACATTTCGATTGACATACGACAATTAGAATATAATAATTTTGGCCCTAAATAACCATCAACAAGCATTCATAACGAAAAAGCATTACTAGTAAGTTATTGAGTTGCATTTCGCATTGCAAAATCCAGTAAGCCACATACAATTGCATGTGACATGGCAGAAGATATTCGAACACAAATTGTTGCAAATATTAAGAAGTGTACGTACTTCTCCCTACAGATGGACGAATCTATAGATATTTCTAACTGTGCCCAGTTTGTAGCATTCGTAATATACGACACGAAAAATGGTATTACAGAAGATATTTTATTTTGTACACCATTAGAGACCAATACGACCGGAAAATGTTTATTTGACACTTTTATGCAAAGTACTGGTAAGTACAATTTTGACTGGTCGAAATGCGTTGATATATGCACCGATGGCGTCAAGGCTATGACAGGACATCGATCTGGTCTTATTATCAAATTACAAGAAGTAATGCCAAACGCTACATGGATACACTGTTTTTTGATTTATGGTCGACTTCAGCTGGGAAAAAGAAGTTTAATTCATTCCAGTGCATTCAAGAACTCATGGAAGATTTAACTAAGTATAGCGCCATAAATTCGCATTAAGATTCTTTTACTTTGTAATTTTTTATGTATAAAAGTGTTAATGTTTTCGTTTATGTTCCACAAGGTGCACGAGTAGTCAAGTTTATGTTCTTGAATATACGATAAAACTTAGGTTAGTTAAGTGTTAAAGCATATTTTTTTTATATTTTTTCATTTACGTTTCGAAAGATGGAAATAAATGTCTTAGTAAGGCGTTTTCTTTTATTTTGGAAATCCTCTCGCGACCGTCCGGGGGTTGCGACCCACACTTTGAGAACCACTGGTGTAGACGAACTTTTGTTTAGAGCGCATAAACCATCGATGAATGAAATAACTTGCATATTTCTTGTGTAATAGAAAACGGGATAATTGAAAAATGATAGAAGTGAATGTTTGAGAAAATCCAATCTAATCTACTAAGTAATGAAGTAAAACAAACACGAAATTTATCAAATAGTATTTTCATAGTAAATAAGCATGTTGTGCTACCCGGTTATATTATGAAAGCAAACGCTCAAATATACTTTTAATCAAATATCAAAAATACAGATCTTTCAAATATATCAACACTATATAATTGACATTCCCAATGACTTTTTTATCTCGCTTCTTCCCCACCTGCTAGTCCATTGTCAGGTCATCAACCGCTTTCTACATTCCCACTAGATGGCAACGTTTGGTGCAGTTTATTTAATGGACATAATGATTTTCCCGAGTTCATGGAAGTTATTCCATTAACAGAGCATAATGATCTATGGCAGCAATAGGATGGCGCTCCGCCTCATAACTCGCGGTTGGTTGTAGAGTATTTAAATGGCGTATATCCCAATAGATGGATTTGTGCTGACGGTCCTACTCAATGACAAGTTCGCTCGCCAAACTTAAGCCCACTGGACTTCTTTTTGTGGGGGTATGTGAAAGAAGTTGTGTATTCTACTCCTCCTATGAGCTTAGGCGATTTGAAACTGAAGAGTCGGCGTGCATATAACGAGAATATAGTACAATCAATAATCATGCGGAAATATGCACAGGTTTGAACATTATTGATATTACAATATCCTACCTTTTCATAAGGAAACAAGCAAACTGCCTGTCTCCGTCTCATCTAGCTGAGCGCGTCCTAACTCCGATCATT
Source organism: Dynastes maya (assembly GCA_029619315.2). Taxonomy (NCBI): domain Eukaryota; kingdom Metazoa; phylum Arthropoda; class Insecta; order Coleoptera; family Scarabaeidae; genus Dynastes; species Dynastes maya. The sequence goes on from JAROYE020000002.1 coordinate 80,664,541, forward strand.
TAGACTGTATACATTTGCCCGATCATTCCGAGCGTTCCCCATTGTACACGCTGTAGGGATGCTGTTGAAATCGGCTATAGCCGCCGTGTATTTTGCGTACACAATAACGCGTCTGAAATATTTTAATGCAATAAGCGCGATGGGCGCAGAGGGGCAGAGAGAAGGGTTTCTCGGTCGTCAATTAAGCGCGAACGTGAGAATTTGGTCCGCGACGATTAATATTAACTGTGTGCGATGATTTATAGCATTTTGGAAAGGGGAGAAAGCGGCAAAAGGTTTATCTTATGCTGTTCCACGTTCTCGCGATAAATTTAAATTTACCGCAGGGTGATATTTCGGCGCCCCTCTTCTTGTTGATGTTTGTGTATGCTTCGATTAAAATGGAAAATCATGAAAATCACTACCGGATTAACAATAGTTTGATAAAATTTTGTGTTATTCAATTTCTGTTATTCGAACTATAACGAAATCATTGATGTCCATCTTCGATAATAGAATTTCTATATCTTATTGTTAGACAAATGTTGTGTACTACCATTTTATATTGATGTACGTTTTTTTTTATTCCTCCAAACTTATCATCAGAGAAAACATTTCTAGAATCAAAGTCGACTACGAGAACCGTGACGTGTGACGTAGTCCTTCGTTTCCGTTAGAACGAGAGACAGTGGCATAGCGCCCTCTTTAGTGCACGTCGCGAGTTTCGTGAAACGCAGTACGGTCACGTATCTCCAGCAAATTTCCATCGTTATTGCCTATTATCTTTCATTCCGCTACCTGAAGCGTTCCTTGAGCTGGAGGTGGCGGCGGTTCTCGGAGAAGAAGAATAACTTCATTCGGTTAATACTTAATAGCACCCTAATCCCTTATTTACATGCCCCAACATTTTACTTATATATACTTTTATAGAGGGCGATATTAAGGTAAAAAAAAGATGGGTCCGGGGTCGCCGCGAATTTACATCGTTTACGGCGGAGTAAGTGCGATTCGTCGCCTTAATAAATCCGAGTAGCTTTTAATAATTGCTCTATTTTGCGTGCGGTTAAGTGCAGCATAAATCTACTCTGGATTAGGGCCGTATTTTTCACTCAAGGAGTGGGTAGATTCTTCTAATCGGGGTAAAAGTATTTGAAAATTTGAGAGACGGGAAATTCTTCCAGTAATTACTTAAAGGAGTTTTATAAATACCAGAATATGCAATGGAAGATTGCAGAAACATCGAAACGAAAGAATGTTGATCTCAGTCTTCAGAAGGGAAAGTAAAACTTTTCATGTCGAACGTATCTGACTTCTTGTTTTGCAAGGATGTTTATATTTTATTTAAGACGTATTAATTCGAAACAAGAACGAACGTTGGTTTATTGGTATAATTTATATATAAGAACATAGTTTTTTATATTCTTTTCAAGTGTACAATGCACTCTTGGAATTTGGTTCATTCCTCCAGAATTACTTTTCCTTATGAGGTTGCAACTAACCTTGTATATAGTCAGAATTATTGCGGAAGATTATTTCACACATCGACAAAGAGCGCGAAAACCTATACTCAGTTTCATATTCGCTGGATGTTGTGTGCTTTAAATTCTGAAGCTAGAGCCGACCCTAATTTAACCCAAGTTGATCTTGGTCTCTCACTTTCGCATTTCTTGAACAAAAGGGAAAGTTAGCCTGGTGTGGGCTCGTCCCTAACCCCTTACCCCTGAAAATTTATAGCGGAATTTCCGACGTAAGCACGCCGAAACTCAGGCCCTTCATTAAATTTGCGTATATTAATAATTAGGCGCGTGTATAGTATATTTCAACAGGGCTGAGCCAGTCTAGCGCCTTATATCCGACTGCTTTGGTGTCGGTAATACAGTCGACGAGCGGAAGATGGCGGTGAGGTGCGCCCCGAACAATAATTAAGCATTGTACAAGTGGCGAAATGTTGCGACATCAATCGCTAATACGATTACAACGATTTACACCGTTCTGAAGTGGGAAACAAACACAAACCGACCTCCGTTTTAACCTCTCTCTACGTTTCATTGCGAATTTAGCGGAACGTTCGCTTCCATAAATATTACTTCATTAACGTCGTTAATTTTGGATCTTAGTAGTCGCTGTGAGTTGTATGTACGCGCTAATGGAGAGTTGGTTATTTTCGTTGATGGTGCGGGGTGCATGAACGTATGCCAGAGTAGTGTAATTTAGAACAAAGATGTAACATTACGATGGTCAAATAAAGACAGAGATAGTGTAACATTTGTTAAAACGATAATTCGTTTGAAATTTTTGAATCTCCAGTTTGATCAATAGAAATGGATGTGCCGCAATGATTCATTTTAGATATGTTCCAAAATGGCCATTGTTATTAAAGAGAATTGTACAAACTTTCCATTTAACCACCCTTTAAAAGGTAATCCCACATAAAAATATCTTTGGTACTCATCCACCTAAACAAGAATTTCCATTTAAAACGCCAACAAGATATGAAATCCAACGAACAAGATGAAAAACACAAAAATATTTTCGTCCCGTCTTTTTTAATAAATCGCGGTAGTAATTTTCAACGAAAAACAATGATGTTATTCTCGCCATAGAGAGGAATGTTTGGCATTCGTAAGAAGGAAAACAATTTAAATTCAGTTTGGATATCTGTATTCATCTACGTAATACACCTACTAGTTTTAGGGACTCATTTACTGTAAATAAGAGAGAAACGTTACAGTAGATGCGAAGTCAATAAATTGGATGCATTTTTTAATCTTTCTAGTAGCTACAGAACAAGAGATCAAGGTGATGTTTTTGTTATCTTTTCAATACTATAGTTGTTGATAAGTTTGGAGATATTTGTAATTTTGTAAAACTAAAGAAAACAAAACGATACCAAACATCAACAAAAAATAAGAATTTCCTAGCAAAATATGACGTCATTGATATATTTTTTGAAAGTACAGATCTTAAAGTACTAAAACAGTTCACTAAATCCCTTACCACAATATTTTACTCGTACTATACGCACGTTTCGATAACCAACCTATCATCAGCAGTACAATTGAATTGAATGAAAAGTTTTACTGCTGATGATGATAACTGAATTGAATTCAGTTTTACTGCTGATGATGCTTGCTTGGCTATTGAAACGTGTGTTCAGTGTGAGCAAAGTATTGTGGTAAGGGTTTTAGCAGACCATAAGTGTGCCGTACTTTTGGAATCGATTATTAACAAACAATCCAAAAATGAAAAAAATATATACAGGATATGCTGTTTAAAATATATATAGTCTTGGGATTATCGGTGCTTGTACCATTTGACAATTTATTTAGAACAAACTTTATAATGGCAAGCTATCCACATGGACGGTAGTCTCTTCTTCCGCCTGGCAGAATCTACATGCTGTTTCCTCCTTCAGGCCCAAATTGCTCATGTGCTTCTTGAGCATACAGTGCTCTACTAGCAGTCCTATTATTGTTCTAACGGATTTTCTGTCACTGTTTAGTAGGTCCGCCCTAAATCTGAGCCCGTGTCCAATGAGAAATTGCTTGGCCTCAGGTCTTTGATCTGGAAAACTCTTCCACCAGTCTTGAGATTTCTTAACTTTCCATTGTTTAGTATTTGCTTGAACTACCGTATATGCTATGCCTACAGAGTGCTTTGGGTTTTTGTTAGCAGTTGACGAGTCTACTCGGGCTAAATCGTTTGTCCTGACATTCCCCCGATGACTTTTGTGTCCTGGTACTCGGACCAGGGTCACCTTAGTTCGGCTACCCAGCCTATTGAGCGCTGAAACTACTAAATTAAGGAACATAATCTAAAAGAAAGAGTCGTGCCATTCTGTAGATAATTGCCCTGTGAAATTACAAATATGTACCTTTAGATTATTCCATTTTTGATTGGAAAACAAATGGACTTTGTTGAGTCACCTATTAGCAGCTTTGTTAATATTGTTTTCGAAGTTGGAGCTCCCGTTTTTACATAATCTAATACTTCCAGCAAAAAATTCATCGTTATCAAAAGATTGCTTTCAATTTTCACTATCCATAAGAAATAGACAAATTAAAATATTTCATGATACAAAAACGAAGCCTTTCCAAAGGGTAACATTTAACCTCGATCTTAATAAGGACAATTCCCATCAAAGATCGACTTTATTTTTTTTGCCTCTCACGTCGAAAATCTCGAACCTTTGCCGACTCCTGCCATCGAATTTGTTATTCAAAATAACGCGGCCTAGCGTTAGAGTGCTTAATGGAACGCTTGCCAACAATCCGATGCATTGATTTCCCCTCTACCATCCAGTTACTTAATCCTATAATGCCTTCGAACTAAGCACGCTCCAATTTGGAATAAAAAGCGTCGAGTAGGCGAAGGTGGGGAAGGGCGCAGTGAGAGGGGGGAGAGAAGTGTCGTCGTTCGATCGACCGATTTATTCGAAGGCTGAAACGTTCGACAGCGAAACTATTATCTCCTGGCCGCGATAAAATCCTTCGCTAGAGCCGGCAAAGTATTTTACTTCTAATTGGTGTGCGTACGGATTTAGTAAAGTTTAGGGTTCGGAAGGGTGGTATTTTAAAGTCGATTTATACCGATTACTTTTTGAGGATTTAACTTTTGCTTAACGATCTTTCGAGAAGGTAAACTCATTAAGTTGGGATGAGGTAAATAATTTTATTTTTGAGCATTCTAATTATAAAGGGTATGTTTTCGGTTTAGATAAAATAAAGATACAGAAAGTGTTGCTGAACATGTGATTTAGGGTAAAGTTGGATAAATTGTACCGTAGCGGTTTAAAAAAAAAACTTGTCAAAATCTAATAAATTCACTAAATAATCATGTGGAACAAATATTGGAAGCTGTGAAACTAGTGTACTCTTTAAATTTTGTAATTTGTCCGACATGCTTCTAAGATCACATGTAAAAGTTATTAAAATACATTTTTATCATAAAAACTGGTGAGCATTTTATACAAATTTATTTAAGATATTAAAAGAACAAGACCTAGAGCATAATGGTTCAGGAAATAAGGGAATTTGGACAATGGAGAGAATGTAAAATGCAAATTTTTTCTGGAAACTCCAAAAGTAGAAAGAGTTGCAAGTTATAAGTGAATGTTAGAAAATGTGGCTCTGAATGTTAGAAAATGTGGAAACTGTGGTTACAAGATCAAAATTTTGAAAATGAAGATATAAACAATAGAACCGTGCCAGCAGACGTTACCCTAAAAGATTATCAGATTGTTATAAAGACTCATTTAGACCTTTCAGCACAAAAAAAAAATGGAAGTTATAGAGGGAAAAGGAAACTGTTCCTTAGTGTAAAATCTATAAAATTGTGGACTTTATTGTGTTTAACAGAAAAGAAAGATGGAATAAAGGCTTTCGGTTTAATCTGAAGTACTCTCAAATCTGTAAAAAATAGAAAGATAAAGCACTACTGAACAATTCTATTTATTTATTATAAATCAGTGACAAAACGAGAATCATCCAATATAAAAAAAATAATTTCAAATGTTTACCGTTTACCTCTTGACAATATGCAACCCTGTTCAGAAATTTCTGAGTTATCTACTTTTCCCAAGACTTCTCTAAGAATTATTTTACATTCAACAACTATTCTTTGTCTCAACTGCTGTAAAGCAGTTTGTCGTCTAACGTGAACACATGATTTGAGATGACCCCAAAGGAAAAAATCTAACGGACCAAGGTTTGGAGAACCGACCACTTAATGAATCCTTTACATCCAATGCATCAATTTGGAAAGTAGCATCCAAAAAATTCCTAATTTATCTATCATAGTGGGGAGGCGCTCCATTCTGTTGAAACTAAACATTTTGAAGTAACTTCCCATTGTGTTGTGTGTACAGTTAGTAATTAGATAAACATGAATTAAATAAACTTGACAGTTCTACAACAATTGCCTACAAGATGGTACCCGTCTATTTTTATTTCTGAATAAAAAATCAAGTTGCTTATGCTTATTTCCACTGTTTTTATTCTAATGTGTAAAAATTAAACAGACAAATTAAATGTGAAGTGCTCTATCTTTCCATTTTTCACAGGTAATGGTAAACTAAATCCAGTATTGACGAATTTGGAAAGTCTATTATAATACGCAAAAGTATACAGGTGTCCCATTTAAATAAAAGAAGCACAGGGTACTTCCGGCTAAACCGGAGGTACAGTAACAACAACAAAATTTAAATCAGATGCATTATGCGTCATTACACTTAGCTGCAAAGTTTTATTAATATCATCATTTCCGTTTTAAGAATACCTATTTGCTTAGTTCCGTATTTGATCCCAACCCTCTACATCGGAGTGTTTACTTTACTCTTCCTAATGTTCACCAAACGTTTAATACTTTATTGGAATAAAATATAATATTGTTGATTAGAAACCAAACATTCTTGAATGAAACTGCATACTTTTAAGATGTTCTGTGAACAACTAAAATTCATTGCTAATAGGTGACTAAAACTTGTAGCTCGTTGAGTACATTTTGCATTGGTTCAACCATAGTGTAGAAATGGTTTTATTTAATACAATGCGCTTTATCCGTGGCTTTCGCCTTCTCGGTGACGTACGACCTGTAGAATTCCTTTTTGTTCAATTAGTCGGTGGGCGAATTGCCGTAGTAGCACAAACTAAAACAAACCTTACGTTGGACAGGCGAATTTATTGCGACGATGGTAGAAGAAAACGGTAGTCGTGCATTACCATCGTTCCCTTTGCGAGCTCATGGCTTGGATGAAAGAGAAAAATAAGGAAAAAGAGTAAACAAAATAACGAAATAACCGGCAAGCAGCTGAATAAGACAGCAGAGCACCACTATACGTGTGTATGTACGTTTGTATGTATTGTGTGTGTGTATGGAGCTTTCGTATGTGTTGTGGCGCGTGTATATAATAGTAAAACGGAGCAAACGGACACAATATTTGATGGCGGCAATTATAGAAAACCTAGTGGCCTTACGACTAACACAATAGGGAGTAATAGTATTATAAAACTTTATCTTCGTCGCTCCCGGCGACCGGCTCCGGTCCCAAGACGGCGGCAGCAGCGGAGAAATTCGAACGTAAAGGTCTGACAATACGTGCCAACAATATGTCAGCGTGCTGGAAAACTAAAGACTGGACGACAGTGATGAGTGGTAGCGGTTAGACGAGCACTGCGGACCGCCCACTTTTAGTATAAAGTATGAAACTTCAACCTTTTCTTTTCTTTTGTTCCATTCGAATCGAATACGTTAAGATACGTAGCCTAAAATTACCTTTCCCTTTTTTCTGGCCATGGTTCCATCGATTTTCTTTCTTTTTTTGACTGCATTAAGAAGAAAAAGGCCTACCATATATGGAAATAAAAATAAGAATGATTTTTATATAATAATGTGTTTTCAGTTGCCCAGCTGAATGTTTATGTAACACATTACTCTAGGTTAAGGTTACCTTCCTAATTTCAACAAAAGCACATTTTTACTTTAATAAAATTATTTAGTTTCGCTCGGAAAAGAGTGTTTTGTCAATTCAAAAGTTGCAAAGTACACGCAGATGTAATGTCCTTCTTTATGTGTACTCGTCAGCTCGCCATGTTACGTACACGTTCCAAGAACAAACGCTGGAACGATGTTTAACAAATATAGGTCCATTCAATACTATTAAAACATCAGCTTTTTATTTTAACAGGTAGGATGCAATAAATCTTGTTAATACAGCTATATCTAACGGTCAAAAGATTTCGAACAAGCGTGTAACCAAAAAACGACGTATCGGATGGTTCACCTTCGACCTCCCGTCATCTATATTCCTTTATACGCGTCGACACCGCGATATAAGCTCGCTAGAGGTATCCGACACGACCGACGGCATATGAGAAAGCAGAAGAATAAAAGAGCTAAAGTTAGCGCGATGCATGATTGTTTCATTTCCATAAACTGAATAAAACCGTTTCCGTTCGACTTGCCGTTTCACCTTATGCTCTCTCGTACCCTATTATTTTCAATATTTTAATATTCTCAAGGCGAAGAAACCACCGTATCCCGTCCCCTTCTTCAGCCTGAAACTTCTCACTATACTCGTCGTATTCGCGGAGGAGGTGGTTTTGGTGAAAAGGTGTGGCTGTCAGTCGAATAAAAATTCACTTACTTGGCGGATACCTTTTTTCTTATTGTGTAAGTTAAACAAAAAAGAAAATCGGCTTTAAATAACATCGAGAGAATAAGAGCGGCGTGTCAGATAAGGCGGAATAACGTAGGGGGAAAAATGTAGGCGGAGGGTTCTTTCCGTGGTGCGATTTGATCGCAATACGAATGGAAATTATGAAGGTATACGTGTTTTTGCTTTCTTTTCAAAAAGAGCAACTAGGAATAATAAACGAAAAGGTATCAAAGAAAAACGTTGGAGGAATTGGAAAGTAGCATCCCATTCAAAGTTTCTCTAAACGTCATTTTATGTTTTTGGAAATTGATAAATAAATACATTCAACTGATGTTCCCGAAAGTATTTCTAAAGACCGGTTTATTTCGATTACGGATTGAGGACCTCTAGGTCAAATTCTAAGTAGTCTCGTTCGTATACGGCGAAACAATTTTTTTATTCCTTTAACAAAATGCAGTGGTCGAACTATTTTTGTTGATATTATTAATTCAGAGAAATATTTTGGTTAAAGAAGTACCTATTCTTGAGATAAAACTAATTGACCAAAATTCCGCATGGATTACAAAGAAAAAAAAAACACATGTGCAAGTTGAAACGTAAATGCAATATGTTTGCGTGAAACATTTAATTTTGCTTCCATTAAACTATGCTTGCAGGTGACTAAATAAAATCGATTTGGTTAAATGAAATACCGGAGACCAATGTCCTAAACACTGTATTAGTTGGTATTATAAAGCTTGAGTCAAATACAAAGGTCGTTCAATTTAAGACAAAAAAAAATGTTAAATTCAAAACTCTATAGTGTTGTCTCACACCAAGTTATTTGTTGGTACATTGTGAAAAAATATGTTCCAGTACAATATCTTCGTTGTTAAAAAAGATATTGATTTCGTTTGTTTTCCACGTATTATGTAGTTAGGATTTAATACTTTCCTGATATTATCAACGGAGTATCATTTCCGGTTTAACCGGAAGTGGCATCAATTTTCGTGTTTTAAATGGAATGCCGTATTTTTTTATTGCCGATCCGATAGAGAATTTTTTCTCCTTTCAATGATATAATACGTGTACACATTCCTTTCGATAGTATTGCATGTATCTAAGGAAACCGATTTCTTACACAGTGAGCTATGGAAAAGAAATTTCTTTTTGACAGTTTCAGTTATGCCAATGTTGTCGGATTTCGCCTAACACGTCTTATCGCTGCTGTAGGGCTTTGGGAACCTTATTTTACGATCATCCCTCATATTATATAATTGAAAAAAGGTATGCAACTTCCGGTTAGACCGGAAATGATACCTCGTTGATAATATCAGAAAAATGTTAAATTCTAACTTCATAATATGTGAAAAAAAAAATGAAATCAATACCTTTTATAACAACAAAGATATTATAACAGTATAACGTATGCTTTCGTTGAAACAATGCACAGTGGTTCAGAAAGCAATAGAATTTAGAAAAAAATCTACTATTGCAAAATTTTTAGTCTATCCACATAACTTTTGCAGAATAGAATAGTGTGATAATTTCCATTATAGGAACTGGTATCTATTCAACTATCAAATGCATCAGCAAGAGTACTCACATAAAAGAAAAATAAAATGCGTCATTTCCCAAAGTGCTTACTTACAATAAGCAGTTCTTATCGGATTTAAGGACAGTCACACGTAACATTGAAAAATCAGAGTTAATCTTCAACACATTCCAAACTCAACGCATTCTATTATAACACTAAGGAACAATCGTAGGAGAGGAACTATGCCGACAATGGCTCCCAAATAGGAGACCAAACGCCGCATCTACAATCATCCGTAAGCTCGTGAGTTCGCTACGTATCTGTCGCAAGGGTAAACGTTGGAAATTAGCATGGGATCGACCATATGTAAGGATAATCCCCGGTGTAATCCGGACGCTGGTATCAGCGACCCAATGGTTCCCGGAGAGGCTAGACGGGGTCGCTGCCGTGGCGCAAGATAAGACGTAGTGTTATGGTTAACGGGCGCGACGTATCTTGTGGGAAGAAGCGCACATACACGCCGGTCGTGCGGGCTGTGGATGGTCGACAATGTGTTCCCCTACCCTTCGCGCTAAGCATGCTAATAATCATCCAAGAGGAAATTAGCGCTAACTGTAACTGGTCTTGGGCGAAAATAGGCCTGGTCTGAGGTCGTTGGTGTCGTCTAAATATCGTCGACGGACTCTAAGGAGCCGATTTCTTTCGCGTAGGGAACCTAGAGGATAATAATTACCCTAGATTTGCTTTAGGAATTGTATTTATCGTGACAAATATGTTGGGAAACATCCAATGTGTTGTACAACTTATGAGTTTGTTTAATGACTACATTGGAGAACAAACAATGAAGATCAAGCAGCTTCTTCGACTTCTTATCATCAAAAGTTGCTCTTAGAAAATGAGAAATTAGAAAAAATTATTGATACTTGCTTAAAATTTTTTTTAAGAACTTTGTGATTCTTTTGAAAAATTATTGAACGTAAGGCGAGTTCTAAAAGTAAATAAAAGATAATAATAATAATAATACAGTTTCACTTTCAACAGGTATAAATACCCAAGAATAGTAAATAATACAAAAAATAAAAAGTAAATACATGGTTGATATAAACAAAGAAATGCAATTAACAAACTTAAGTTTAATACACAGAAAAATAAATACATGGTTGGGCGGATATGTACCATTTGAAAGAAACATCATATACTTAAGAAATCGTCTTTGGACTGTTTTAATGTGAGTCTTATATCATTGTATATGGGAATAACAATGACAGGCAGTTCAAATTTTTTAAATCCTTACAATTTCTATAAATGAAACCATACATTTGATAAGCTTTCCTAGTGATGCCATTTATGTGCTCAGAAAACGCTAATTTGACATCAAATATTACTCCAAGGTCCTTTTTGTTAAAGCAACGTTCCATATTTGTGTTTTGAATAGTGTAGTCGAGTGCTATAGTATTAATTTTCCGGATGTAAGACATAATCTCATTTGGAGATATTTAAGCTTAATTTGTTGGCGGAGTACCATGAGCTTCTACCGCGCAGATCATTCTGAAGCAATAAAAGTATCGATTTTGTAGAAAATCTTCATGTCATCCTCAAAAAGAAGACTTTCATACTGTAAAAACGAAATCGAGCCCAGATTGGATCCTTGAAGGACACCGGATGTAGGAATAAATAACCGTAGAATTACGATATGCGACATACTGACCGCGCTCAAAGAGATAGAACTGAATCAATTCGCCAAGGTGTGCCGAAAAGCCTACTTTGAATAGTTTAATATGGAAAAAATTGAAAAAATTTCGTACTGATTGTCCAGGTTAAATTTGCTAAGAAAGAATTTATCATTCATTATAGTTCAGACATTTTTTACTTGATTTCAAATACAGTCTCGAAAGAAATAAAAGGCTATGATATGTTCTACAACATTTACAACTTTGTTTAACAACAAAAATCTTAACAATTCCTTAATAGATATCATAAATAACGTTGTGTGTAATGTAACTTTGACGGCATATGACCTACTTTACATCTTTTACAATTCATGTTCAAACTTTGACAATGGATTAAACACAATTTCAAAAAGTATTAGGTGATTGCTCAGATGCTTTCCGTTTCAACTCAGTTGTTTTATGTACAGCTCAGCATATTTGATTCGTACGACTTTAGGCGTCGTAATACTATGCAACGTGTGGGTGAATAGATTACACCAACAATGTGGTGGCGCTAAATTATAGGGTAAGTTTCCACCCTTAATACTTAATAAGAGGGAAACGTTACCAACAAGTCAAGTACAACGTTGTATTACAGAGAAAATACGCGTGTTGCACCGACGACAAATTACATAACAAATTTCAATCAAATTTTCAGAAATTATTTCCCAATGCAAATTCACCTTAATTCCACATAGAAAACAAAACGTGCATATACACAAGACGGATATTTTAGTAAATTTAGCGGGCCGTATAATGTTTATAGGGGAACCGGGAGGCCAAATTCAATAAGGAGCCGGAGTTTTGGGGTGACACACGCAACAGCCTACTTAGTACAAATTGCGCCTAATTATATGCAATACGTTGCCGTTGTTAACAATCAGAGACGATGACGAAGAGGTGATTGATGTTTCGTGACCTCGCGCTGGATCTTGATACTCTGTCTCGTGGTTAATTAATGGAAAACCTTTATCCTTTTATTAACCTAATTTTCGTGTATGTATGTACTGTATGTCATAGACAAGGTGATATAACGATTTTCAGCAAATATTTGCTTTGTTATTAAAACGAAATTAATCAAGTATATTAATTTACACAAAAATAAAACATGAAGAGTTATATTTTATACAGAAAACTATGGATTTATTTATACTAACTTTTGTATTGTTATTTTCGAAATATATAAATAAAGGAACTGAACGTCAGAAAAAAAATCTAAATTATGCCGGATATTTGGCGAATACTGTAAGGCGTTTGCAGAGATGCATTTAGTTGTTATAAGTCCATCGAATTGGGTGATTCACAACAGCGTCGTTGAAAATTAAATGAGAATGAAACACAGAAAGTTCTCTAATTGCATGACAAAGGAACTTGCGTCGGTTAAGATAGCAAAGAACTTTAAATGTCCACCAGGTGGTACCCAAACAACAATCGAACGCAATAGCAAAACTGGGGAGAGAACAATTCCATGTAGACGAAGATGGAAAAGCAAAATATCGGACTAGATCGTTGGTCCTGGAGAATGCTGCGTTGGAGATCTGTGATCAAATACCTGAATCAAAATACTTACGGATAATACGTTGAAACTTGTAGATAATGGCTTATAAACTGTAATTAATATTCAAAATATAATCCATTGTGATCGATAGTTATAGAATAATATTTATAAAATGAAGACATATATAGTATATCTGCAGTATTTGATAAAATAATCGATGGATTATGAAAAAGATTTACTAAAAGTTGAAAAGATAGTTAATATTAATGGTAAGGAGTAACAGTGTTTTGTTTTTTATGAACAAAATTTAGTGTAATATTAACACAAACATATTTAGTATTCAAAATATAATCCATCTCCGTTTAAAGAGGAAGAACTCAAAATATCCTTCTTCTACTTTCACGATATTGGCGAAAACATGTCCAGCGAGAAAGTGTGCCATTGACTTAAAAAGGAGGTAATCGGGTGGCGCTAAGTCCACGCTGTAAACCGATTGTGGTAGGAACTCTACCCCATCAAATTCTTTTAGTTTCTGAAGATTCCCTTGGGCATTAGCGAGGTATCTTTCCCTTTAAACTGCGCTCTAATTGCTCACAGTATAGTTCGAAGTTTAACGCCCTAGATTCTGGTACCAATTCAAAGTAGATAATACCTTCGTAATTCCACCGTTGCCTCAAAGCTTTGCGTTTGAGCACAGGTTCTGCAAATTGGCCACAAGTTAACCACTGACTTGATTTCTTTGGATCACGAAGGTAGATCAATGGAGATCCTGTTGATTAGCTAGAAGAAGCAGATTTGCACTCGTCGCTGTACCTGTTCTGCAGTCAATTTATGAGGCATTCCTCTGCATCCCCCGTTTGTGAAGATGGCGACTTATTGTCCACCGCGTAGGGACAAGCTCCTGTGACAATTGTCACGTACTGAACGCCGAAATGGCCTCAATTCTTTGGCGAAGAACCTCTTGGTTAACGATAGAAGGGGCTCCGAAACGTCGTTCCTCCCGAAGATCTGTTTGACCTCACCATTCCTGAAATAATGACAACTATTTTTCTTTCGTTTTTGACAGTTTTATAAATCCAATGTCTACTAATCTAGAAAAAGAAAAAACCTTTGCTCCGTCATAATATTAAACTTCAAATAATGAAATGGTAAAATCATGTATTCAAAATCGATAGAAAGGTATTGGTAGGAATCACAACAGAATGGGGTCTAACAGAGGTGAAACCGATGGGAAGACCTACAGCAAGATGAAGAGAATAGGCAAAAAACAACATAAAGGTGCAAAATTGGAAGTCATCGGTCAGAGATGGAAAAGAATAGGGGAAGATAGCAAACCATGAAAAATCACAAACAACCTGCAGGAGAGGAATATAAATTAGGATCAGTTAGGATCAATAGAGCAACTGTTCCAGAAATGTATAGCTTAAGAGAAGGGAAAACAGCATACTTATTGGAGATTGGAAAATAGTGGCATAAATACAAATGGGCAAGGGAAGGCGCATATTTCTCCTCCACATAATCATTATTTTGCGCTTTTGCGAATATTTTATTATATTCCAATCTACACCGTAGTGTCTATATAAAAGAGAACGGTGTCAAGTTCAAATTCATGGCAGCCCATCTGGTACCCACCCAAAATTTTAGTGCTACGTACACCATTGTGTAGACAAATGTAGACATTTCAAGTTGGGCATAAATGTTTGAGCTAAAACTTTATCTTTTTATCTACTAATCTAACATTCCATAACGAAAAATATAGCATTTCAGTTGAAAAAAACATTATATATACGTATCTATCATCCGCATGCATTTCAGAATAATATATACAGGGTGACTGGTACTTAGGTGCACATATTGAAGAACATGATAGTACAGCTCATTTACAATAGATTTAGCCAAATTTGCCTTATATAAAAGTCAATAGTTTTCGAGATATTGAATTTTTTTGTATTTTCTTCAAAATCCATCACTTACTCTTACTCATATTGCAAATTAAAGAAAACTATCAATCTTTATTTCAATTTTTCAGTGTCTCTAACTAAAAGATACATTAACACACATTATGTATCAAAAATTATTTCAAATACCTCAAAGAAATAAAATTGAGAAGCTAAAACTTTCATTAGTAAAGAAAAATTTTAAATTAACTGTACGCACCCAGGTAGTTATTTCAAGATTTGCATAATACATTAAGCGTACAAATGGTTTATAAAACTTAATTGTTCTATTATCTATCGAATGAGGTATAATAAACCACTATTACCTTCGAATTCAATTAGTGAGGGATTAAAATAAAACGCAGGTACCTCCCTGTAAAGTATAAATTAGACAGGTTTATTCGACATCTATCGCCATTGTTCACTTGAATATCACAGCTAACTACTCTTCTGTAAATTTTCTGGTTTTAAAGATTATTTTTGTTGTAGTGTGCAGTATCTTACCATCGAAGATGACAACGTTTACAAACGCCGAATATGCGGATATTATGTTCGTTTACGGTTTTTGTAATGGGAGCGCAAGAGGGGCCCAGATTGAATATCGACGTCGTTATCCAACTAGACGTGTTCCTAACACACGTGTATTTAGTGCAACATATCGACGCCTGGCTGAGACTGGCACCTTGAAAAAAGCCGAAGTTGCAGGACCCGCGGGACTTAATCCAGATATTGTCGAAGAAATTGTGCAGAGAATCGAAGAAGACCCAACGCTTAGTACGAGGACATTAGCTGTTGACGTGGGTGTGTCACAGTGGAAGGTTTGGAGAACTATGCGTGAAATGGGCTTACATCCATATCATTATACCCCTGTCCAAGGGCTACACGAAGGTGATTCTGAGCGACGGGTACACTTTTGTCGGTTTATTTTAAATGCCGACATAGAGGATGGACATTACTTGTCGAGGATTTTGTGGACCGATGAGTCAAAATTTAATAGAGAGGGTATAACCAATTTCCACAATCTGCATAATTGGTCAGAAGAAAATCCACACTTAACCAGACACAGGGGTTTCCAAAGAAGATTTAGTGTAAATGTGTGGATGGGCGTCCTTGGCGCTAATTTAATTGGCCCTCATTTTCTGCCTGATATCTTGAACGGCGCAACATATCGGGCATTTTTACAAAACCATTTGTTGAACCTCCTGGACGACGCACCTTTAGCAAACAGGCACCATATGGTATTCCAACATGACGGCTGTCCTGCACATTATACTGCAGATGTACGAACCTTATTAAACGAAAGGTTTCCAAATCGATGGATTGGGAGAGGAGGTCCAATACCATGGCCTGCTAGGAGCCCGGATCTAACGCCTCTAGATTTTTACGTCTGGGGAGCCATGAAGCAAATGGTGTATTCAACCCCGGTAAATACACGCGAAGAATTAATAAATAGAATTACCGAGGCAACAGTAACGTTGCGGAATAATTTTTCTCGTAGAGTTACAAAAACCGAGATTCGAAAACGAGCTCGCTTCTGCATCAGAAAAAGAGGGGCTACTTTCGAGGGTAATTTGTAAATAATGTATTAATATGATTATAATTCAGAGTATTCAATAAATAATGTTTATAAATTAATTACTGACTTTTTATGCAGTGTATCATGGCAAAATAAAGTTCAATCGTGTGCCTGCGTTTTATTTTAATCCCTCACTAATTGAATTCGAAGGTAATAGTGGTTTATTATACCTCATTCGATAGATAATAGAACAATTAAGTTTTATAAACCATTTGTACGCTTAATGTATTATGCAAATCTTGAAATAACTACCTGGGTGCGTACAGTTAATTTAAAATTTTTCTTTACTAATGAAAGTTTTAGCTTCTCAATTTTTATTTCTTTGAGGTATTTGAAATAATTTTTGATACATAATGTGTGTTAATGTATCTTTTAGTTAGAGACACTGAAAAATTGAAATAAAGATTGATAGTTTTCTTTAATTTGCAATATGAGTAAGAGTAAGTGATGGATTTTGAAGAAAATACAAAAAAATTCAATATCTCGAAAACTATTGACTTTTATATAAGGCAAATTTGGCTAAATCTATTGTAAATGAGCTGTACTATCATGTTCTTCAATATGTGCACCTAAGTACCAGTCACCCTGTATAATATGAATGGTATTAATTGTTGAACAGGCTTTAGTAGTTACTAGAGGTTGCAAGAGCACGGCGATAGTTTAAATTTTCCAAAAACGTTTTCACGAAGTCGAACTAGACAAATATCCAATATAAAACTCGACAGGAATACTCGGAAGAGATACATTTGACAACATTCTTTGCTACCTTGGATCTTACGGCGTATCTGTCTTATTTGGGACATCGCGACCAGTACAGGATGAATATATGCAACGAACGGCGCCCACACACAAACGGAGATTGAGTGGTTGCGCGATCAGAAACGCCGGTCACGTCTGGTTTACCGCGACTCATCTCAATGTGTCTTGATTCGTCTCGCGGAAGAGAAGACCTCCTCTGTACAACAGCATTGGCCTCATCGTCTTTGATAGACGACGGAAAGAGAGACGTCGACCTCAACACCCATCCCACCTCTTCCCGCCCATCTCGTATCCCCCGTCGAGTCCCGCGGGATCTCCTGAGGTGCAAAGCTCGACGACGAAGTGCTCTTCTGCATTATAGATTACCGCGGAAGAGAAAGAGGCGGTTGGTTGATGGTTGGTGGTGAAAAAACACGCGGGCGATCGCCGCCAATAAATGGTAAAAGATCGAGATGGCGACGACTGGCGTTCGAAGGACTACCGTATTTATTGATAACGACGGATATATCGGTGGTAATTTATCTTTCCTTTTTAACCGCCTCGTCGCGCGGTATCGGGAAAGGATTTTGGGACATATTGAATCGTGACCATTCTAACCGGTAGTTTTTGAATTCTTTTAGAATCTCGAAGTTGAAAGTTCAATGGAAACTAGGTCAAACATCGGTAGTCGAGTCTAAAGACGCAATATTAACGTTTAAGGTTCAATATTCTCCGCTGCATATGGTGCTCCTTTTTTCTAAACGCTCATGAAGTAAGTAGGTAATTTAACATTATATTGCGATGCTTCTAACTCAAAAAGTAAATGCATAAATTATTTCTGAAGAAGTATTGGCTGGACAGGCTATTATTTTTGAATCTTCAAAATTGTTTAAATATAGTTGAGAATCATTGGATGGTAATCCGCGTCCAGGTTGCCCAAGTGTTTGGTGTGGAAGATGCAAGATTGTAGAAGCAGTTTTATAAGAGCTTCAAAGGACGTGGTTTTTGGATATCTATATATGATTATTCGGATAGAGATATGTGAACGAACCCCAAATGATGGTCATGAACTAGATTAAAATATCAACCAATTTGTCCCTGGAGACGAAGTATGTGTTCATCGTTCCAATTATGGTTCGTAGTGGCCTGTGAAGGGTTCCAGCCCCCTCAAGATGTTTGAAGTAATTTCTTTTGTAGGAAAGGCGAATTTGGAAATTATAGAAGCTTAATACATTACTTCAGTAATACCGAAATTGTAAAGGCTTATGTTATTGGATGTAGTTTTGAAAAAAGTCATTGCCTGTCTTGTAATTTAGATTTGACACTTTATGGTTGCTGTTTATTTGGAAATTAAAAAAAAAAAACGAAAATTAGGACAAACTGTAACGGTGATCAGTTTTCCGAGGAACCAAAAAGATATTTAAATTAGTAAGAGATTCCTTGAATATTAAAGTTTGTATTTGTTACATCAATACATAAAAATTTTTGTTTTTTGAAAGGAAATATAGTCATTTCTTCTCAAACCAAAAAACCGTTCTCATCAAGAAATCGAAATTTCAAATGAATATTTTTACATCGGATCAATAATTCAATTCAATTGTTGAGAAAATATCAATTTATAACTCTTCTAGAATGAAATGTAACAGATATGAAAATGAGAAAAAAATTGTAATTTTTAATAAATTGTAGCTTCGTAATGGTTGCTAAAAAATGAATCTCAAACAAGATAAACCAAAAATTCTTTGCCTTGCAAGACCAATAATGTACGTACGAATATTCAATTTTACTAAAGACAAAATTTATAGCTTCCTTGAATTTCTCTTTCTTCAAATTTATTTCTTAATTTTATATCAATAAAGTTTCCCTATTATTTCCTCAAAAGCAAATATGTAAATACAAATATCCAAACTATTTTCCTATCGCTAAACCAGAAATTTTCAACAACCGGTAAGTTTTTTTCCATATATACCCTCTCTCTCTTTCTCTGTCGCACATAAAGTCGTATTTAATTTAGATTAGCGTTGGCAAAATTAAAACGCGCAGGATATAGGATGGTGAAAGGGGGTAGAGAGACGTACGGACCCCTCAAAAATTTAGACCTCGACTCATTTGGCGGCGCTTAAACTGTCCTGGATAGCATCAATATGGACGGCGATAATGGAAATAATTGCAAAAATTTGCATACATCTGCGTACAACCGGATTACTCATTTATTTTTAAAGCCCGCGTTGCGTATTCCGCACACACCAACCCGCTACGGCTTTTCCGACCGCCCTCTCTTTCGCAATTATGGGTTTTTGTACGATGGTTTTTCGATTACGTTTTGAATATAGAAATGGAATCGTTTGTTCGGCGCGGTTATTGTTCGATTTAAATATGAATCCTTGCTGGGGTGATTGTCGATTGGGGAGGTCGAAATTTAATCAGTGATTAGAAGTCCGAATTGATCTAACAGTATACTCTGTTTTGATTATTCTAACAAGGTAATTATCCAAGAGATAGTGTGAAGGCAATTCAATTTACTGGGGTTAAAAATAAACCTTTCAAGATAGTGAAATGAATAAGCTGATTTTAGGTCCAATCTTCTCAGAACCACACTGCATCGTGATAAATATCCTTTTGATACAACATCATCTAACTAATTTAGTTGTATGTTTTCGGTGGTAATCGTGTTGAAAGATTGTAATGGGATTTTTTCTTCGGCCTGTGATATTGTCGCGAATAAGTGCTTTGCTTTTACTTTTAGAAGAGACGCTAACTGGATTTCCGCTGCTTTGCGTTCATCGTATATGTTTTTTATATTGTAATCATGCTTCAATCGGTGAAATTGAGCTACCTGAGCGTCTGGACAATCGCTATGTAAGATTATAATCTCTCGGTCAATACGAGCACGTCGGACTTGATGCTCCCGATCAAGCATCGGAAGAACAGTTAGTAGAAGGGATTAGCTAGTTTATAAATATAAGTAGTTTGTAATTATGGGGGACTCTTGGAGAGTCTCTTTGCCCGTAATAGGTAATCTATTACTGGCATAGAGCTGACTTGATTATTGATTTATCGGTGTACTTTCCGTTTTATAATTAAAGAATGATGCTTGTTGTTTGGAGTTTACGTATGTACCTCTTCATTACCCCCATCTAATAGGTAGGTGAATTTCTGTGTATAGAATTTGAGCGAGTATCTACCCTGAGCTACCCCTATCACGGTGGTCCGTGACAATATAAGGATGAAATTTTCCAATAAAATCAATTCTATACATTCTGTACCACCGCTACCACCATATTTGAGATCTCAATTGTCTAAACCCCTTTGTAAACACCAATTGTGTGCAAATTAACTTTTAAGTAAATATCTATCTCGGTTAGGTGCATCTGCTCAACCTAAAAAATAACAAGGACTTTTGCAGAATTTTCCAATAGTGGTTGTCTAATTCTTGTATATACCACAGAACGCTCTATCCCCTTAAAATTATCGCTGGAGAGGATCGAACCGATAATGCTTAATACTATTTACGTGCCTCTCATTACCACCGCGGTTCGTTAATTTATTTTCGAAACGATATTATCAATTGAACGGTCTAAATAAGTTATCTATCAAGTAGCTATAACGAACTTTACAGACTTCTCGTGTTGAATTTAACGAATTTATCGCTTCGACAATTAATCGGATCTTCGATACTTTCAATTTAATTAATTTTACATTCAAGTTATCGCGTTCTACTCTTCAGGCGCATATTTAACAGCCGCAAGACGAATAGAATACGTTTAAACCGAAATGGAAACATCTGCTCGCCATCTTTTCCCTTCTTCATATTATTTATTCGCTCACTCATTAATTGCGAAATTGTGGAAATAACGGATATCGAACTTTCGAGAAGCAATAAATTAAAATCCCGCGCTTTTAGAACGGTGGAAGATTAACTGCGCTTTCAAGGGTGTGGAGGAGGGGTGGAATTTCTCGCGCGAGAGTGAATTAGCTGGAAGGACTTCGAATATTATCCTCGCGAGGTCTTCACGTTATCGGAACATTGAACATTCTTCTTCATTATGCCTCTTAGCTAGTTTTAATTAGTTATCCTAGTGACTGCGCCGCGAAAATGTAGGTCAGGGATAGATTAAGAATTAACGATTTTTAGGATCGTTCCGGTGTTTACTTTAGGTTAGAGATGAACATTTGGCAATGTTATAAATTTCCCTTACAATTTCTATGTTTCATTTCCTCTTCCACCCTAAAAGTATATACCTCCTTGCCAGAAGAACCGATCTTTTACGTCCTCATTTGATTTTATGGGATAACAATGTCTATGGGTTTTTCAATCTGTCTTTTCGGATCCTATTACAGACACTTGCATTGATTGAAGGCGGGCGAATCTACGAACATATGCCTCAGGCGAACAAAAACATCGTCTGCTTCCTTGTAGCATCGTTGTAGGTAGGTAGTCTGAGGAGGTTAGCGTTCGTTTCGTAAAATTCTTTCCTTCAAAGCAAACTCGGTTTTATGGGTCGCAATAACAGTAAACGTGGGGGAAATACGGCTAAAACTCGGTCGCGGAGGAGACACCCGACACAAATAAACGTAAGCAAACAAAAAAGGAAGCAGGAGAGTACTAAGAATGCTGTGTTCGATGAGATGTAGGTACATTTGTTCTTATTTGCAATATGTGTAGCGTATATGTTAAGGGTATTTGAAGAAGCATGTTAAGTAATAGGTTTTTATGTAGTTTGTTCGTAAAACATTATATATCACGTTTATAAAGTGAGATTCTAAAGTATATTATACTTTAGAACGCAACTGTAATGATTTTAGTATCTCACAGATTATACCATTTATACTCTGAAGTAGATAGGCAACATTCCATGCATTTTAGCTTCTAAGACGCCCTCTGAAAATCATAATGAAACTATGACGTTAATGGTGGTCTATTCAAAGCAGTATTTAGATATAATACAGCCTTGGACATGTTTTAAATATCCCTGGACTTGAATAGGTATTAATGGGGTAATTATGGGATTAGAAACGAAAAATGTACACTCTCATCAGTGTGTCTATAATGTCCGGGCAGGAAACTATTTCTGGGATCATATGCGTAGTTTTTAAAAATAATTTGATTGTTTTGGGTGTGCCTGTTTTAATTAAAGTAATCACGCGAGTTGTCGGTTACTGAAAGAAGTCAAATAGTGTTGTCGAAATCACTTGGTTCATCTTAAATTGCAATAGCAGAAAAAATTAAGTGTTCACTAGATCGGTTCGTACGAAATTAAAAAGAAAAGTGGATGCAAATGTATTTCTACAGCAAGAGATGGTTGTTCATTTGGAAAAGACGGCATTGCGAGATTAAAGGTAGCCAACAAAAAGGTATATCTAGTGAGTTTGAGGTGCATCGTAGGATTGTAATTTCAACGGAAACTGCAAGAAGACGCCTTAAAGAAGCGAATTTAGGTGGCCGAACAGCTCGTCGGAAGCCTTTACTGACACAGGCCCACAAAAAAGAGCGACTTCGATGGGCAAAAAGGTATGAATATTGATCAAGTTATATAATTATAGTTATAGTCAACGCAATCTCATTTCCATGTAACTACACAGGTGGCATAGAGGACTTCAGATATTGCTTAACTCTATCCAAGAAGTTTAAAGTTCGGTTCACAACTGGGATGTTCAGCATTGGGTATACAGAAAAATTTCTTCCAAACGACTTTATTTGGGTTAGGAATACAATGTCCATCTGTATGGTTCATGTCCAGCAGTTATGTGCTTTCTATTGCTAACATTATTAGAAGTCGGTATATGACGAGAATAAATACAAGCCACATACCACCGACCGCGCGCAGAATTTAGCATTTATTGACATTTCTCAAGAACCATTAGTTCGATACGGCAAACCTGCATACATGGGAGAAAGAAGAACACGAACGAGACGATATGGAAGAAGAAATAAAAAACCTCCGACTGAATATTTCACGCGATCCAACAGGAAAGCGGTGCGAATGTAAATCTGTTCCCGATGTAAATGAAATCCATCGCGGGAGACTCGAACCAGTGTCGGCGTTAACGGGGCGAGATATTACGCTAAACGTCTTTACCCTCTCCTTTTACAGAGAAATATTCAGTTTAGAAATATGTACATTGAAAGATCGATATGCTTTTGAGTCAACTAAATTCATTTTGCTGAAATAAGTTGGAGCAAGTATTTGTCTTGTTGCTTCAACTATGTCGAAAACAAAATGATGTGTTTAATGAAATAAATGATTTAGTTCAAATGTTTATTCAGTCGTGTACAGCATGTCTGAATGAGAAACCGACATAGAATATTTTGTTCCTAATATAATAAAACTGTTGATGCCATCACATATTTGGTTTAGTGGTGTAAATCTAAGGCTTATATGAACAGAATATTTAGTTGCGTTAATAATAAAATTTGTAGTAAATTCTTGATTTCCACCAATAACATTTCGAATAGACACGTAAGCGTGAGTGGTGCAAGCTACAAAATCTGTTTATCTGTTAAAACAAACGAAATATTGGATTTACAAATAAAATGTTGAACTTACAAAATAAGGCAAAAACAAACCGTTGAATTTATATCATAAATAAAAGTAAAATGTTGTGTCCATAAACACTCCAAACTGTTCAAAATATCTACGGCAATGATAAATTTTGTTCGATGATCTACTTCTACATCTCAGAAAAACAGTTAAAGATAAGCGTTTCAGGTTTTATATTTATTCTTATATCAGGACCACGAAAAGAAATTTCTTACTTTCAAAACGTGTAGCAAGTTTTCTTTCGCCTTTTTTTTACCTTTTTCACTTGCACTCAATATGATCATAGTTATCGAAGATTAATACTAGAAACAGGCCGAATATAACTCGATTAAAAAGTTATTTACTCATCGCAGAGCAAAAGGCCGACTTGCACCGATTCAATCGAAGATTAGTCGTAATAAATCAACGTCAGGCGTTTTCAATGCGCGCCATAGATGTCGCCTAGATAGCGGCGAAAAAATTACGCTCGCTTTCATCGGTTAGCTGTGATTAAATTAAGATTACTCAATTAATCATCGTCGTTGCTTTTTGCAAATGGAATAACGCGTATACATATATATCTATATTTTTGTAGATGCAATGGTCTCTACTTTTTCAGCTATTTTTATTGAATATACATCTGTACACCAAAAAGAAACTTTTTCCAGAGTTTCAAAATTCCGAAAATTAACTTCTAATCCACGCTATATTGAAGTAATGAATTAATGCTATATACGGAGAAAAAGAAACAATTTTGGCGGATTTTATCGATCTGTAAACACAAACTGGAAGTTTCTAAGTGAAGTTTTACTTATAACAACAGTAAGTTACTAAATATGATTGGCTATAGATACAGCTCTTCATCGTCTTCGTCACTTATCAGGAAGTAGATCACGGAGGTACTTCCTTCCTAGTGATCAACCACCAACTTGGATTAATAACACGATTTTAGACTTTTTACTTATAATTTGATGCACTCCGTTATGCATCTCATTATTTTGTTTTTATTATTCTAGGTCAAGGGAAAAGCGCCGACAATACTATTTGTATTTAAGCGATTTGGTTTCATTAGCTATGTTTGTATGTAAAACCATTTGTTTTACTATAATTTTCTTTCTGTTTTTTTGCTTATGCTAATAAATATATATTACTATTATTATTTCTATATAAAACATAACCGTATTTCCGTAACACGGTTAATACTTCTACAAATTATTCACATATTCACTGGCTAATACTGAATTTCAACCTTTTAAAGTGTACATCAAATTCTTCTTTACTCAGCATCATTTCAAAAGTTTAATTAGCCGAAAGCGATTTCCTTGTCGGAATTGTTTTTAATTCGTTTTTCTTGTTGTTAATCGCGTCGCTCGCTTCAATACTCTCGTCGAATTTTGCCGCGGTGCAGGCTTGAATTTTTAAAAGGCGCGCGTGTTAGACCCGACGGACGAATTTCCACCGTTTTCCCCGGTAAATTTATAGCGCATCTGTTTATAGTTTACCGAAGTACGAGCATGAAATAGAGTGAGGATCGCGGAAAATATAGTAACGCCCTTCGTTCTCTCGCCGGGGGGCAGGCGACGAACTCCAAGTCCGACCGACGAACTCCAAGTCAATAAATCATGCGAAACTTTGTTTTCGACAGGAGCACCGCTTTCCGCCGTCTCTCTTGCGTGTTTCGGGCCTCTCTCTTTCGCTCTCGTTCGTCGGTTCCCTCGGGCGCACCTCGCTGCATAAATTACTCAAGTGCTATATTCAATTTAGCGAAATAATTTAAATTAGCTTGACCAGTCGGATATGCGCCGGAGCTCCGGCTTCTCGGCTTCAACCTCCCTTGAAGGCACTCGTTACTTAAGGGAACGACGATGAGGCACTACGGGGATGGATTCTCCAGTGTAAATGTTAGTTAATTAACCGCGAGAAGATCGTGTATAACTTTAATCGTAACTGTGTTGCAGCTCGAGCGTAAGAAGGTAATTAAACATTGTTCACGTTATTTTACCCGTAGAAGGAATAACTTAGCAATAATAGTCGTAATCAACGATTGGAGAACATTGCCTTTGCTTTATTACTTATATTGCTGTGGATCTAATGAAACGCAGGTTAAAGGGAAGACCTCATACATATTCTTAACATATTACGTACTATTCATCACAATATTGTTTTATTTGTACATTTGGCGTGCACTGTTGATTCCGATAACAGAAAAAGTTTTCTGTGTAGTACATTTTGTTGACGTAAATTTTGTACTTCTTGCAAATTTCTATTAAATTAACTAGAGAGTCTCCATTGAGAATTGTAAATGTGCGCTTCTTATTTGTTTTAGTGACCGGAAGCGAAATTATTAGAACAGACTCTTTCTCATCAAGATCAACTCGAATGTTGTGTAGTTCGTCAATTCTACATCCGCCAGCTACACCCATAATTAAAATTACTTATAAAGAATGAAAAATTGGAAACGTATTTCAAGGATGATTGTAAAAATTTGTAGAAATGTTCGAGACTTTTTCGGTTCGTAACCTGAAGTCCGTCTTTTTATAAAAGCGATGAGCTTCAAAAACCTGCAAAACTCCATAATAGTACATTTTCGATATACTCTCGAAGACTCTACTCTCAACTCTTCTAGAAGGAAGACGTATCTTTAAAAACTTCGAATAGATATTTCTAAGTAGGAAGACAGCGGAATTATCCCAGAGAAAGGGAAAGCAGAACTGTATACATATATACCTTTACAATTGGTAATAGGAATGAACTTCCTGTACAAAAATCATATATCTACATTTTTGGAGAATGTTATTCTACAAATTGATGATTAGAAGCGAAGGATCCCTGGCAAGCGCCATCTAGGTCATCCGAAAAATCGAAACCGTGAGAACGTTTTCCAATTCCGCCCTGCCCGCCGAGCTAAACGTAAAACTTAATGCATTTCCTTGTAGAAAGACAGGATTAGAGCATCGACATTATTTTTCGGATTTATTCCGCAAAGAAATTCGTGCGAGACGGCTAAAAAGGCGATATATTCGCGAGGGAAACATTTTATGTATCATAAACTCCGTTTACGGACGCTACGATGTTTCCAAGCGTACTACTAAAGCTCTAAAACTGTTTTTCTATATGGATATAACCCTCTCGCCGTTTTGTTATGCACGACACACACGACGCGCGCTATGCCGCGACGACGATCCTTGTTCGATAAGCCCGCCCTCCGAAAGAACCTTTACCGCTGCCTGCTTACTGCGTATAAGCATATATGCCACTGTAGTATGTGAGTACCTTTAGGTGGGAAGTTCCAGATTTCGTCCGCAAGTTATTGTTGGGAGTGAAATCGGATTAATACTTTTTTTATGATTATCGGGGCAAATAATAATAATAATAAATGTATATTTTCCAACAGGATAACCCAATTACAGGAAATAGTAGAATTAAGGAAAAAAATGAGTTTCTTTCTTTAGTTTTCTATCAAGGAACCTTTCGCAATCTAACTGTGCACTAGCTAATATTAAAGCGCGTCTCAACCTCCGTATGCAGTATACGTCTTATGGGAATTCGATTCGCGGTTGCCAAATCGTCCAATCATATGTTCCATTATCATTTCCGGTTTGTTATTTGACATTTCATGAGCTCTGGGGATGCTCGAGCAAGTCAAATATAGCAATTATTCAAGAAAGTCAATCAAAAATACTCCGTACAATAACAGATGCACTGTGGTATGTATCTAACCTGACACTACACAACGACGTAAGAATCCCATTCACAAAGGACACCACATCAGACTGGAAAACCATGCCATTCCACTGCTCCATCGCTCTTGGAACCCCAAGCTGCAAGGAGATTAAGAAGAAAATGGCTAGCAGACCTCTAAAATGGTTAAAGAGGACTCCTCGTTGGAAATAGCCTCATCACGTCAATAAGAGCATGTCAGCTCTCAAGCCACCACATTAACCTATGAAACTAGTTGTTTTGATTGCTAATAAATCGTCATAATAAAAAAAAACATCTTCCAAAGGAAACAACACCAAACACCTTCCGAAAGCTACAAGATTTCAACGTAGAACCATAATGTATCTAACATTGTTCAAGAATATTCAAGGCTTTTAGACGTTGGAAATCGCAACAAAGCTGTGACCAATAAATTGTTCTCTGAGTGAAATAAACGCTTTATACCTTACGAATTCTGAAAAAAAAATTAAATCATTATCAAGATTAATTAACACGGCACGAGGCAACAAGCCACTATCTATGTACTACATCCGGTACATGCGAACGAGACGAGAGATTGCTTTTAATCAAACTTCCAGACGCATACAAGAAAACCCGGATTTTCAGCCGTTAAACCGGCGCTCAATTAGAGAAGAAGATATAAATACTGCGGGATTGTAGCTGGTCGAAACGCGAATAGTAGGATAGTTGGATGCGCGCTTGTACTGGAAGCGAAATAGGTAAGGGGAGATGGAAGGGGTCGATGAGTGGATCGACAGACTAACAGTGCGGAGTAATAAAACGCGGGGGAAAAACACGAACGGAGCGGTTGTAAAGTTTCATTACGGTTGGCGGGGATAGGAAAAAAAAGAGGAAGAACTGGAAAAAGCTTTCCTGTTAACCATTCTCATGTTAATTCACCTACGCGCGGTCCTATAGTTTCTGTTTTATTGAAAAAAAATCCAGAGGACAACACGCCACCGTAAGCGAATGGAAATAATGTTTGGCTAGCGAGTAATTTCGTATTGTAATATGTGCTCCGTCTCTGGACTATTTATATCGGATATGGGAAACTTCAACATTAGCGAAATATGAAGAAATAATTATGCTAATTACTTTCTCAATAAATTTACTTTGCAATTGTAAATCGGTTGAAAATTATTATTAATTAATATTCTCTATTATCTTCAGTATTAATAGGGACATTATATTATGCGGCCTTAGCAATATAGAGATGAGTAGTTGCGCACCTGGCTAACAGATGTCGCCAGAAATATTTATTTATTTGTATCAAATTAATTTTGCGAAAACGTCTTTGAGTTTGGTATGACTAAATAAATAGTTTCCACATGGTGTCAATTAATTTTGTAGTTTGTGAACTGAGTGAAAAGTGCTTTATGGCGGCCTGGAGCACGGCGTTCATCAACAATCTACCTGAGATAGCATTGATTCGTCCAGAGTCCTTAGAATGAAAATAGGCAAGTTTTTATACTTTGATTTATTTACATATTTCGACAAAAAAACAAACGACACTCGGATTAAAGCGAGATAAAACGAAACTCTTACCTTAAAATCACATATTTAAATAAATTTAAATCAAACAAAGTTCTAAATTTCACGCATTCGCGCGAAAGACTAAAATTCGTTCACAATGGAAAATAAACGGTGCCTCGGAAATGGTAAACGGTAAAATCGACCAACAAAATAATTACCAGCGAATTAACGAAACTTAGACAATATAAAATTACATCAGCAAGTTAAAAGAATTCAGTTGGTAACAATTTTAGTCAGTGAATTAAGATAACCCAGACGATATATAGAATACCGTCGGTGAAGGAATCGGTCAAGAGAGCTCCTGAATGAATGAAATTCTGCACGTCTTTATGTACTAAATATTTGGATGACGTATTGTTTCTTGTATATGACGTATGGAAATACGAACAATTTAAAAATAGAATATTACACAAGCTCTAGAGCGATTGATCGGTAAGTTATACACTATCGGCCCAAAAGATATATATAGCGATGTTGAAAAATATGTGATAAAATAAAAATTGATACAAAATTACCCAAATTCAATTAACAAGCGTTAGATATAGTTTGAGTCTGCATATGAGAGTTTACGACGACAGATTTCGTTCTTTGTTGAAATTAAAATGTTTGCAAATATCTTGAAATTAATTACAGTTTACAATCACAGTTTTCGGTAGGGGTTGGAGCGGTAAACAAGATTATTAGAAACGAATCTCCAGAGGTACGACAACTAATAGTTATATCGTCAATCCCTCGTGAAACTCAATCGCAGGAAATCCACCACGGTAAAATGCCTAACTTGATTTCGGTTCGACAGAGAGCACATTTCAAATTCTAAGATTCGTTCTTCAAAAATTCCTACAGTATCATCAACACGTAGTCGAATTATCAACTGTTGAAATTCTTTAGACAACTCGGGGAAATAAAATGATAAAACAAGTTGCGATAACTGATGCTGGTATATTGCTAGAACATAATCAAGAAGATCCCGATAGTAAGTTCTATCAACATGACCAACACGAATCCTTTGTAAATGCTATCACCACCCACAGAAATCATATGATTTAGACAACACTAAAGCCCGTCTGACCATCATACAAACTCTATTAGTAATGAAGACATTTATTCAGATACTATTCTCGGGCGGCATTCAGGTACCCGTCTACGAAAGAGAGCTCGGCGGTATCTTTCTGTCGCGTCTGTCGTGTCTGGATCGGACATCTATTTATGTGGAAAGCGGCTATGACGTTTCAAGTTCTTATATGCAGACGTCAGTCGATAAAACATGTGAACATATTAGATACAAATATAACGACAAAAAGAAAAACTGCACATCAAATATTTCGGACAAGAAAATTATACGGAATATACAGGTATGTTCAAAAGTAAATGTACATTATTTACAAAAGAATTTAAAAGCAATATAATATTTGAAATTAATAATAATAATTTCACTAACGTCTTGTTCTTTTAAATTCAGGGTCGAACAGCGGTTCGTCACATTATAATCATCAGGCCTAAACTGCAGAATGATTAAGAATAATGGGGTTAAACCCCAAGTAATAAAAAAAAAGCACAAGAGTTATTACTTTTCAAAAAACGTAACCAAAAGAGGATGTATATGGCACCATGTTGTACCTAGGGATGTTGGTGACTACAATCAGTGTAATTTAAAGCCAATGAATTCAGTATTTATAAGAAAAAAGTAAACAATGATAAGTAACGATGAAAAATTTTATTCACCAGATGGAAATTTACAGGATTGTTCTCAGTATCCAAAATTGTTTCTAGAAACTATCAAAACATAATGAGAGCGCTCCAAGTAGCCAAAACTACATGCGTAGATTTCGGTGTTAGGTGCATAGATGGAAGTAGGGTCACGCTTGTCCCAAGTTAGAGCATTTTCCCCTACGTATTTTTTTATAACATTTTTCTTGGTTTAAAATGACTTCCTGAACAAGATGTCAAAGTTTTTTACACCTATTATGAATCACCCTGTATTCCCCCGTATTACATTTATTTCGAAAGATCTCATTGTTGTACACTCACATCCTCTCGTGTTATGTTTAATGTATTTCTGGAGCGCGTATTAATAATAATATTATGCCAACTGTGGTTCAGTTAAGAAATAATGTTTGCACTGAATATAGCGTGTGCCTCGTGCGAGTCGAGCTGAGTTGTATTCTCCCGTGGAGCGTATAAGTGCCGGTTCGGAACATTATAAGTTAATTAATAAAGGAAGTTAACAATAACAGTTATCGAACATAACTTTAAGCCGAGGCGGTATAACCAAGTTCGCCTTGTAATATTATTAATGTCTCGCTCCTCTGCGTACCGCCGCCACGCTGAGTTCCATTTGATTTTAGAAAATTTAATCATTCTGGAGCTGCTTGGTTTCCAAACTAAAACCTTTTACCCGCACGCTATAACTACACTATACGCTTACGGGTATCTCTCTACCGGCAATCCGTCCTTCTTTTCTGGCGTATCAACGTTTTCCAAATTGACTTAACGTTCTTCCTTGTAATGTACGGGTTGGTTGATTTATCATCTTTAGCGCTCTATCCAAAATATAATTTGTTGAATATGTGCTGTTCAAACAATCTTCACTAATTATATTCAAAGATGTACAAATTAAGGTATCAGCCAACAAAATTGATTAAACGAAAATCTATGGAGTGTTGTGCGAGAATAGAATATTATTAGAAGGAATGTCTTCGGAATAGTGTTTCAAAGCCTGAAAGTGGTTGGCTTAATTGTTTAGTACAGTCTTTCATGATTTAGGTCGAACACTTGATGCATTTACATACCTGTAATGTAAATTTAACAGTATCTAGCTAACTGTAACACATACGAGGTGCAGCAGAAAATAAATTAGATTGATTTCTTCCTTTGCAACAATTTTATTTTATTTTTATACATGAATGTTATCCCTTTCAAAGTAGTTCCCTTGGACTACGTTTCGGGGGAGGCGATTTCTTCATTGTTCGTAGCAGTGCTGGAAAGTTTCAACTGGAATCGCCTGCAGCTCCTTAGTTACGGTCTTTTAGATGTTAACGATAGTGCCACTATGTCGCCTTTTCAAGTGGTTTTTGATCTCTGGGAATAAAAAAGAACTCCATGGTTTGAAATCAGGCGAATAGGTGAGTTGGGAACTCACAGGAATAACTTTTTTCATTAAAAACTGAGTGATAGAGACGGCTGTATGACAGCGCATTGTCATGGTGAGGCATCTAAGTGTCCGGAATGTCCGATCTGACGTGAAGTACTTTTTCTGAGCCAATGTTAGTCGACAGTCTGACTACACAAGAGTCCTGACAAGTTATGGCTGTTGTCCTTAAGTCACTTGAGGAAAGGTTATATGGTAAATATCATGACGTTTCTTTAATGACATGTTCAAGTTTTAGTTCAGGAATGGTCTAAACATAAAGTTCGTACCCAAAGTTGATTTCTCCCTTGAATTTAATTTAAATCCTTATGCCCTTCGTACTAAATATTTACTGTAATTTTTTTAATTCCATCTTAGAAAATGATTTAAAGATCTGCACTAGGTTCTTGTGGATACGGTACATGTAAAAATTACTTACACTTAAAATATTCTACCAAAGCACTCTATCAAGTCAATGAAGATATATCTGACATCCAAAGTGCTTATTACATGGCACTTCCAGTCAATGAATGATAAAGTGACAGGCATTAGTAAAAGTAAGTCGTCCAATTTATGACATTATCTCCCGCAGATGCCTCTGTTCTCGACAATGATGAAAACGGTACGACAAACGCTTCGAGGAAGACGATCGGTTTCCGGGAAGATCGGGAGGAAAAGTACTAAACGGTGGGCCATCGCCTCTTTCCCATTTATCCTCGTGTCACCGATGCCGGGCGTTCGTTGGATGCACGCGAAAATTTAAATTTCCACGTTGCCATTGTATCTAGCGCGTTGCGGTAAACGAAAAAACTCAACCCGGCAATGTGTTCGCCGTCTCCTGTTTCCCCCGGTTTCATGCAGCTTTACGCCGCTCTTATACTCGTGTATCTCTTTGGTTGGTCAGGACGTGAAGGCAATAAATCGCCGATGCGGTAATAATGATATATGCCGACGATCATGGCCTTCTACATATTTCACGAACGAAGCGGTGGCATCGCCCATGTCTGGTGCGATTTGTTCAGTTTTGCTTACCAAAACAGAGGAACAGGAAGAACTATGTTGCCAGCGTGCAATTTCTATCGATGCGTTTCTGCTAAGCTTTCCGCTTCGAGAGAGAACTGAAATAAAACGTTGGGAATGTGGTGTGAGAAGAGGAAATTAAACTGGAAGTAACTTTCGTAATTTTGCTAATCGAAATGAATGTGGCTGAAGAATCGAACAATTGTGGAACAATAACAATCAAACCAACTACCATGCATTATTTAATAAACGATATATAAAATGCCATTATAACCGCATACTTATTTCTCTCCTGGAAAGTATTGTAGTTTCCAGGAGAATAAGTTTTTGGAAACAAACGATTTTTTGTTCAACAATCAATGTGGTTTCAGAGATAAAAGTTAACTGTAAATGCCATTTGCAATGTTTTACATATAATTTATAGTAATCTGGATACCTGACTATGCCATTTGACTGCGTGGATCGTCAAATTCTACTACATAAGTTGGAAATGTATGGACTGCGTGAGTCAATGTCATCAAATTTTGAAATGTTTCATGTCTAATAGAATGCAGCTTGTGGAATACTTCGGATAAAATTCTTTCAACCTATAGTGAAGTATGGGGCATGCCCAGGAAGTTGTGCGAGGTGCAAGCACAATCATATGTGTTGCTTTAACACTAGAACAGCCAGAGCCGTCAATTTGATGGCATTGCGACGAAGAATTTAAATTACGACGGCTATAACCTGGCTGTACGAGTGTTAATAAAGGACCTGTAGGTAAGAAATGCATTCTCTTCAGTGACTAAATATTTATATCATAAATATTGACGATACTCCAATTTTTTTATGTTTTTGTAATTTTTGTGATTATTTGAGGTAAATGAAGATTACTACTATTGTATTTTACAAGAATATACCTCTCTCAAGATTGAATTAAATCGCCAGCGAAAAATTTAAATAAAAGTCCGCTAATGGATATTCCGAATATCATTATGGAAGTAGCGGTTGACAATAGTTGATATTCAATTCACAAGCCGGCTTCCTAAAAAAAGCAAGGATAATGAGTGGTCGGCGGATATCGGGTAGAAGAGTCGCCGAAAAAAATAAAAGTCCGCACTTTATGATGCGGAATATTTAAGAAGGAAGCGGGTGTCCGACAGCTGCGGACTCGTCTGGATCAAGAGCAGATTTTAATTTCCGGTCACCTTCGGCAATTTTTCTATCCTTCGTCCAGTGAGCTGACGTTTCATTGCGCTTCGTTTATATGAGAGAAGCGTTATGTTGTGTCATCTCAATTGTGCAAACTTTAATTGTCGAATTATGTTTGTCTTTCTTTGTAGTTATAAAAGAGGATAATAATACTTTTCTTTTTGTAAATACTTACCAATAAAAATGAAGGGTCGAGCGGAGATGGAGGAACAAAAACTAAGAAGATTTCCTTTTAGAAGAAGAAGTACTGTTACATCAAATCTCACTTTCAATGTAACACTTGTAACTAATTATGAGTATACATATGTAGTTTAAAATTCTATATTTTTATTGTCCTATGTAATGATGACGTAAATATTTTCTCGATAATGAATATTTATTTAGGGAAACGACCTCCCGCCTCCTTATTTTTTGCAAACTCCAGAATTTTTGTATACTAAAAATATAGAAGAAATATTCGTTACGGAGAAAATATTTACGTCATAGTTAAGAGCATGTAAAACTGTTTAAATCTTGTCTTAACTTCTTTTTTTTATATCTCTCATAGTTTCTGAGTTATTGAGTCAAACAGCGAAGGGTAGTGTTGAACTTGGGGTGCTTTACACTCCGCCAGTGGGCGATTGGGCAGCTAAGATAGTTATCGTTGTTCTTACACTAAATCGGTGAGATGCACTTAACTGTGTTTCCTTATCAGTAAGATGAAATAAAGATTTTGTTGATATTCGAAATCAGCGCATCAAAACATATAAAAAACCGGTTATTACATCGTAAACACTTATCGATGATAACGCCTATAAATAGCTACGGTTGCTTCGCTAGATAGTAGTTCGTAGAGCCCTGTGGTGGTAACGTGCGGTAGTACGACTGATGGTAACCTCGCCTGACAGATGCGCCTACACGTACCGCAGCAACCAACATCGCTGCCGTCGTAAGTAAGCGAGGGTGCAGGCCGTTAGAGGCGGTGGCGTTCGGCGAAGGACCTCATGCGCACGTTACCTAATCCTCGGATTTATTCTAGCAGGTTATCTAGACCGTATATCTCCGGGAGGACCGCGGTCTGCCCGAGCATACTAATAGTAAACCTGCAGATTCCTCTGATAAATAGCTACCACAGCCAATGTACGCTATTTATGGCGGGATTTGTGACACACTAACTTGCGTCGAACTTTCGACTTCGACCTTCCCCATACGTTGTCCACCCTATTTCGGCGGGAATGCAATAGGAAACTAACAAGAAAAGATTTCCAGTTCTATCCGCTTGATTGAATCTCGTCTGTCCGATAGGTAGATTGTAGTGAAAATCAACAAAGTTGGTTTAACAGGAGGAGTACCTTAGGGCTCTGTACTCACACCATTTGTCAACTTATATTGAAAACGTGGATGTAACGTTATTTGCTCATAACTTTTCGGCAGTGGCCTCATTGGCTGTTTTTCTCGCTTTCACAAAAATATTGGATCTTTTTGAGGGAGTTCATGAACTTTTTTGAAATGTGAAAAAAAGGACAAAAGAGGAGATGGTGGATGTTAGCATTAAATAGACGTTGGTCAAAGTGGATACATATTTACAATTATGCAGGATATAATTTATAATAATTATTGCACTGACAAACAGACGCAAACGGCTATGCTTCTACAGTTGCCGTTTGTACGAACTGCCAACGCATTTGTTAATGTTATTACCAACGTTGGTTAAACTGTTTATGTAAACATTCGGCAACGTTTGCTATGCTGTCTATAGCCCCTTTATACTTAATTGCTGGTGTTGCTTCAAATTTATTTCCGTGTCTTTGTTAAACATCTAATGAGATCTATAGTAAATTATTTAGTTATTAAACCACAATACGAATTTTTCTGCTGGATTGACTCAGGACTGTATTTGTTATTTCTGCAACTACAAAACTCAACATAGAAAGTGTACTCTTCTATAGATTACTCCCAGAAAATCATAAAAATTCAATTTCTCCTTTTATTGCTCAAATTTCTACTTCACCCTCGTATATAGACACCATTCCATTCCAACCTCGCACCACTTCCATAGAAATGGCAAATGCTTTTAGACGGTATGAAGAAGAAGAAGACTCCCGATGCTAACCGAGCAGAAAATCGAGCATAGCTCCGCGAAACGGGTGTCGGTCCGCAGCTCGGTCGGTTGAATAGATGAGAGGACCGATGGCTCCCCCTAGCGACCGCACTGCCACCTCCATCTCGCTCTTCTTCTGCGCTCTCCATTAGGGCGTGAGCACGACGAGACGTTGATAAAGCGCCTTATTATGCGGATTAAGTGTGCAATGTGCAACGCAATAATTCTGACGGGGTCGAGGTTTGCCCGTAGGCCCCTTAGGAGGATGCAAGGGCTGTCGTTGTCGCTCCGGCCCGATGTTCCCGCTTCTGCTGTTGTTGCTCATTCGCAGAAATAATGGAATCCATTGCGAGCGATTATGCTATACTATTCTCGTTGTCTTTATGCGCCCGAGTGATATTATTGTCTTTAGTTATTAAAGGTGGCGCTGGTGGTCCTTATCGTTGGAAGAATTACTGCGGAATTATTGTTCCATTGCGATGGCATCGCTACATGCAGCTAAAGCTTAAGCCGTTGGATGAGCGTAACATGGCGGGAGAGGTAATTGGATAATTCTAATGTAGCACTAGGCGAAATGAAAGCAGATATACAGGGTGTTATGAAATTCGCGAACACGGACTATGGGATGAAGTTAAGTAGCAAATACTGAAACGAATGTTCCTTTATCGTTTTTTATTGTGACCAATATTTTCTGACTTATAGCAATTGTAAAAATAAAAATAAAACATATAGACAATTTTAATATTAGATAACTGAAAATGTATAAAACAAAACACTTTACAACATTTGTCCGAATTGTCTTCCGTCAGCAGCTAAACATGCTATTGCTTGAATGGTGTCACGTAACATCAGTGGTGACATTTGTTGCCTCGCTTGAAATACACGCTTTTCTAGTTCATTAAGATCGGCCAAAGCTGTTTGGTAAACTAACGAAGGTGTCAGATCTGGCGATCGAGATGGCCAAGGTATTGGATCGTCCCTGCCAATCTAACGGTCATAGAAAGTAATGTCCAGGTAATCCCGTACAATTGGTGCAAAGTGGGGACCTGCTCCGTCGTGCATAAAAATCATATTTTGCCGGGGAATTAGAGGCACATCATCCAAAAATTCCGGAAGTTGTTGTTGCAGAAAATCTAAGTAATTTAAAATATGAATAAACTAAAAATAATGGAAAGTAATTCCAACAGTTGTTAAAAATAAGTTTTGACGTAACCATACCAGTCGTCCACCCAATTAGCCAGCCCAAATATTTAAACCAAAGCAACGTTAGCGATTTCTAGGCATCATTAAATGTGGATTCCCATATGAATATTGAAAATACCATCTTGGATAGATAAACATTCGTCTGTCCATAGAATGGAATCTTGGATGTTTAGATCGAGATTTAAATACCATTCACAGAACACTTGCCGAAATGGACCATCATTAGCTTCTAAATACTGGACTTTTGTGAAATGATATGGATGCTGTTGGTTACGTTTTGGAGCACGCCATACGCGAATATGATTTATTCTCAATTCTCTCGCAATGCACATAGTACTTCTAGAAGGATTGTTTCTTATTAAATCAATTACTGCATTTTCGTGTAAGCGAGGACGGCCGGCATTTCTACGTGATTGTATTGTAACGTACCCGGTGAAAAGAATTCTGTCTTTTAGTCTTCTAAAACATTAGCATTTGGCAGACGGCGCCCAGGAAATTACATCTTATTATAATACTCAGGATTTGAGTAGTTCTGAAACATTGTTTCACACGTTGAAATTCAAAATAAAAAAAAACGTATCCTTTTAATGACAAAAGTAGAAGTCAACTAGTTATTTACTGAAGAGAGAAGAATCTGTATGTCGCGCACTAAACAAAAATCTCACAAAAGTTCTTTGCGTTAGAAAAGCAATCTTAGCAGCAGCAAACAGACTCCAACTGCAAACGTAAAACAACGGCTGTGTAGTAAGCTGCTAATACTGCTCCCTTTTTCCATATAATGTCGCCAATTTGCCGGAATGGTTCCTTCACAAAAGGTTACGTTACAGTTAAAAACCAGGAGGTAGCCTGAGCAGATGGTGGATCTTTTCTGTGCAGTTGAACGTTGAGTATGATGCTAGGTTCTTATTATATGGTATGTATATTTGTACAAAGCTTTGCTTTTGAACGTTTAACTTTAAAATATATAGGTCCCTCCATTACTTCCATTTAAAATAAGAAAATAGTGACGCTCATACCGGCAAGATCGGAGCTTATTTCCAAACGGACAATACGGTGTTTCCAACAGCAAAACTTTTCTTTATTTCATTTTTTTCGTAGGAAAATGCAGGTTTCTCTTAAAAGCTCCAGATTACTTTCTAGGAAAATAATAATGTTTTCAAAACGGCACCTGCACACAAAGTAAATTGTTCGCTTAAACATTTAAATCTTTCCTTTTGTCGGGTTTCAGCCACAGAGAAGCGGGAAATATCGACAAACGTTCTTCGCGGCGACCAACGTCTCCTTAACCTTAATTTTTTATTTATTATTCCCGGCCATTGTTTGTCTTTGAAAAATGATGGCGGTGAGCCGAGGGAGAAGAAAGAAAGAACCAAGTTTGATATTGTCTCTCCGCTGAATCTGACAAACGTTGCATTTCTCTATTATTCAAATAATAAATGAACACTTTTAACGACGCTTTCCGGATCTGCGTAACTCATTTTTACCGACGTTCTTCCCCTCTACACCTTTCGTCACTTCCCAACCACCATTCTCTATTCTTTTCTCACTTTTTCGTTCGTCCTTCTCGCGTTTAGTAATCCGCAGCTCCATTTAGACGCGTCTACTTGGACCGTAAAGATTAATTTGCTGTGGAGATATCACAATTTAAATTTCAAAACCTTATATAGAAAATACAAGTGAGAATGTAAATATCCAGTAAACTAAGCGATTTAAGCGTCTCTTGCTACTTCTGGCAAACACACTCATCTTTCGCCTATTACAAATTCAGCACTGGATTCTTCAGGTTGTACGAAATTCGAAGGGAATCATCGGTGCGGCATGCAGGAGACGGAGGTAGCCAAGCCTTGCCATTAATATGCGCGGATAATAACCGGTGGTCAGTTGCTGTAAGACATAATTGAATTAAAGGCATTGTAAATGAGTTACAGCTATGAATATCGGACGGAATTACTAACTCGGTTTCCTTGCTTTAGCGCGGAAATTCATCTGCGGTATTAATAGACGACTCAATCTGCATACTAATGGAAGCGAATTAGATTAGCACTAATTTGCAAATACGAAAAACGCGTGTTATTGTGAAGCATGACGATGAACGCTAATTCTTACATGTAACCAGATATTAACATTGAAATTTACGCACTGGTAGAAAGTATTTGATTGATGTAACAAATAGGTAGGTAGATTTCCATTCTTCATCACATTTCTCGAATGGATATAATCAGCGAAAGTGTAATAAAAAATACAAACAAAATGAGTAAAAAACCTACTCTAAAAAATAAAAAACAGTAGGCCAACAAGAGTAGATTCCACTCATCTTCCTATTGTTGTAATTATCCATGTTTGCACTTCAGATCGAATTGAAACACTGAATACCACTAATTTACTAAGAGCACTTTTGTTGGGTACGTTAGAAACCAGACGTAGAAGGTTTTGGTTGAGGTCTTTGAAACGCGTGGGATTCCGGGGGTTAAGAAGTTTAATAATACATGACACTTCAATTGATGTATATTTAGGAGGTTTTGCAAGGTCGTAGATGCTGTTATAAGTAATTTAAAAACATCAAAACTTCAAAAGTGACCATTAACGGACTTAGGAGGTTTTGGAAATAAGACAACGACATGTTGGCTTTAGTATTGATCAATGCAATTTCTCGTGAGACAGCCTAAATATACTGCCATTTTCACTAGAATCACCAGTATTAACAGAAGTGATAAAAGGCTTGGTAACATCATCAGTTAGAAGTTAGACCATATAATTCACACATTCTTTGTTTTTCCTTATCAACATGTTCAACACATTTTTTTCCAATTGGCAGCACTAACATTTTGAATTGCTTCTTACAGGTGTTATCTAACTTCTGCCAGTTTAAACGTTGTGTTTCTAGCTGCTATTTCATTTTTTATTTGAGCCCATATTACATAGCTCAATATGATTGATGTCACAATGGTACGGTGTGAATATCAAAACAGTTTTGCCGTTATTTTTGGCCATTTTATTAATCTGTTTGATGAATTTAGCTCAGTTGTTTTAAATCTTCATGTTACCTTATTGCGTTCAGTAGGAAACTCATTTTTATGAAAGGGTCTATGAATTGAAAGTAGCTGTCCAAGATTGTGCTTTGTCTAGGTGGTATAACTTATCCTTTCCACTTGCTTACTTCTCAAAGCCTCATCCTGGCATTACATAAGATACTGCTACTGTTCCTGCCCTATGCACTGCCCCAGTTACTTCATCTTCCGCATCTTAATCTTCTTTATTACGTCTTCTCCTTGAAATTCCTGGAATATCTCGTGGTTCTCTCTATTTCGATAATCATTACCTGAAACCCATACCAGCCCTAGTACTGCTCTAATTATTTTCCTTTCTCCAATTCTAAGATCATCGTTGCTACTGCATTCCAAATTTTCAATGGCTAAAATCGAATTGTAAATTACAATCCAGTAGCATTAAGCTGAAAAGACATTTTGAAACTTAATTCCTTGGAAACCATGCATTAAACTGCATTGAACAAAGAAAGAAAATGGTCCACATAGGTTCTTCAGTATACGCAACACTGTCCTGGACCATATCGTACCTTGTACCTTCCCTGTTTTTATATCTCAATTATCATAATGCCCCCAAAATTTAAACAAATTTATACCTACATCGAAAAAAGGAAGAGTGCCAAGTCGGATGGCTTACGATAAATAAGGGTCACAAGCTAACTCGCGGCGTCGTTTGAATACGATCCGGAGAAAGGAGGTAAGGAGTAGCGTCGGATAATTTAACAAACGCGGATTCGACTCTCAAAAGAGAGCGCCCTCCGACGGTACGAAACGAAAAATGCACGCGCAGCCACGGAAAGAGAACAACCAAAGCGCGCCAGGAAAAGAGACGAAGATGAAAGTAGGAGAGTTGAATGTTGCGGCGAGGAGGATGGGAGGAAGAAGGGGTGGGGGTAAAGAGACGGCAGAAAAAGAGATTGCCGCTGTGAGTGTGATGATAACAACGTCAACCTGAACCCGAGGAACAATACCGCGCGTCCACAAACACAACGTTTGTTATATTACATCGGTCCATTGTTTTCTTTGATAAATGAACGTTTCCACGGCGGTCCAAGATAAAACCATCAAAGTAGGGAGGCGGCACGGTGGCGTGGCGCGTAAAAACTTTGACAACAAGTCGGCTAACCTCAGCGAACGCCAGCAAAACCAGTACGAACTTCAAAACGGACGAATTTATTCGCCAAAAATTCCTGGAATTCGTAGATTGGTTACCCTGCAAACTAGTATTTGAAAATGTAAACCGCACGATTTTAGCATTTCGAATAATATAACCTTTAGCCTTTCGTGGTGCACGTAAACTATTACATAGCATTAAAGATCTTGTTTCAAACATCTCATAGGACGTAACAATACATATAACAAAAATTACAATAAATTATTTAGGGAACAACGTCTGTTTTAGTTCGCAAAATACACACCCAAACCTCTTAGGCAATCGGAAAGGTAAACCAGATGTCAAGGGAAGGTCGGAAATTTGTAAAATTGCATGCAGTGACTGTAAAAAAGCCTATATTGAACAAACCACACGGGCAATAGGCACCAGATTCAACCGCAACGGAAGGATTGAATCGTCAAGTGTAGCACAACGCATAAACGACACCGGGCATAATATTAAATTCGAAAACCTCAAATGAATTAAAAACGTAATTTAGCCGCGAGAATTAGACGCTTACAGCATACCGGCATACAAAAATTGGTGCGACATTGGCAAAAGGTCATTGATTGTGATGGTAATTGCACGGACGTATTTGGTTACCTGATATTTATTCATGAACTGTAAGGAGCTGTATAAAGACTTACAAAATAGACATATTTTTTCTAATTTCAAATATCTTCGAAACTACTGGACTGATATACGTCTAATAAAAAATATTCAAAATGTAATGTATAATTCAAAAATGGTGTAATACACAAGATCTTCGTATTTTCTCGCACATATTGCATGCGAAACTTGATTTACGGAAATTCTTCCTTGTATGGCTCAGCCTGTTCCTTAAATTTATTTGGTAAGCGCAAAAAGAAACCGAGAACTTGTTTCTGCCAGAGCTAAGTGAGACGCCCTCTGCACCTCTCTATATATTAGCTAACGTAAAATAGCCAGAAAGTAATATATCTTCCTTACCGGTTGTAAACTTTTTTAAATGCTGACGCCTCAAGTCGAGTTTCAGTTTCTGAATACCTATCCTTTTGATATATTGCCGCGAGGAGCGGTCCCGTGAAAGCGGGAATATTAGAATTGGCAGTTAGGAAAATTTAACACGCCGGCGTCGGATCTTTTAAAAAACTTCCCAACATGCATCTTATACCGGCTCGATTTCCTCCTAATAATATACCCGGGTATGTACGTAGATGCACGCTTTCCTTGAAGATCGATGGAGAAAACATTAAGTTCGACAAATACGAAAGACGTAGCGTAAAAATCCGAATGCGAAAATGAGGTCATGATTCGATATTCTATTGGCGGTATAAGTTTGTGTTCTTGGGGAACGTAATGGGAAATAACGTAGTTAGTAGCAGTGATTCTTTGTTGAATGTTTTGCATTGCTTCTCTCGACAAAGATATCGCATTGCTTCTTGTAAAAGTTGCAGCAGAAACTGATTAATTTTCGTGAAAAGCTTCCATCAGATGCATCTACCATTTCAATTAGTTTTGCTATAAATTAATCATGTTATCGTATAAATATAGAAAGCTTGACTACAATCTTAGCCACTCCAGTAATATATTCGTAACAACAGAACAGGTACTTGAATTTTTGGTACCTCCTGAATGTTTTATGAGATTCTAAAACAAAATATAGTCACAGCGTTCCAAATCTTTACTATTACTATACTTTGCTTAGTAACGAGCTCTTTAGATCAGTCTGGCGTCACAAGAAACAATTTGGCGCTCTTTCCTAGCCAACTTTGCGTAACAACAAAAACAGATTATCAAAACCTTTATTGCTGCATATCGTCATATTTCTTAAGTTAAAGTATAACATATGTGGTGTCCTTGGATTCGTCTTTCGATTATCTTTCCACAAACGTAAAAATGTACACGATATTCTATTTAAGATAAGAAAGTTGGCGTCACTTTCGGTGATACCGGAAATACAATTGAACTGCCGATAACGGAAAAAGTTAGCTCGCAAAATATAGAAATCGACCTATTTTTCCTAAAAACGTTAGCTTCTGTCGTCTAAAGGTTAGCAGGGGAGGGGGGCTTTAGGACCTCGCTGTAATAAAATCCCCAAGGCGATGGTTTCCCATAATGACCTCCAGTTGCCGACAGTCCAAACATTGATTTCTGTAGAAGAGATGGTTCCAATCTTCTTGAGAAGAGGAGCGCTTAACATTGGCCACCAGTGTACCTTGTTTCGGCTTAAAATCATAATGATGAGAAATCAGTTGGTAATTGGATCTAGTTCCTCCTCAAAATGCCAAGAATGGTTCATACGTCTCTCTTGGTAGTATTTTGAATGGCAGAAGCACTCGTGCGACCCTCTTTGCATTAACGTTTGTCATTCTAAGGTATTCAGCTGTAGAATTTTGAAAACTAACTAGTAAAACACCTAATCGAATTCAGCTTACATCTTTCATTATTAAATAGTTGGATAGCTTCAATAATACTTGAAGGACGGTACCAATAATTCTAGTGAGAGTTAGGTGAAAGATTAAGGCCATTTAACCCCGAAGAAAGAGATTTTTAGGAAAAAATACAAAGGGAAGGGTTTTATTTATGTAAATTCACCCTTTAGTAAACACCTACATCTCTAAATCGTATGTGCCTTAGTTGATATCCAAATGTAACGCTAAGATGTCTTACTTGTTTTATTTCCTCCTTGCTGGTATCACGTGATAGATCTGACGTGAAGAAGAATATAGGGAAGGAGATGAAAGATATTTCGTTTGCGTTTAGAGCTCTACAGAAAAGAAAAGAAACCTTAAAAGTAGAAGGAGGGTAGGAACCTAAGAAAAAAAGCGGCCCCAACTACTCATCTTTTTTCCCATATCTATGAGAAAGAGGGCAGATAAAATCTTTGCATGCGGTTTGGAAGTGCTGCAATATGCCTTTATGAGGGTATATTAGGTTGATTTATTCGCCGCATTTTATGGAATAATAGATATTCGCCATTCTAGCGCAGCACCGGGCTAAGCCACTTTACGCAATCGTCTCTTTAAATAGCCATAATTCAGAACAGTCGATACATTTTTCGTCCGACGATCTCGAGCGCACGGCGAAATGTGTCAGTTTTTACATTTATATCAATTCCGCCACTTCCTTCGACTCCTTTTCTCTTTACACATAAGTACGTCGACTAAGGAAAAATAGGGAAATATACGGGCAGGCAGCTCCTCTACGACACTACGATATCCTTTATGTAAATCTGATATATCTGGAGTTAATA
Organism: Dynastes maya; assembly: GCA_029619315.2. Taxonomy (NCBI): domain Eukaryota; kingdom Metazoa; phylum Arthropoda; class Insecta; order Coleoptera; family Scarabaeidae; genus Dynastes; species Dynastes maya. The sequence goes on from JAROYE020000002.1 coordinate 80,709,476, forward strand.
ACCGATATGGAAATGTGGAACGGAGAGATACGCTATATCTTTAAAAGGGGCGATTTATTGTTACAGAAATTGGTCGATATTCAAGATAACTTCCACTTAGAAATCTCCTCCTCGTCCCATTTTTTTCTATTGTAGAATGGACTGATCTTCGATAATGTCCGAAGCGTTATAGAGTGAAGACGATATTGCAGGATCACTTAAAAAAAGAGAACTGAACGGTTTAAATTAATCAAAGACATCTGGGAGAAAGCAGAAATACCAGCAGGATGATCAGAGGTACTAATATGTCGATTATTTAAGAAAAGGAGAGATGTGTTGTAAAAACGACATTACTACGTAATAGAACAAAATCTCGTCCTTAATATATCGTACCTAATATAAAATATTTTATACTTGAAAATAGAGCAGATATAGTATTCAAAATTGAAGAGGATATTAATCTAAATCATGTAAAAAATACGGAATCCCATAATACGACGAATTTCTCAATTTCTTCCTCCTTAGATTTTGATGTCACTTTACCGTTGGTAGCCGAATATGAATTATTTCCAATTAAATACGTCGTCCGATTATTCAAACGCATCCAACAATCTTCCTTCCTACCGTCACCGCGCTTCGGTGCGCACCGGTAGGGTTCTGTGATTGTAATGCCAACAATAATGGCGTGTCAAGTAAATCCCTCCACCTGTCACTATGATTCATATTGTTCACATCACTAATACGGGCGCTGTCAGAATCTATATCCATCTCCGACGCGTAAACGCGTCTCACGTCGTCTTCGCCTATCTCGCTCCCACCGCCGCGTATCTTGCGCCCTATCGAATATATCTCGGCTGTACGTTTTGTGCGACGCGGTCTTTTCCTTCTTTTCGAGGGCGAGCGGCGCGTCATTATATTACCGGATCAAAAAAGTCACTCACTCACTTCTTTCTGCCATTCTCGGATAATCCGCTCCGCTCGCAACAAACCGCTTTCAACGGGGCGAAATTTAATCACGGCGCATTTTGAACGTCTGTCTGCGAGTTATAATTTCCTATGTACCTTCGGTTTTCACCGTCACATATGTATTTGCGACCTATATTATATACGAAGGACGATATGGCAGATTGCGCCAACTGCACAAGACATTTGCTGTCTTTTTTCCGCAGAAGTCTACTGCTGCTCGTTGAAAATGTACACTCATTTCTAACTTTGATGTTGGAAATATTGCATCGATCATCAATGGATATGTTTAATTCAGAAGTAGGTTTGGATACTGGAAGGTTGTATTTTACAGCAGGCTTCAAGCATCATTTGCAATTTTAACTTACAGCTGTACACCGATTTTTTTCAATACCGGTAATTCGGTAAAATTTTTTTCATTGCCGGTTTTCCGGTAATTTACTGGAGACTTTTTTAGAAAATTTGCTTACACTGATAATAAAAAGCAGTAAATAGTAATGACAAGAATTTTATTTATAAACGTACTTAATCGCATTACAAACAAGTAAAATAAATGAAATTTTATTGAAAATATATACCGCTAAAATATATGGACAGTGTTACAACGTTTGCCTGTTATGAAAGTATATGATGGGGAGCCGCTCGAAGCGAATCGCGGACGCTCCTAGCACAAGCGACAACATTATTCGCTATATGTATTTCTGTATTTATCCTGTTTGTATATGTATTTAATATTCTTTCCAATTATCGGTAAAAGATTGCAAATTACTGGTAAAAATTTTGACATAATTATTAAGAGCTTCAATTTTTTTATTATAAAGTTGTTCGGGCACATACCGATTAGCCACGAGTTTCCATTTTTAACGTATACAAAATAATTTTTGTTGATATAAAAAAATTTGGCGTAGAGAATATAGATCCCAAAAGTCATCGTTATGAAAATAAATTCCTCCTAAATGGAGAGGAGGCATTCACACCAAATAAAAGATGTATGGGGGTATGGGGTGCAGGGGATCAATTAAACAATATATGTTTATATTTTTCTTTCTTTTGCATTTCATTATCCAAATTCGTTAGAGTAGATTGTCCAAATTTTCCAAACAGTTTTCACATAAAAAAATCTGGAATACAATTAATGCAAACAAGGAAAAGTCTTATCTTCAAGTAAAACGAAGTCTATAGCATTCGCAAAAATTACATTCTTTAAAAATTAAGATAAAAGACGAACTTTAAAGTAGCCGAAAACAAACAGAAACGAACGACACACTCAGCATCTGCATCTGATCGTTCTTCCTTACGTCTAGCAAGAAGACGAAACTTTCTCCTTTTTTGCGGAGACTCTTCAGGATATTAGTTGGTACACACCAACTTATACTACATTTGGAAACTTTAAAGGCGGAAGACGCAACGGATCGCAAACTTGTGTTCATTTGAGAAAAACGGTAAATTTCGTAATTGAGTAAATATGGCCCGCATGCAAACAAAACGATGGCGTAGCGGATTCGTTTGCAAAAGGAGGGAAATTAAGGAGTGGAAGTTTCCTCTCTTCGTGGAACTTCAATATTCAGTATTGATTTCTAAGATTATATATGTATTCTCCGTGTTTACTTCTTCGGCAACCGGAGACCCGCAATCGAACGACAGAACGCTGAGAAATTGGAAAATATCGGGGTATAGAGGAAGTACACTTGATATGGAAACCCTTCTACTACATTCTACATATTGTTACAAGTGTGTGGTGTATGTTCTTTCTTTAACACTTTTATTCCTCAAATAACCTATAATTACCATAACAAATCTCAACTGAATGAAGAATTATTACTCCTAATAATTACAGTGATACGTATTCTTCAAAATATTTTTTTTGCGCCGTATTTTCCCTTGCCCTTATGCCTTCCTTAATAGTAATAGTAACAGTAGATACCATTACTACTGTTTAAACACATCCTGTACGTCCCAAATATGTTGTTGAGGTGTATTGAATTATGACATAAAATTTCGTGTCATAAACGGCATGTTAAAAATAAAATCATGAAGTCTTAGGGCTACATTTTGCTTTTGTGCTCATTTAGACTTCTTACGCCAAAATTGCTGTTGCCTAGTGTCATGAGTTAACTTAAGCAATTCTAAAAACAGGTTCCTCTAGAATTATTTTTTTATAAATGGAGGTAACGAATTGGATTTTTTAAACGTACGTTACCTAACGAATGCAGCGTACCCTCTTGATTAAATGAAGAAAGTTCGTTTGTTACTCAAAATGGTTTTAATTTTATGAACGATATTGTGTGTACAATGTAAGACTTGTTAAATGGGAAAATATTCTTGATATTTGGACCTTAATTAACATTACACGGTGACGGCTGGTAATGACGCAAATGAGAGTTCAAGGACAAGGCTTCGATTTCCGTTGCATATCGTATACACTCTACTTAAAAAATACACGAGGAAATCGGATTTTGGGAATGTTAGCCATTAAAAGGTTACATAAATATGTATTTGTTTAACAAAATATTTCTATGGTTTAAAGTATGCTGTTACTTTGACAAATGTTATTCTGTTGGTATTATTACTTCATCGAAATGGTTAGCACGATGGATGCTTTTCTCTTTTTAGAGAGGAAAGCATCCATTTATGACCACATAGGACAACAATGTGTTAATAATACACAATCTTCTAAAAAACTTTATTAACATTGTGGGTAAACTAACAAAAGTACATAAAAAATAAGTATGATGCCGACAATTAATCTCCATTTGGTAGTGACGTGGTGCTTTTATTCTTGTAAATAAACCCCAGCTCCCTAAAATACCATTAACTTCTTCCATCACGTTAAGGTGATATCAAGGCCTTCCTAAGGATCTACGTGGTCGCAAACAAAAACGGTGAACCTTAATTCCTACAGATTTCCTTCAAGTTTCTTCGAGATTACACACATTTCCCAGAAACTTGTGAAGTGAATCTGGTTAGGTTAGGTTAGGTCTCGATGTCTCGAAATTATAACTTGATTTGTGCGTTGTCTGTACAGATTCATAAAGATTAAAGTGATACTTGTACTATTTTTGTTTGCAAAGAATATTACAAAACTTACTACTTCGGTAATCTCGTAGGAATCCTGAGAATCGCGAACGAGTGACGAGATGAGTGTATGGTTAGGTGCTAGAAGGGTGCAACGTATTATGACAAAAAGGGTAGGAGATAGAACAGCAGATACCTCAACGGACTTATTGCATGTCTTATCGCTTGCCTTTGCTGAAATACCTGTTATGTCAAAAAAGGAGGAAACAAAATATGATAACGGAAAAATCAAAGCATTCATAAATGTGTGGTGAATTAAATCGCAATTTATTTAAACTGTTAACATTGCTGTTATTGGCCTTGAAAACGATATCGGCGGTTTTTTTTTTATTTTTCGCTAATCCCTAATACAAACAGGAGTTCTGATATTCGCCAATCTGTGGCAACCATTTTATTATTTTCTTTATACAGAAACTTTAATGTTAGTTATGCAATGGTAAAAATATATAAATCCATTATCCTACTTACCTATTATTTTGTTTGTTTGACTCAACAAAATTATGTGAAATAAAAACGTTTGTACATTCAAACAAATTCAATCTGTTGTTCTTAGAAAATGTGCTTTCACTCAAGTAAGCCTTTGTTGAATTAAATAAATAATTTCAAAGGTATATATTTGTTTGATTAAATGCCTTTCTTTTCTCTGTATTTGTAAATCTTCTGAAATAGGTTAAAATGTTTCTTACGTTGTACGCATGCGACCAAATACCATGTATATCTTTGTATACATGGCATTATATGCTCCCTATTTCATTCTCTGGCATGTAAAACGGCTAAAGGGTAATTGTCGGTAAATAATTAAAGTTCGCGTTTAATATTTAAACACTTCCCGGACCATATATTCGCCCTATAAATTTCTATTCAATTTGACTACGTAGCACGAAAAGCGGAGCATACGTATAGTGCGAACAAATAATTCCTCGTTAAGCCAGAAAGCTATTAAAACTTTGTTTACAATATATATCATGACCCTGCTTCGGTAAAATTCACAACTGTGATTAAAGTAAAACGTAAGGTAATAAATAATTTACTCGTACAACGGCCAGATAGCAAGGACGAGAGAAAGAGAGGGACGAAGGAGGAAGGAGAACGCCGACGGAAAAAAGGAAATTGATAAATCTGCTTCGAATCGGGCGAATGGGGATGGTATTGCTTGTTGAAAAAAAGAGAATAACAAGAAAACTCTTTCGTTTAATTTACTTCCATTCTTTTGCTTTTTTTCGAGATGGCTGAAAGATAATTAAAGGATAAATTGATATGGATACTCCAGGTTGCTTATTGAAAGGATATTTGTTGGAAAAGTATCATTAGTTGATAATTAAATGCTGGTAGATTAGTTTAGCTTGCCAGACCACTATCCGCAGTCACTAGACTTTTTTCATCCACCATCGATTATTATCGGAAATGTTTTAAAATTTAATGGTTGTACAGTTCCATTTAATTTTTCATGTAAAATATCATAGTTAAGTCTAGATGTTAAGCGTGATTCAATAGGAATATAATCGGTCTTATTGTCTATCACATCGTAAACATTTTAACGATCATCGTTAGATTTTTAAACGATCTCGTAAGTCGTTTTTAACGTATCATCTTACTTACAAAACCTCCTGAGTTCGTTAAGGGTCACTTTTGAGGTTTCGATGTTTTTAAATTAGTTATGACATCATCTACGATCTTACAAAACCTTCTAAATATACATCGATTGTAGTGTCATCTATTATTAAATTTCTTAACCTCTGGAATTTTACGTTTCAAAAACGTTAACCAAAAAAAAATAAAAAAAATAAAATTTGATTTATTTTAACATCTAATTTAACGGCTTGGTGGTCTAGTGGTAAGAGGGCATGCACTTGACTGGGTAGAGTTAGGCGCTGTGTGTTCGAGTTCCGCTAGGATCAAATTTTCTTAGCTGCGCTTCTCCCTTTACAGCGAGAGGGCGATATAAACAAAGCCATGGAACATTTTACATACACAATTTACACACTCAAGGCTCCTGAGGTTATGACAAGCTTTAAAAAGCTTATACACTCCGTTGGGCCGTCACCACACTAAAAAAATCTCATATGTCTGGTTTCTAACGTACCCAACAGAAGTGTTTTTAGTAAATTAGTAGTATTCAGGGTTTCGATTCAATCTGAAGAGCAGACATGGATGATTTCAACAGTAGACAGTTGAGTAGCATCTACTTTTCTAATTCTTAGACTCTAACTAAAGAACAGAATCTTGTTCTCGGAAAAAAGAATAGGCCTGGGGGGAAATTGCGGCTACGAAAAATAGCTTTTATCCGCCGGAGGGAATTTCATTTCTATCGGTTGACTATACTGAATATACGTCTTAGATTAACAGCTGGGCTTTCTGATGTAAATATTTAAAATAATAGTATTTATATTAAATTATGCAAGGTCCACCAACGTGTTTTACTTAAGAGAATACCTCAGTAATCCTTCGATAAGACACGAATAAAATTAGAGTTGGGGCAGTCATTTTACAGTTTTACAAGCTAAAAGGTTTTATCTCCAACGCACACCGCCGACACACGCAATTCAACTTCTGAAAAAGCATAAAGTATTTGCGAAAGATTAAAATAAGCAAATTGATAAGAACTGTTGCAATAAGAAATAAAACCAGAAGCAATAAAGTGTAAAACCTTAATGGAAAAAAACGTCCTACAAATTAGAAGAAACACGCTTTTATACACATTTTGACGTGATGCTCTCACAAGAACAGATTTCAGGTGGACAGAACCGGGGAAACAGTAGGCCTCTTTCTAGTTCAGGCTGCTTTATGAGCCAGCTAATTGGGATTCATTACGGCGACGGCCGGCCGGCCGGGCTTCTGTGGGTTCGGCGGGTCTGGAGACCGAGAGCCGATTACCGGGACACAGACTTATCTATCTCACTTACCTTGATTTATACACTTATTCGGAGATCCGCTTTAGAATCCGAGCGAAGAGCGGCGTGCAGAATAACATCCTTCGTCCGAAACCTGTCCTCTTGCACTTCCTATAGGTATATTGATTTATTCAAAGATTCTAGAAGTAGCAACAGCAGGCGGCTCTCGCTGTTGTTGAGGTACAAAAGCGGATTACAACGGAATACGTCTTTAACACGACAAGAACCCTGTTTACTGTTAAGCTTTTGTCTAATCCCGATGGCAAGCAGACGAAAAGGAAATAGGGCGAGGGAGAGTTAGCAAGCTAAGCAATAAACAAGGCAAGGTAAGCGGACGTACAAAAACTTATGAGTATTCATTTTTAGTCTGTTCGCAACAAATCAACTTTCGTCTATTTTACAACAGAACTGGCAGATTTTCTTTTCAGTTTAGTAGTTTGTCTGATTATATAGTATGAATGAATTTCCTAATATTATTTGGCATTTTAAGATGGAAAGGATTAAATATATTTGTGGATCTTGCAAGTCATAAACGAAAACGATATTTCATCTCGAAGGAGCTGAACCTAGAAAATACGATAGTTCGATAGAAATCACTTGCAACCTTAAAGGAATTAAATCCACGGCTCAAACTAAAAATGTTTCCAGCGCTACGCAGCGTGAGGGCGCTCTGATAAATTATCGTAGAAGACAATAGCAAGTGTGGCGGCCAATAAATTTGAACGTAGCCGCCGTTACTGCTGGAGCGGAATTAAAGACGGGATGGCCATTATTTTAATACGTGTCGTTATGAACAATAGGAGCAATGGAAAGGCCTGCTCGCGTTTTAACCGACGACGAAGCTCTCAGCCAGTATTACCGTTGGATATATTGGCGAATTTTAGTTTCCATAGCCTGTTGTTTCGGTATTGGGACGCTCAGCTTGAGCTTTGCACGTTGTCATTATTGAAGAACACGAAAAAATCGTGTGCGAGAGGCCGTAGACGATTTGGACGTAATCGGCAGTTATTTATTTCCAATCCTAATCCCGGTTGAGAGGATGTAGGGCCGTGGATGCCGAATATTGCTCTCTGTTTGTGAATGGAAGCCTTCTTTCCTTCTCGAACTATTTGGAAAGCAAGTATGATGATGTAAAATCGCAACAAAATACATAATTTATTTGAAAACATGTGTAACAAAATATTAAGGATACATACATAGTAATTAAAATGCAACATTAATATACAGTGCGGTCCAAATTAGCGGGTGACTGTTATTGTTATCATGTTGAGGCTTGAAATTTTTCAGACCAACAAGACAACGACTCAAAGCACACTTCAAAATTATGCAAGCAATATTTAGAACAGTTTGAAGAGGAGGGGACGCTAACAATCATGAAATGGCTACCCCAATGCCCGTATTTGAATCCCATCGAGTTATTATGGGAAGAACTCGATCGGGAAGTAAGAAAAACTGCAACTTCAGCAGATGACATGTGGAACAAACTACAGGCAGCGTGGGCTCGAATAACTCCGGAAACATTATTAAAATTAATTGCAAGAATGCCCTGATAATGCGACGCAATCATTAAGGGAAAAAGGAGGTCACATAGACGAATCTAAAATTTAAGTCAAATAAATAATTTTAATTGTTAAAGTTGCATATGTGTATATACTTAAATACCAAATACATATTTTTTAATATTTCCATTTAAATATTTAATGATTTACTCCGAAATTTGAGGTGCCCAAGTATTTATGAGCGGTAGTGTAGCTCATTGGAATCGAGAAATTCTCTATTAATCATAATTTCTCTGAGGACCGACAAAAACTTCCCCTTTAGTTTTATTCTTGCGACTGTGAGATCACAAGAGACATTCATATATTACAGTGTGTTGAGTAGGTAGTGTGATGTAGATTAAACAAGCAGGCGTTTCGGTTCAATTAACGTTAAAACGCAATGATTGGCTCTCTTTAAATTAATTGAGCTCAGATGTTATTACAAGGAGGGGCTTTTATATAGAAAATTAAACCACCAGAGATTGAAACCTGCAGCTTATTTCTTAAAATTTCTTAAAAGGGATTAAAACTGCTTCTTTTCTCGTAACATTTAACTTGATTGCTATATAATTAACTCCGCATACGATGCAAGTATAATTGTATAGCGAATTTTTCGTTAGCGCAGACTTGCTTTGATTTATTTGCATCACTAACCATGTAAATTCGCCTCTTATGAACGAATTTAAAATTATTATCAGTACACGTATCGCGTTAATCAAATCGGCCGCTCTCATTCAAACGCCGCGTAAACAGAATCTCATCCTCGTTCTTCTTCCTTCTTCTTATAATTCGAACACGCGAGTTCTGAGGAGAGATTTACGCGAAGCATGCAGCTTTCAGCGTCTGCAGCGGAACGTTAATGGAGGGATACCCATCCGTTTCAGGTCGAAACTCGTTACGAAGTCGGCGTACACTAGCGGCGTAATAAAATCCGGCCCCTGATTGTGTGTAATATGTTTATACAAAACTAAGATTTAGTATGCGGAGAACGACTATGCTACTACGCTACTACAAGTTTGCCAGTAATTTATTCTTACGCGACTTTCCGCGAAATAGATGCTAGGTATACCGCGAGAGGAGAACGAGGACGAGAACGAGAACGATAAGCAAAAGGGAGGAAGAGGAATGAATGCCTAGCACGCCGCTTGTAGGAGCAGTAAGCAGTAAGAAGGAAGAAGTAGGGCGAGCATTGTGAAGCGATGGTCTTGGCTGCCCGTTTCTTGCTCGTTGCAATTAGTCTAGCGGAGGATTTGAATAATAATTTATTCTGAGTACTTGTTTGACACATGACTGCCTCTTCATTGTTATGCCTGCCTCTTTCCGTTACGCCCGACATTTCATTCCGGGCGAAGAGGCGACTCCCCGGTGGTGGAAGAAGAGGAACAGGCAGTACGCTAACGTAAGACATTGTCGCCGTCTCCGTCTTCGCTTCAGGCGCTTTTTGCGGCCACCCTTTCGTCTTATCCAATCGTTTCTCCCCTTCTACTACTATTCTAAGCTTCCATTCTTCGCATATACAAGCACGTGCAAAATAATAAGCTAGTAGTCTTTGAGAAAGGCAAAGGACATTGGAATACTTCAATAATGTCATTAACACCAAGCCTTGGCAGGTGTAGTAGTTGAAAAATGTTATGTTAAGAATGCTTTCTATATAGGCAAATATTGCTGAAGTGGTGAGAAGTAAAATCGCTGATTTCTTATATACAATAGTGACATTTTCTTAAAATTGTTTGGACAAACAATAAAATATATGATAAGTATATGATCTGCAAAAGTGTTCTCAATATCATTAGAAAAAATTCAAAATTTGCTGTAAAATGATTTTTCATTTTGTTGATTTTGTTCTCTGCCTTTTAGACGTTTAAAAGTTTTAGTTGATATTCGGATTTTCGGAGTTTTTATGTATGTAGATTGTTAATTGGGGATTAATTTCTATTGGGCACCAAATTACCTCTCTCAAGCAGAAATACCAAATGGCTGTTAATTTGTCCTCTATGAAAAAGATTCAAAATATTTCGAATATTTTATAATAATGTTTGTTTTTCTGATTTGTTGAACATAAATATTGAATATAGGCTCAATTAGGTCGCAGTATAAACAACAAGGAACCTTTGATGTTGTGGTGTTAGCCTTTAAAGAAGTCCACCACAAACTCGGCGTTTTTTAACAATGGACAAGATAGTTGTAGCAGATACAAATTTGGAAAATTGAGAAATGTAAATTGCTTAAAAAAAGGAAATAAAAGAGATGCTATATGCAGAATTTAATAAACCATTACCCTTTTCAAGCGAAATGTAACGTAACTGTCTACTCCGTTTTTGAACTTTCTTATTACGTTAACCCCAACAAAAATGAAGATGGTGCAATGCTATTATTTTATACACGACTGTATGATCTTAAGACGTCCTCTCGTTGGTTAGGCGCACAGATAGGGTACGGTTAGACCGACCACGCAGATGAATACTTTATTTAATTAAAATATCTGTGCGCGATGTGTTAAATGCGTTCTTCGCAAATGGTAGGGATGTACGCTCAGTATCACTTGTTAAAATATTCCTCGGGCTTCTTGTTTCTCATTCTTCTTCTTCGCTACCGCGTGGTATTATTAATATGGTAATAGATATTACGCTTCTTCGTCTCTCTTCGAGAGCTAAATATGCAATGACGGAAAGTTCAGCTTTGTTTGTTATTGTTAGACGTGCTGCAAAAGCAAAATAGTTACTGTTGTATTAACAGTCTATGTTTTCAGCGGCAATTTGTATTACATCATCAAATATATCATTGTTGGTATGACTAATGGTGGAATCTTTGGTAGAATGTTCTAAAATAAGCAGTGTTATTTTTAATATAAATTGTTTTTTTTTAATAATGAGAATACCTTCTTATGGATTTTTTATTTTAATAATATTACAAGCAGTAGACTGAATAGTAACTTCTAACTTATTCCTTGCTGTCTCTGCTAAATAAATAAGGTCTTAGAGTTCATCAAAATCCTTAATTGAACTTTTAACATTTCTAATTAGGGGCGTTTCAATGACTTATTGCTTACAAGGAAATACAGGTAAGTGCATCTCACTGATTTAAATGAAACTTTGTGGGTTTATAGATCGATCTAGTGCAAGAACAACGATAACTATCTGAGTTGCTCAATAGTCCACTGGCGAGGTGTAAAGCACCCCAAGTTCAACATTACCCTTCTCTGTTTGACTCAATAACATAGAAACTATATGAGATATAAAAAAAAAGTTAAGACAGGATTTAAACTGTTTAACATGCTCTTAACGATGACTTAAATATGCTCTCTATAACGAATATTTGCTTAGGGAAACAACCCCCCGTCCCCTTATTTTTTGCAAATTTCAGAATGTTTATATACTACAAAAATAGAGAAGCTACGTAGAATTTACACACAAGCATCAACTCACAAACAATTGTCATCGCCAATGTTCTTCAATCTTTTTAAATGCGCATGGTATAAAAGTGGATACATCCTGAAGGATGCACAAAATACACAATAATGTAGTATTTGCGGTAAGCCTGCGTTGATTCGTTGTGCATGGTGTAAGCAATTCCTTCGTTTTCAATATTTCTACAGGGATTACTTATCATTCTTACTATGTATGCGCAATACGTATCGTAATGTATTTCTTAACTCACTTTTTAAACAGTTGTCAGTAAACTCTATACTCACATCTTACTAATAAAATCATATATATCTGTAAATTTTACGTAGCTTCTGTATTTTTGTAGTATACAAAATTTCTGAAATTTGCAAAAAAAATAGGGGGTGAGGGTTTGTTTAAATATTCGTTATAGAGAAAATATTTACGTCATCGTTAAGAGCATATAAAACAGTTTAAATCTTGTCTAACTGTTTCATAATATCTCTTATAGTTTCTGTGCTATTGAGTCAAACAGCGAAAGGTAGTGTTGAGCTTGGGGTGTTTTACACTCCGCCAGTGGGCGATTGGGCAGCTAAGACAGTTACCGTTGTTCTTACACTAGGTCAGTCTATAAACCTACAAAGTTTCATTTAAATTGGCGAGATGCACTTATCTGTGTTTCCTTTTTAGTTTACAGATTTTTTTCTTACTTTACACAGACACACAGACCTGAGTTATTTTCTATTTGAGAGGGCAAACATTCCTTAACTCAATGCTTACTTCAGATTACTTAGACCGTTGGCGCTAGTGAGAATTTTTAAAATTTAATTTGGATATATCTTTGCAACGAAATCAAGCATATCCTGTATAGGCACCTCCGCATACTTCACTTATCCATTTTTTACTTCTTGTTGCGCTAATCTTTCTCCCCCAAAACATGCAATATTCAACGCGTGTACTGTGGCCATAGTATCATCAACGGACTCGTAAACACCTTATCGCCGACAAAGGTAGCACCAACGCGTCTAAAAAGGATAAGACGACGAACACCTAGCTCTATACTTGTGCCCAAATTAAATTCACTTTCTTGTCGATTCGCCTTCCGGCATTCCGGAATATCGTTACCTTGATGTGCGCGCACTTCAAACGCCACTCTCCAGAGAGAACGAGGTGCGTCCCCGTGAAGCGTATAGGCAAGGAAACCGGCAGCTCGAAGAAGCGGATGGGAGGACGAAGAGATGCCATTAACTATTTTAGAGGACGTGACTGTACTTGTTTATTTATTTTACGTTCGTTGCGAGCGTCGCCCTTGTTGTCTAGCCGTGAGAAACGTCGAACGTCGCGGAACGATTCAATTTTACGAGACGCTTAATCTCGCACCTTCTGCAGGTAGCCGTCGAAGAGGTATTAAGTAAATTGAAGAATTGAAAAGGGGGCGTATTGTGATGGATCCATCTGACGGATAAGAAACGACGAGATTGTACAATTTATAGCCTTTGAAAGACGTTTTTATTTCGACTTTCGTAAATCACATAAATCTTACTTGGATGAGGTATTTAGTTTCTTGTTGTACGAATATCGGCAAATATTTAAATCTAGGTGGCCGTCTAAATTCCTAAGACAGGATAGTACTGTATTTTATGCAATATCAAAATTAGAAAAAATAGGATTTAGGGTACTTGCAACATCTTTGATTAAATATAATTAGCGACCGGCTCACATCATTAAAGGTCGTATTAAAGTAGTAGGTCAACCACTGTCCACGATTGACACAATGACAAATATTTTTTAATACTCTTAAAAGTTTAAGGTTCTTGGATTCTTGCGTAAAGGCTTGCCTTTTGTAATGTAAGTGCTGCCACAATTATAAAAACTAGATATAGAATAAAGCAAAAATTATCTTAATTATTTTCTTATATACAATACGATGAAATGGATGCCACCCAACTTTTAATATCAAAAAATACAAAGAGAAAGGAACAGAATCAGGGTCAAAATTGTTTGACTTCAAAGCTAAAGTACCGCTGCTATTCGCCTGTAAGACTTTCCGTGCCGTGTTAATGTTTTATTCCGTCTGCACTGGAGATGTAACGATACGAAGAAGTTTCACGACCAATCGCAAGAATTCTTCGGAAATATCAAATTTCCTGTTAAAAATTAAGTATATCAAATGGAAAATCTAATTGAGATCATACAGCTATTAAATCCTTTCGTACAAGTTAATTGCAGCAGCAATAGTTTAAACAATCGTTTCCAGACAAAGATCGCAGAACTTTTTCATATAATCGTACCTCCTCATAGCCTAGGTCTACTATGCACATAACATACACACACAAGTCGAGTTCTTCTTTCTCGAGTGCCTTCTTTCTCGCGCACGTACATATATATACATGGTATAATATACTACTTTCCCATTGTTTCCTTTATGCAGCAGTTCCTTTTTCATATCTTTCCCTATACATCTTCCACGATGTTTCGTAGGCCAAAGAACTCTGACGTTTAAGGGTGGCGCGCTTTCGTCCTTTATTTATCCGTCTATAAAAATGCAGCTAAATTTTTAATTCGCGCCACCTCTGCAGAATTTAAATCCGCTTGCTGCGGATGTGGCCTGTTTTCGGCTAAAAGAAATATATTTTTACATGAAAGCCTGTTTTTGGGGATAGTTAAATTATGAATAGGAAGATGCACTGGCTTAATAATTCTTGTTTAATATTAGTTTTTTAAAATTTGGATGAAGATTCGTAAAGGATGTTTTAAAATGTTTTTGAAGACAAGTAATCCTTTCACATGTTATGTACCACAAAACTATATGAAAATTCTTTTATATGCTTAAAGGTAAAACATACAAAGGAACAAAATATTTAACGATTATAGAATGATGTAGATTGCAAATTTAGAGTTACAAGATACATTGGAGGTTTTATATTATCTAACATTTATTTTTCTTTGTTTCATTACCAAATTGATTTATTTAAAGGAACAATTCCAGGAATTAATTTAAGTACACGTATTGTTAAAGCAATGCAAATAATTTGGAAATTCATATTTACTTGGGAGCCAACAAGTCGAGTGAGGTGGAGGTTTAAAAAACAAAATAATAATAATGATAGCACTGGGCAACAAAATTTCGACAAGTTTATGCGTCTTAGTGAATTCAATGTGCTGAATACGATTGTGATTAGAAAAAGCTGAATTGGCTACGGTTTCTTTGTAATGAGTACGCATTTTTGAGAAAAGATGTATATTTGTAAATATTCTATGTACATGTTAAGAATGCCTTAATCTACTTAAGGATTTTGCTTTCTTTTGGCCTGTCGTTTGTAACTGGCGAGGGGAGCATCTCCGATGAGCGTTCAACAGTAATCAGCCAGCATTGACGTAAACCATTTACCCTGTTATCGTTTCTCCATCTTAGCAATGTCCTGATCAAAACGTTCGCCGTGCTCATAACTGACTTGCCCGCAGTTATTAGGGAAGAAATTCAAGTGAAGAAGTAAGCATATCTTTAAGGGTATATTGCAGCCGAATTCATGAAACAAAGTCAACATGTCCTCGATCAGTTCCTTGTAGTTTGCGATCTTCTCATTCTCAAAGTAGTTTTCTGCCACTTGACAGAACGCATCCCAAACCTATATTTCTTTACTTTGAAGGAGTTTCTTAAAGTTGCGTTCTCTGAGGAGTTGTTTAATCTGAGGCAAAAACCTCCTCTTTAATTTTGGCTCCACTGAACCGAGAGAGGTACAATGCTGATCCATTCTTATTCGTGGCTTTTATCAACTCCAAATTCTAATCTATTTATACGAATTACAAGTCCGACAGATTGGTAAAAGAATAGCAAAGAGAAAAGACGATAAACATTAACAGGGAAAACCGGCGTATAAAAAAACAAAGAAACGAAAAAAGGAGAACCTAGAACGGCGTAAAATAGTTTTCAGTAGTTGAACTGAGGGTACAGGGTTGGGAAAATCTGTGTGTTAAGGATATACGTATCGCTAGGGTCCCCACCGAAAACTATGTCAGGCCGACTAAACCCGGAACATAAGCTGTATAGCCGGACTCACAACAGAAACCTGCCGCATTGTTCCTACTTCACGGATCCTCGAACAACGACGCTCCTTTCTGAACGTTTCGCACTTTCCAGTCCCGAGCCACATAGCCGGCTTATTTACTTGACGGTCCCGCTTTTGTTCGCTTTAAACCAGTCAGAAAGTACAAATTAGTTGCTGCCGTTCGCGAAGGACTTCATCCCTCCAGTAATATGTATGTGTGTTGTATATAGCGTAAAGCGTAAGCAAGGGGATAGGGAAGAAGGGGGTGAATCATAAAGGCGTAATGAACTTATGCAAATATATCTAATCAGTTTAAATGGGTGGCTTCTTCAAGTGTTATGTGAACTTTAACTTCGTTACTGGAAATTTGATTGGATATGGGAACAAAAAAAATCATACAAATGTTATTACTATGTGCATTTGGAAATATATAAGTTATGTCTTTTTGGCATTCATTTAAGGATTTGAAAAGATAACCATGACTGCTTCAGACTTCGTAAGCGAAAATTTTTCTAAAATATAAACACTTTAGGAACATTGTTCATATGTACTTGTTGACTTGGATTTAGGTCGATATCAAGTTCATCAGATTCTTTTCCTGGTTTTCAACTTAAATAATTAATTCCTAAATTTGACTGCGGTATTACTTTGTGGCAGGATTGTACAATCAAAAACGTACTTATATCGGATTTTGGTGAGAAGTTTTTTGCCGAATGAAAAGTAATGATTTCATTTTTATCTCAATCCAGCAATACATGTTATTAAACGTAGTTTGATAAGCTCTACGTAAAGGGAGACGCAGATCCACCTTTGTCGGTAAGTTATACGACATATGTAAGCTTGTATTCCATAGCTTTATTCGGCGTCAGTCTCGAGATCATTAGGCGACATATTCAACTGCGAAAACGTACATTATAGGCACGGAAGGGGACTTGTATGTACGTTGTACGTGGGTCGTATTGTGCAAACACTAGTCATCATGTATCTTGTGTTGCTTCGGTTCCATGTAAATACCTGCAATGCGTGTTTGTATGTGTGTACGTATAATATGTAGGTGTACAGATGCTACCTACATCTCCACGGGATATTAATCCCTAATGAATCTGTATACAACAAATATTGCCTTCCGTGAATTGCGTCTCGTAGATCAGCGTATAGATAGGTACACGCAAACATATTGAGGGTGAACTCACGATTCCAGCGTTGGCATCTTCAAGATCGCGTCGCAACTAGGTAAGTGCGCAGGGATGTATGTAAGTTTAGTCATAGCGTTGATTAGACTTAATTGAATGGGTTAGAATGGATATATAGTCGTGTAATTACGTATTTACCATACAATTAGATTTGAATAGTGATATTTCCCTTGTAATATGTACACATGCATGGATACAATGGTCCACACGAACTTACATTTTGCATATTTTACATTCCAATGTAAAAAACAATACTGGGTGATGAAATTGTGAACAAAAGATGTAATCTTCCGAGAAACTAGAATTAACTATAACGGGTCCCCCGTTGGTGTGTCGGGGGAATTTAGCGCG
Organism: Dynastes maya; assembly: GCA_029619315.2. Classification (NCBI taxonomy): domain Eukaryota; kingdom Metazoa; phylum Arthropoda; class Insecta; order Coleoptera; family Scarabaeidae; genus Dynastes; species Dynastes maya. The sequence continues at coordinate 80,726,898 of JAROYE020000002.1, forward strand.
AAAATAATAAAATACTGAATGGAGTCATGTTCCCCATCGAGTTATATCAGGCTGAGGTGGTAGTGGAAGTTTCGGACACAATCGTTCGAAAACGCGGATAAGTTTGGGAGATTTCACAAACTCTTTTTTGGTAGATGATATTAAATTATTCACCATCGGATACTTCTTTCGAATGGTTTCTGCAACGAGATGATACGTGTGTATGAAACATGTTACGTGAAGAAGAGTCGGAAAGCATATTTTCAACATCCTACCAACTTTCAGCATTGTTGCAGCTCCATCAGTAACTAACATTGTGACTTGGGCTCCTGTGATACAAAATTCTCTTAACGAATCTTTTATTATCTTCACAACGGTTTTAGCATGCTGTGCTTCTGTGCATCAGTTGTTTCATCTACACTTACGCAAATTTTCTTATTTTTCAACCGATAACTATCGAACGACCATTCATTTCCACCCCTATCGAATGACAAAACTCTCCACTGGCTTCGCATCGACCTAAATCCCCTCTCGGCGGCTCTGCCGTAGCACGCGTTTGTCGAACCTTAGTGATTACCGCAAACACGTGCTTCGCACTACACATAAGGATTGCCAAAGACGTATTGTAAAATTTCCTAAGGGAGTAATGATTAGGATGCTTTGAATTTATAGTACCTTGAATGCTGCGAAATATCAGCAAATACTGCAAAACAGTTTGCTACCAAGTATCGCGAAGTTAAATGTTGGCGAAAATTAAATTTTTCAGCAGGATGGGGCAGCCTTCAAACGGACAAAATCTCAAAAAAAGTGGTTTGGCGACCACAACGTAATTGTCCTTTCTTGGCCTCCCAACAGTCCCGACCTTAATATTATTGAAACAGTGTGGCATAAAACGAAACAAGCATTGAACAACCCACAACGGACATTACCACAGCCAAAATAGAGCAAATTTGGAATGGAACATTTTTATTGTTAATTAGAAGTGATAGAATAGGTATTTTTGTTTTTGGTGTTGCTGATTGGCCCCAATTGTTTCTAAGTATTAAATTTAAAAGAAATATTAGAAAAAAATTAAACTGTCAAATACCTAAATTATGTATGTATTTTATTTTGTCCCAATATATAGTTGTTAGGGCTTGTATTCTTAAGAATCTCGTCTCCGTTGCTGTTATTTTTGCTCGGTTTCTTTCCGTCGTTGTCCACGTTTCTGTTCCGGATGTTAGTATAGGTGTTATTACTTTTTTGAATGTTCGAACCTTGATGTCTTTTGGCATTTCCTTCTTTCCCAGAAACGTATTTTTTATGCTATGAAAAATGCACATTCTTTCTAATTATTTCCCGGCATGCAAACGTAGAATATCACGGTTTCTTCTCGTGCGTTAGCAGGAAAGGGACACCACGCCATCTAGGGTGAGGGTACAGCCAACAACCTAATTTTAATTTTGTTCAGTGGAGCGTGTTTATTCCGGAAAGCCCACTTTGAATTGTCCAACTAAAACTAATATATTTATTATTGCGAAGTTTTGCGAACTTTCATCCCTTTTCCGAGGGGGTCGCGACGAACGATTGAAGCGGGAGAGAGACGGCACGCGGTCGCCCCGGCGGCGGTTAAGCCCTCACCCACATAAGCCGCGCGCATTTGCGGTGACTTACGATTGTAGCAAAACGTAAGAAACTAGCGCCGTCGTATTAAAGGCTTACTACCATCGGGCGGAAGGCTAAAGCAGTACAGTTTTAATTAAGGCTAATTGCGGTGAGACATCGAACAAATACCGAGCTGTGCGCGGTTGCGAATAGGTCTCGGGACCGTGGGACTTCGAAAGCAGGCGGGGAATGGAAGCGTACGAATAGCTGCGAGAGTGTTGCGCTTAAAATTACTTTAACCCTTTCCCTTACCGCTCTACGACTTTGTTTTTGCCGGCGACGGCATCGTGAGGATTTAGATAAAACTTAATACGTGAACGCACGCGAAATGTTCGGATAAATGTTACGGTTACGCTACGTCAGTGGTACTCAAACTTTTTTCGATCAAAGCGAGTTGGTAAACAAGTTGTTTGCAATATCCTGTAGTCTCGTAGATTTTTCTGAATGCAATGATTTTTCAAAACTACTCGAAATGTTAGAATATGTGTTAACAGAAGAGGTTATGTCATAAAACTCAGATATTCTTCTTACTAATCAAACAAGATGCATTTTAAAATAATCATTCAATAAAATATGCCAACTAACCGTACTAAAACCTAATTTATTTGAAAACAGTTTTTTGTAACATAACTCCTTCATCCACTTGTCCCTTCAATTATCAGAAACGATTGTTTCTGGAAATGTTCCATGTAAAAACTAATGATACTGTAAATTTCAGAACTGATAATATGTTGAGGCTCTTCTCTAGTCCAGGCCTTCCGATTAATGTTGACGTGTAGAGAACATTATTAAAACGCATGCGATAGCGAGAGTTTGCATATGTTCCGAGGAAACACAAATTATTTCATCTATCCTAAGAAAATAAGTAATCATCTGCAGTGACGAGAGTACTCGCCATAAAGCAATTCATTCATACTACTACAACTTAGGTCTAAAATACTTTACATCAGTTTTATATTTATTTATTTTCCTAAAGCAATTTCAGTTATTTCTGGACAATTAGCACACTAATTACAACTACACTTGTTTACTTTTGATTGATTTGACAAAGCAATGCAAAAGATGAATTTCAATAAAAACCCCTTCAAATAGAAAATTAATATGTAATGTAAAAATTGAAAAGTTTTCAATTAGCAAGATTATAATTCTTGCAATATATCGACAAATTCATTTAAAATTCTCCTTTAACCAGAATTAGATCCACTACCGCGATTTGAAATTTACGACATCTTCGATACAAACAAAATCAATGTAAAGTCACTCGACGATATTGATTGTACAAGACCTATCATGTAAACCCGTTCCGCATCGGTAAAAGGCGTATTATTTATCCCGTTTACGCCGAACGCCTCGTGCGACAACAGGGAAAGGTAAATAGAACAACATTAACAACATCCATCGACAGCTACACCGCGAAGCGAGCTTATTGCAAGTGTTACGAGTACTTACGAGAGTCAGTAGCGTCGCTACTAGCGGTTAGAAGCCGCAGTCATCTTACGGAAACGGCAGCGTATACACGCAAGCAAAGATGCAGCTAACAGCTTATTCTCATCCCCGAGAAACGCGGTGCGGCTTTCCTGCAAGTGACACGTGCTGATGTATGGCCAATACCCGGTTCATCCTGTCGAACACGCAGCTTATACCACCGTCTCGCTCTTCTTTAGGGTTCCCTCCCATAAAATACCGCAAGCGATAACTTTCAGAGTCCATTAGTTCAACTTCTTGTGTCACATTCACGTTGCTTGCCTGTCTCGCTTCTTCCTTTGATACAACCACCTCCCTTCGTCCTTAGGTTTGTCTCGTGTATGGTTCTTTAGGGTCCGTTAGGTTGGTACCTACACGTATAGAAGAGAGGACAGAGGTCCTTGCTTTTATATATCGTCTATTGTACGGGGACACACACTTTCACTTATATTGCCGTGTCGTTGCTACACCGATACACCGCTGAGTTGGTATAAGTGCTAGTTTGTCATAATAAAAAATGTATTATCTGGAAATTTTCGAAAGCACACTTGAAAGACTAGTCCACATGTGCTAGACGTATTTCTTTCTATCTTTTGTCGTCGACGAGGCATGGTATAAGAAATACAATACAATAATAATGAAATGATCAGCCCTTTTTTGTACTATCTTACCAAACAAAATTTTGTTGACTCTATTACAAGTACAACTACATTCACATTTAAAAGTTAATCATTTGAAAGAAACACAAGGTTATCAGTTTGACACTTACAAGTTAAGCTTTACAATACTTCATTTCTTAAGGTATTCTAAGTGTATTGAAGTGAAGACGAGAGATACGTTATCCTGCATTTCTCGCAAATATAACTTTAATGAGCTACTCAGACTTGAGTAGAATTTGATTGAATAGGACATGTTGTAAATTGCAGGTAAAACTGGAGCTAAACATTAATGAAAATTTGTATTAGATGTTATGAAATCAATATGGTTGACTAACTGAGGAGCTGTCTGTGAAGTTTTCAGGTTAGGTATCATATTTCAACGTATACCTATGCTAAGGGTTTATAAATGTAGTGCATTCATCAAAATAGTTTAGTCAAAGTTACCAAAATGTTGTTATTTGAACATATGTCTGGAATCAAACACAATCAACCTACTTATATAGCTTGAGTTAAGAAAATGGTGTTGTCAAACACTTTTAGGCTAATCGAATTAAAAGTAATACGTCAAGAGAAGAATGGTTAGTAGTGAATACCCAATATGTGCTTATTTGAATAATAACTTCAGGATTACGGAAATGAAATATTTTTTAAAATTCAGAAACGTAGTTCCCTTGTTGCTGTTCTGTGCAGTAAATACGTCCTTAAACGGTGTATTTCGAAATTTTCGCGGAAACCGAGATTTCGTTTGTTATTCTTTTTCATCCTATTAGCGATCCAATAAAGGATAGAGAACATGGACGAAGTGCGCAGCAAACCGTAGCAGAGAGAAGAAGGAAACGCTTCAAGACGACGTCGCTTGTCTGCCAACGTCGGCTGTCGCCGTCTTCAACGAAGTGTTCCGTTCTCGACGCGTGATGAGCAACGGGTCCGCGGACCTTCGAAGAATACCTAAACACTACTTGAAAATCCACAAACACACGAGGCCCGCTAGATTAAATTCGCCCTTAAGTTTTCTTGTCGATTCTCGTCTGCTAGCTTCCTGTCATCATGTCCTCGCCTAGCTACGTCGTTATCTTTCGCACTACGACGCTTTCCGAATGGAAAAAGCTACTCGGCTGTCTACCTAACGCTTCCCGCACCTCCTCTTCTATCTCCTCCTCCACCCAGAGATAAGTACGAGCAATAAATTAAATTTTCGTTCGAGCTGACTGATTTAGAAGAGTCTCGGTGGTAGTATCTAGTAAGATTTTATCGCGTCGTATTCTCGAATTTTCGCAACGCCTACGTGTTAAAATAAAAGGGGACGTCGTGTCGTCCCGATAAAATCACGTTCAAGAACGTACTATGTATAATAAAGGTATTTTCTGACGGAGCCATTTGTAAACGTTTTTCTTTTTCGTTAATAATTGTAACTGGTTTCAGTTGAAAGATTGTTAAAACTTTTAAGTGATATTGCATTATTCGTACACTGGGAATTGGAATCTTTACATGTTATTTTATAAATTCCTAACCCATGTTATCTACTTGATCTTTGGGGTTACCTAAAATGTTTTTCGTCACTATTATTAGGCGAGAAAACAAATTTAAGATAAACATTAGAAAGGATTACATTCCTACTTCTTATACTATCTTTACATTTGCTGGTAGTATTATAAATTAGATTAGCCGCTAGGGATGGAAACCACCGTTTTCCAGGTGGACATCTCGGCGTTGACCCTAGCAACGTACTGCTCAACTGATTAAAATTGTAGGCAGAAACAGCAACCTGTTTACCGACAGCAAGCAAGTAGTATCAGCATTGAACCGATCTATACTACCTCTTGTTCTATTCCTAATATTTCAATCTCCAACAATCACATTAAGCAAGTTTCACATTCTCTGAGTCTGAAATGTTTACAATTTTCGATAAAATTAAGAATAAATTCACATGTGGTTCTAATAGGAATTCAAATATGAACTTGCAACGCCTACAGTTTACCTAATTAATGAATCTTTTGATAAAGGTCATTTCCCGGAGTCTCTTAAGATCATATCTGCCAAAAAGAGAGATCATAACATGTCAAATTTCAGACCTATTGCACTTTCCTCGTCCCTTTCGAAGCTATTCGAATACGCTATGCTTAATCGCATAGATAGTTTTATAAATAAATACGATATTTGATCCTCGTCTCAACACGGCATCCGGGCTGGCAAATCCACAATCACCGCTCTAATAGATATTCATACCAACATACTTCGCAGCATTGAGAGTAGGTTATGCCCGATGGGTGTTCTATGCAATCTAACTTAAGCCTTTGATTGTGTTCAACACAATTTGTTGTTATACAAGCTTAACTGTTTGGGATTTAGGGGAAATGTGGTTAATTGGATCATTTCTTATCTCTCTAGTAGAATGTAATTTGTTGAAATTGATGTAATAAATTTTAACACGAAAAAAATTAAATCTTCTCTTTTACACAGCAACATTGGTGTAGTACAGGGATCCGTCGTTGGATCAGTTTTATTTTGATTTATTGACGACATCGTTGATTTTCTGGGAGACTACAGTGTGGTGTGTTATGGGAACGACACAACTGTACTGGACGCTAGCAATGAGCAGGATGTTCAAAGTGTTGCAAATAATATGTTAGATCGAATGTACAGCTGGTGTTGTGCAAATGGACTCTCCTTAAATTCTGACAAAACTAAATACGTTCTATTTCACACTATCCAAAGGAAAATTAATTCCTATCCAAATTTACAGATTTCAACATTTTCAACATTATTAATCATTCTAGTTCAGCTAAGTTGTTGGGAGTAACTCTAGCTTCATTGTTAATCTTTAACTTCAAAACTAAACGTAATAATATTAAAATTAAGGCATTTAAAACAATCTTTGAGCATTGACTCTTTAAGAATTCTTTATTTCTCGGAATTTCAATCTCGATTATTCATGACGGTACATGGTCCAGAACCCTCAATTCGACCTCCTACGTATATGCTTTATGAAAAAATCAGAACTATCACCCATAAAAATTTCTTGGAAAGATGGAATGAAATTAAGTTCTGCTATATCGCGAAAGTCGCCTTAACGTATCAGAACAAGCGAATAGCACTAAGATACCTGAGGCTGTCCAGAACAGACCTTCGCATGGCTGTTGGGTTTATAATAGTACATTGCCGGCTAAGGCGGCACCTCCACAAGAATCCCGTTTGGTGCCGAGGACCCCTAATGCAGGAGCTGCTAAGTTGAAGACGAAACGCTGGAGCTGCCATTGAGACGATTCCTTTGAGAAACGTCCTAACGTGCTCTGGTGACAGGTTGACGGTCTAGAGGATTTCTCGGCATAGAGAGGATGCATAACGGGCCTATTGTGGCCCAAATACCGTGGAATCTATTTCACCCCCTCCCCGTCGATAACCATCTCGTTTTGATATTTTTCTTTAACAAAACGAATCCTTTTACAAAGACATTCAGGAAATCATGTAATTTTAAAGAAGAGAACTTTGCGCAACCTTTTTGGAAGAATAATAAATATTTTTAATTCCAAAAAATATTTATTTGACGACGCAAATAACGCAAGCAACGAAACCCCTTCCATATTTTACCTCAAATACTCCATACATCTTGATTAGTTACCTCTTTCCTTATATCGTCCTGGATCTGATCCTCGTTCTCAACCTCGTTCTCCGACATCCAATCTCCCCCTTTACTTTTTCTTTTGCTTGTTTTTCGTTTGCCTCTCGTTTAATGTGATGCCAACGGTTTACCGTCGTCTGTAGAAGAAACCGCCAGCGCGCTGTACTTTCTAGGTTGCTCCTTCTTGCCGGGAAAATTTCACCGCATCGGAGGCGAGCGATGCTGCTACTCTACCGCCACCACACGAACGGTTTTTAGATAGTTAGCGCTGTTGCTGCTGCGGGTTTTAATTTCGTCCCGCCATCAAACATCTTTGGAAGTTGCCTAAATGAGTAATACCTTTTTAAAAGCCGCAAAATTACTTTTAAAACTTGTTAAAACTCCATAATTAGGTAATTGAAAATATACCTACGTATACATGCGGCCGAAAGGGGAAAACGCTTTTGAAGTGTTTGAAGGAGGAAAATGAGAGAGAAGCTCCTCGTGGAGAAACGACGAAAAATTTGGGAATGTCGGAAATTTCATGTAAACACCTTAGGGAACTTAATTTAATGATTTAGATGAGGTGGAAATAATTGCTAGGTATTATTGTAATGGTGAATTTAGAAGTAACTTTTCTGTAGATGTTGTCCTTTCTCCTTAAAAGTTTATTTTGACATTCAACTGGTGCTTTAAAATGACATTTCAAAGTGAAGTGATTGAAGTGAATCAACTTTCTTTGTTTATTAGAGTTCTAATTGTCAACTATTCTTTAATTCATTTATTTTTATATATTTTTTTATTTCCTAAAACAGATTACTGCTTTTTATTTTTTTTCTTACGGTGACACTTACGTAGAGAATTTCCAGTATCATCTGGAGGAGCCAATTATCTACCTTAAGAGGAACAGAAAGCCAGAACATCAAATCCATTATTCCTTGGATCTAACCGTATTGGTTATATGTACATACCACATGTATCACCATGTGAGACATTTTATTTTTTGCTTGTTATCTATTATAGGGTTCCGATATATTTGTTATTTGTCAGATAAATATTTGTTCTTACCTCTGGTTAATTTCCTTTAAAACACTTAGCCATCATTTTTATAATGTAAATAAACGGGCAGACCGATTGAAAGAAAATCGTTTCAAAATCTTGAAGTTATGGAACAAATACTATATTGATCTGGACTTTTTTGGATATCAAAAATAAGACAAAATTCACACACACTCAACTTACTTATATACAACCAAGAGGGGATCGAGTTTTGGTATTTTTTTTTTCTAAATTTATACAGCCAACCAAATTATTAAACTATATATTTTATTACTCAAAACATCTCAATATACAGGGTATCCCATGATGGCTACAGCTTGAGCATGTGTTACTCCAGTAATTTCGAGTCACAAATGTTGAATGAACGTATGCCCAAAGCTCCATTGTAACTGAGCGAGGGTAATTTGAATTCTAAATACATACCAGGTAAAATCTCATTGAAAATTTGCTGTACACACACTCAAGCTCTTCAGTCACGGGATCAGCACGAATATTTCCTGCGGTATCCAAAATCCTAGCAACAAGTTGTTTTCTGTTTCAGGATTTTCTGCATAAAAGAAAAAAAACTTCAAATGCTTGTAACTCAGTTACGATAGAGTTTTAGGCATATGTACATTAGGCATTTTTACTTGAAATTGCTTAAGCAACATATCCTTAAACTGTGACAATCATGTTATAGGACACCTGGAGTATATGTATTGGACGGCAAATTTAGTAATCGATTCACACCTTTTTATTTTTCTCATAACATATTTTCAGGAAGAAAACGTATTACAGCATGATGCTTCAATCTTTACCATTATGTCATTACAATATTTTGACCTGCTTATGTTCTTCAATGTATGCCTTTTTCAAACGGTTCTTAAGAGCACGTGAAGGCACTTCCATATTAGAGTTTCCTAGTTAGACTTTCATGAAAGATGTTGGCACATACATATTTTTCACCAATCTATTGACACCCTATTTAAAATTAGTGTGTAATTCGTTTATATTGACTTCTATTTCAGGCATACTTATTTTAGATTATTATTATTATTAATTTTGCTCAAAATTAAGAGTTGAACTCAAACAATTTCTTCTTATATTTGTATTTTATGTGATAACGTGACTAGTTTGGGGTAAGTAAATACATTCATGTCCTTTTAAACGTTCCAACTCCCAATCCCGGTTTACAGAAAGTGAATAAAATATTAGATGGTGTATTGGCACGTTAACCTCTTACTAACTTAATTTTATGATGTCCCTGAGTTAATTACCTAAATTAATTAATTCATGAAAAACAGTAAGATACCAAGCAAACAGCTGCTACCTATTTGCATAAATTTAACAAGAATTTCTTTGAAGTGGGACAGATAATCATCTAAATGCAGTTGTTAACACACGCCAACATATTTTTGTACTGCCAATTGGCCCAAATGTCATTTAATGCTAATTAATTAAACATGAATTAAATTTTAATTTGAAATTTACTTAATTCAGGATTAACAAGTGTTTTGTAAACCGGAGCTTATTAGTCTTTTCTTAATTTGATTTGAATTCATGATTTACGCTTATAGGAAATACAAAAACAAAATATTCAATATTCTTGTATTTTTCATCTCAAAAGTATTCCATTAGAGATCGTAGTTAACAAATCTAAAGTTTATTATTATCAAAATCAACTTCTCTACCTACGGTATTCCCTGAATTTGTCCGTAAATTTAAATAACACATGAAAAAAGTTAAGGTTCTATAAATTGTAATTTATTTTCTTAAAAAATATTACTGATATTATAAGTGTTGATAACAAACTATTACCATAATGCATTCTTTAGAAGCAGGGCTAAAAATAAAAGTTAAGGGTCGTACTACCATTTTGCATTCAAATCTACGATTCTCGAAAACATCCTACATATCTATTCAGCACAAACGACCCTGCGCTCCATCGATAGCATCACTACCTTCACTTAAAAGCCCTTTTGATACAGCTTGTTTGCTTGCTTGCATTTTTAATCAATTGAGCAATGCTGCGCGTGTAATTAGGAAGGCAAACAAAGTTATCGGCACGGCAATCTTGATTTTATTAGCGTCTATATGCTAGGCATTCCGGTATGTTTACCGGCGTACGGCCAGACCGTCGCAGCAGAGAGGTTGAGCCGTACAGTGCAAAGGCACAATCGAATTTAGTCCGTCGAGCTCGTCCAGGCGCTTTGATCAATGCTTGTTAGCGTGGACTTTGTTTACCTCGAATCTACTGCAAATCTGACCGCGGCCGGGGCAACCGATCTCATCTAATACGAACTGGGGAGTTGTAGCTTGATACGAATAGGATGCTATACATGTTACGTTAGGTGAAGTTGCTTCCAACAGAAATAGCACAACTTGTTAATACTATAGTCGGCATATACAGCAGCGTTAGATATCTATTATCATTTCAAAAGTTTGAAATTTTGAAAGTTGAAATGGATTCGTATTCTATTTATCGATAAATATGGTTTGTTGGAGTTTTTGGGGGGTCATTTATAATCACAGGATCCGGATTTTTCTCAAGTTCAACGCCGTTTTCGCCGATAATTTAATGTTCGGAACTATCCTATTCGTGAACATTTGAAAATTTTAGATTTCTCAGAATCAAAACCTCCCAAAATGAAATTCCATCCTTATAAAACCAGATGGTGCTAGAAGATATTTCCCTTGTTGTTCCGAAAGGTAGTGATATAAGCCGAGAACGGTGTGAGGTACAGAAGCATTAAGAGCAACGTTGATGACGCCGGGTAGACAGAAACATGTCCCTTGGCTAGTGTTTTCTCTCCTCAAATTGTTTTTGTGATGAGTGATTCCATCAATACCGCGAGGAGCTATATTAGCATTATTTCGGTCATTTGAACTAACAAGATTATTTTAAGATTTGCAATTATTTGGTCTTATTCCTACGAAAATCATGGCTACACAGTTACAATTGTTTTACAAAGGTATCTGGAAATGTTGGGAAACTTTTTGAAAACCTCAAATTGAACCGATTTTAGCAGAATAACGTTACAAGTGATATGGCAAGAGATTACCGAATCTAAGCATCTTTTTTTTAAATGTGGAGTTAACAGAGACAAATTACAAACCCTTGAAGAGCTTAAACTGGTTCTTGAGATCCAGTGTCCATTTTAATAGACACCCGGTTTATAACTGTTTGTAATTTCGTTGGTGAAAGTATTGCAGTCAAAACCAAATGTGCATCTCAGTGGAATCTACGGCAAAGCCATCTGATGGTCCTTATCTCAGTTGATATGTCTTATGGTATTCATCAATGCAAGAACCAACAAGCGGATTGTAAAAACGATTTTTATCTTTTTTGATTTGGCGATAGCAAATTCTTGGATTTTGTAACGAATTGATCGTCAAAATGTTGGATATAGACGCGTAACTTTTCTGTTTCAAGCTCAAAACCGCTGAATCTCTTTTAGAATCAAAAGATGATGAGGACAGAGATAATGAAATTAGAACACTTCGAACAGTTCATACCATAAAATGACCAAGGGGATTTTTTACATTCGGCTCTATCAACCCCCGCCCAACCCCAACAATTCTAAACAAGAATAATGCCAGTATGACGAAGGGGCAACATATTCCACTTCTAAAATCGGAACTTAAGAACTATGATGTAAGAAAAAGCGAAGTGTCTGTGTGAAAAATGTAATAGGTTCCTTTGTATTACTGGCCAACATAACTATTTCTATGACATCCTACTTAAGTGGACACATTTTTTCTAAAAAATAGTTTAGTCAAAATTTCGAAAAGATTACGCTGTGTTTATCCATAACCCACAAAAAGGATTTTCAATTTATCGTTTTTTCGAGTTCAGGTCTCAGGAGGATATGGAATGAAATTCATGCAATACCGGAGCAAATGCTGTAGAATATAATGGATAATTCCATACATCGTTTCGAGTTGTCGTGACAAATGCAAAAAGTATCATTAATATCCAAAAATCATAATATACAATAAATGTCAAATGTTCAAGTCTTTTTTAGTTAATTTTGAAGATATTGCCATTCAATCGATGGCATTGTGCACAAAGTACTCCAACACATATCCGGTTAATTCCAATCCCTTTCGACCACCGATTGAAACAACCGACAAAAACATATACACGTGGGATAGAACGAGCTCGCGGGTGCTAAGTATACGGAAACGAATTTATTATTAATAATACCACCGCAAAAGAACGAATTGATTTTCTGTTTTCCGAATATAAAGCCCGAATTATTTACCCAATGGATCGTTGGAAAATGGTCCGATGGAACCATTTTGAGCGTATTTTGCACGGACATGTAGGAGCAACTCCTTCCGGTAAAACGGTGTTATGCGTTGTATCGTCGACCAGAGGCAAATCGTGGTTTTAAAAGCTTTTGCATGTTTAATGCCGTATGCTCTAGGGAGGGTGTGGGAAGAGGCAATACGGGAGAGAATAGAAGATCGGCGTAATTCCTGTCAAATAACGCGGCGTATATTTACTTAATTAGAGTCCGCGAGATGTGGTAGAACTTAAGCAAAGGTCTTTGTTTATTTGGCTAATGTGATACTTTTGATTCTGCGCCGAAGGGAAATTCGTTTATTCGTTAAATCGTTTTTTTGGTTAGCAACGGTTCAGATATTAGATAGGACGTGTAAATTAGAGTGTTTTTGTGATTTTCGTCTTTACAAAGTTGTATTACTAACAGTGTTTGAAGTGCAACTCTCTGGTTTTTCTAAAAATCTTATATGACAATGCCTAACAATGTCTAAAAGTTCCTAAATGACCTACGAGGATGGTACGGCTTTGTGTCAAAATCTGCATTACCGACTGTGAATACTTTAGTCGACGTCTGTTAAAATTTCGGAAAGCTTCAGGTATTTGTGGACTCATGGAAAAAGAACAATAGCGGTCAGTGATTCGATTTCTTTTTTTTTTAATGGGAAAACATGTGTAGAAATCAAAGAGAAGTTGGATGCAGTTTATAAGCACCACGCGCATTTGATGACTACCATCAGATACTGGTTTAATGTATTTAAGTGTGGCCGAGTATCCGTCATTGATGGGGAGTGGCCAGATCGTCCTATTGAGGTGACTATGGACGATATAATCAATAAAGTTCATGATATCATGTTAGCAGACCGCCGGGTAGAGGTTAGGGAGACTGCTAATACGGTCAGCATCTCAATTGAACGTATGCAAAACGTCTTTCACGAAAAATTGAGCACGAGAAAGCTATCGGCGAGATGGGTGCTGCGGCTGTTGAGGATTGATTAAAAAGGGAATCGCGTGAAAACTTGAACATGTTTAAGTCCAATACGAGTGAGTTTCTGCGGCGTCATGTGACTGCAAGTGAGACATGAACACATCACTGTACGCCGGAAACCAAAAGTCAGTCGCCAAAATGGATTTGCCCAGCGAACGTGCACCAAAGAAGGCGAAGACGATTCCATCAGTCGAAAACGTCGCGACGATTTCTTGGGATTCGCAAGGTATAAATTGATTATTTGGAGAAGGGAAGAACAATCACGGGACAGCACTATGCTGATCTATTGGACCGATTCTACGCTGAGCTAAAGATAAAAAGGCACCACTTAGCGCAGAGAAAATACGGTATGAAATGGTTGCCCATTCACCATATTCGCCAGGATGTGGCTCTCTATGGCTTCTTCCTTTCTCCAAGATGGTTTGGCGGAAAGCGGTTCACGTTAAATGAAGAGGCCATTGCTGTCTAGGCGAAGTTTCGACTTGACTTGTTCTACCAAGGAATCATTTCTGAATTTCTGTTGGGGTCAAATAAAACTTACGTTCTTTACGAATAAATTTTCAAAATTTTTTTAACAATTTACTTTATCTATTAGATACGAGTAAAATAGCTTGAACACATTAAAGACAGCCATGCGTAAAGTTTAAGTTAAACATAGTAGAGGTCTATGTTCCATATAATGCGTATCTCTGAAGATTGAATACAATTAAATTAGATTAAGAATTTCCAGATTCTTTTTTATATAAATCAAAAAGAATAACACGTTCTTAAAGATGAACAAGGAAATCTTTTTTGAAATAAATCTCAAGGTTAGAAATACTTACCTGTTGTTCCTTTAGGATAATCAAGTTAAAGCAATGCGATATTTTTCCAATACCTTTATAAGTGTATATACAGTGCGTTCCTAAAGTGTTCCCTCCCCATGTTAACTTTTGAACGACGGAAGCTAGCGTTTTTAGACAAAATAGATCGATTTCTAGTTCTTATGAACTAACTTCTGCCGTTATCAGCATTTCAATTGCATTTCCGGTTTCACCGGAAGTGACGTTAACTTTCTTTTTTTAAATAGGATACCCTATATATTTTTACGTTTCTGAAAAGGTGATCGAAAGACGGATCCAACGATATCACATATGTTATACTTTAACTAACAGAAATAGGACGATATGCAGCAATAAAGGTTTTGGTAATCTGTTTTTGTTATTACGCAAAGTTGGCTAGAAAAGAGCGCCAAATTGCTTCTTCCAATTGCCAAACTGTCAAATCTTAATTCCAAAAGCGTAAATTATTCTTGTTGTTTATTATTATTATATCCTGCATTTGTCATATTTTCGTTCTTTGTGCTCGTTATTATTTTATTTCATTTCAACTTGGTTTACTCATTGTCGTTTCTCCTTTACTTTATCGAACTTTATTGTAATTTATTAATTGTGGTAAGTTTCTTTAAATTTGTTAGTTTTTGATAGGCAATGTGCTTAAGTTTCAATTTTTTTATGTTGTTGATGTTACAATGGCCTCCACATGGGCGCACACTTTAGGCCCGCACTGTATATATACGCAAAGAGATATTTCTACAATATTTATTTGCAAATAATTAACTATTTTGTCAAAATAAGGTCAAGTTAGTGTAGTACAATAATCTCCAGCATTACTAATTACTTAATGATTCATATTCCTTAATGATTACTTTACTAAACAATTGAATTTCTTGAGGGACTTGAGGAAGAAATAAAACACCCACTTCACTTTAATTTCAAATCCGTTTTTATTTTTAAAATAAAGTACATGTAAGTTCTCGCAATTTGTGATGTATGTAATTTAATGGTGGGTACATACGTTAAGGTTATTACATCAGTTTTACCTTCTTTTTTTTTTACCAATCGAAAAGACATTTCAATTATACATATGTAGGTACAATTAATAATATCATATCATCGCTATAGGGTAAGGTAGTTTATTATTATATACACCGTTACGTGAATATAATAGAAAGACTGAAATGTGTTAGTGAGATGACCATTTCTCGATTTTAAACTAACGGAATTCAACACGTACGTAATAAAAAATTTATAGTTTCAATGCTAACGGAAATAGAATGTATAGAATAGATGTAATTTCCGGATGCTATTTTGAATATTCGATTTTTTTTCATATCGTACTCTACATTTCACATTTTCAGGCACTCACACATGGGCGTCATTTACATAAAATCGTTCGTACAACGCTTAAAATGAAAATCCATTTATATACTATATTCTCTCTTTCTTTCTTTTTTTTTTTTTGATTATAATCAACACGTTTTTTTTAAGGATGGAGACTGTCCATCTACCGACATATTACATAAAGTATTCAATTAGCATAGCACACTATTCTTTTATACACCACACTTTTTAAATTTTTAATAATAGTAATAATATCAATATAATATACCTAGCTACCTTTTTTATACATATTAATCAAATCTCACAGAATATAAGGTAATATATTTTTAAAAAATATATATATGTGTATAAGTATCAATATACGAGCTTTATAATTCTAATATGTTTTTCGTTTTATTATCGATATTACAATTTGTTTCTCTTACTAAAATTCTACGCAAGATGGAAAAAATAATGTAATTTATAAGTTTTAAGCTACATTAGGCGAGGTTAATCAATTGTGTCTAATAGAAAAAAAAATACGAGTATATCACACATTTTGAATTAAAAAAAAAACCTTTGAGTTACATGGTATCTATAAAACAAAGTATATAATCATTATACAATGCAAGAAATTAGAATAAATTAAGTCCAAATCCACCAAATATACTTCTAGAAAGTTATCACTCAATATCTGTCATCCACATTTTCAATAATTAAGCATACAGAAGCATACGTATTCTGCCATTCAACGGCAATGATTTACAAAATAAAATGGCACAATAGCCAAATCTTTTTCGATATACATATATCTCTATACGCGTATTTGATATCGTCTGTAGTAGTGCAGTGCATGGTACAACGTCATATACGTTGAGCACATCCATCCATCAAGTGGTACGCAGCGTGGGATCTATTAATTAACTTCAATGTGATGCCTAATCAATGTATGAATGCTTGTATATCGTGTGAGGATAATGAAAAACATAGGTTTCAATTGGATGCGCATACATTCCTAATTTTTTTTCCTGACAAAAAAAAAACTAGATCCCTTTATTGATTAGATGATGACGTATATTTTTATCAAAGTTAAACCGGAACTCATTAGTTTCACACACAACATTTTGTTGGAAGATAGAACCACCTTTTCCTCCTTTTTTGTAAGATATGTTGAGTCAAATTCAATAGTGAAGTTAGCATAATACTACCGTAAAACTAATTGATAAATGGTGAATCATCCTATTACTGCCTTTTCTGGATGTAAGATTGCTATAAGAGAAAATTTCTTCGGTTTTCCTTTGAGTTAAGTATAAAGTTGCACTTACAAGGAGAGGTCACGGTTTAGGAAATTTGCTTTGGTAGCAGAGAAGTTCTCTACCTGGCTTCTACATATGCTCGTTAAAAATGGCTCGCGATCACAAATCAAAAAATGAAACAAGAAAATGTTAAGTCCCCCATTCTCAAGAATATTATGGAGATGACAAAAATAGACATATGAATGGCATAACCATTATCAAAAATAAAACAAAAATTAACTAACGTGACGGCTGAGACTGTTTGCCTTCTGCAGGTTGATGAATATCCGGGCTAGAAGTTGTATTTAATGTTCTTTAAGCTACTGCAGAGATTATATGTAAATGATCATCACACAAAGAACATCTTCCTAGACTTTTGCACGTCTTCAATTGTGAAAACGTCTGCTAACAGAGATATGTAAACCCCTACATAGCAAAAACCCGCTATGTAAGTTTTCGAAGCTATGTATCTTTTTTTTGATGTGGCTAGCAAAAGCTTTACATCCCTATTTACCTGGACCCGTACACAAAAAAGGTTGGCCGAGCCTGCTTTACAGTCTAAAAGCCAGGTGGAAAACATTAACTTTACTTTAAAATTTTTGTTGATTAAGGGTAATCTACTGTCATAAGAAGTCTAGCTAGACCGTGACCTCCCCTTGTTAGAGGAGAACGCTACCTTACAAACACATTCATTCTCTAAAACAGTTCACTAAAACCCTTACCACAACACTTAATTCGTACTGGACGCACGTTTCGATAGCCAAGCTATCATCATCAGCAGCAAGACTGCAGCAAGACTCAGTCTTGCTGCTGATGATGATAGCTTGGCTATCGAAACGTGCGTCCAGTACGAATTAAGTGTTGTGGTAAGGGTTTTAGTGAACTGTTTCAGTGTTCCAGTGCCACAGTTTTAGAGTATCCGTTTATTCATTCTCTACACTTAAAAAAATAACGCGTAAAAAACAGAAAGCAACAACGAAGAGACACACCTTTTCCTTCCATACACATTTGTTCTTTACAAAAAGCGCATATATCACTTCCACTCAATTTTCTCTTTAAACCATATGCATTTATTTATATTTAAGGTAGTTATAATTTTTTACAACACTATATATATATATATTTAATATCATATCATATATTGATGAATCTCGTTTTATGTAGTTAATAGTTTATTTAATAATCAATAATCAAAAGGCGTGTACAAATTCCAAACGACTAGAAACATGATTGTTTTTTATTTATTCATTTCATTTCGATAAACATTGAACTGTTTCCCTTATTCTTGCATCTTCGTTTTTCTTTATAAATAACTAGAATGGTAGGGTTATGTCTATATTAATGATAGTTATTAATCGTAATCGTTATATATTCCTTTTTTTTAATGATAGATATGTACAACATGATCTTTGACAGGGAATTTTATGCATCTCGCTGAGATGCTACATCTAATTGATAATTTGACATCGTCTTTTATAAATATTTAGAAAATTCTATAAGTAATTAAAACATTGCAACGTCTAGCTACCATTTTTTTACCTTTAAAAATAATTTTTATATGCTAGAAAAGGAATAGTGCGACCATATCTTCTTTTAACTGAAAGTAAAGTCAATTAAATACACTTTAAAAGTACTAATAAGGAAACAATTACACTCGCACTGGCTTGCGTATATTTTTTTATATGTACTATGGTACATACTCTGCTTTTACTGTTGGGTTGTTTTTGGCTTCTTCTTTGGCTTCGGGCGAGTTGTACAATTACCTATGGCAGCTGAAGACGCCAAGCAAGAAGCAGAAGAGTAAGACGGTGGTGTGGGGTTGGAGAAAGACGCTTTGGCCGCCTGCTGCTGTAAGAAATCAAAACAAAAAGGAAAAATGAGCTTATTGTGAATTTTCATCAATATTATACACCGTAACAAATCTTTTGCTAGTTTGACTACTTTCAATGTAACAAAAAATTATGTTATATACTTGACATTAATTACCAACACGGTTGGCAACTTCTTATCTTACTAACTTTTATAATTCAGTTTATATCAATTTAATAAAGTGATTAAAACATAAATGTAATGAATAATTTCTTGAAAACGACAAGGATCCTAATAATTCAACAGCTTCTAAAGGCACCCCTATGTACATTCAAGTATATTGTGCAAAATAGTTGAGCTTTTGTTTGTGCAATAACATAGCATTTGAGGAATCACAATTTTGTATGTCTATTTCACGTTCAGACTTTCAAAGGTTCTGCAATTGTATGTGTGCTGTTGGTATATGTAGTACCTTTTTTACGAAACCAAATTATTTTTATTACTTTTGAAATTTTCCTAAGATTACGACACGGATATCGCCTTCACCTACAGTGGGCCAGTAGTAGGCAATTTCTTACATTAAGATACTGCAAGGAACGATTTCCATCTTTAGTATACTAACGTAACAGATTGGCCCCTACATTACAAAATAAATGTATGTATTTTTGTTTAATTTTCTTTAACATAGAATACATACAGTACAAGTGTTTTATTTGCATATTAAAAGCAATGGTTACCAACATTTATTTAAACGAACCAACTGTCATTAAGAAAAAAATTTTTCTTCGTATTATAAAGAATTTATCAATTTGATATAGGTTCCACAAAAATGGCACCAATTTGCGCAACATTAATATCAAATCAGTAAACAGAATTTGTTAATTTTATAACAAATCATGTATATACTTTGTTTTTCTTCTTTTTTACCTTGGCTTACTTGATTAATTGATTGATTGATTGATGAAATCAATCAATTGGCTTACTTACTTGGGTATTAATATTATTACCCGGTATACCGCGGCCATCCTAATTTCTTTCCGTAGTGTACGTTTCCCAAGCTCGTGATTTGTCAAACTTCAATAAAAAAAGTAACTTCTAGATCCCTGATTTACGATGTTCCCTGTTGGATAAAGCATTTAAGTAACAACTAAAGCATCGTATCGTGCAGAGCAAATTTTCTCATAACTCCATCGAGTCAATACCTTCCTTTACGATATCCAAACCGCTCCTTTACAGCCGTTTACATGTCCCTCAACGTCTCCGCTATGTCGTCGCGGCGATGGTCGTAAAAAATTTAAAAGAAACAAATTTTATTGGCGCGATGCCAAAATATAAGCGTATGTATAAATAAATTTTGCTGCAGTGCAGTAGAATATAACTCGAGAGGGTTGCCGGCGAAGAGGGAGCGGGGTATAGCGGCTCCCGCTCCATTCGCGAATTTACGAGCGACGGACGAAGTCTAGATGGAACATTTCATCGTGAAAGCAAGAGGACGGAGCCAGCCACGTATGTACATGTAGCGTAGCGCCATCGTCATCGCCTCTAGGGCTACGACAATCTTATCGGACGCGTAGGGATAATGGCGGCGGCTCCGGGACTCGATTGTTGTAACTCTTAACGGCGGCGCCGACTACCGTAAGGCGGCGACCACCGCCTGTCTGTTCCGTTGATCTTATCGCGGCTGACAGGCCGTGAGTTAGGGCAAGGATGAGACAATGTGTGGAATCGAAAGGTAACGGAAGACATTAGTTAAGGTCGCGTCGTGCGAGGGTGAAGACAATAGGAAGAGGAAATAGATTAGGAGAAACGGACACTTCTTGTAGTATTTATTGTTACGTAATTACCGCTAGGGAAGATAGCTTATAGTTAGTTATTGGGAACTAACTCAAAATTCTGCCTCTGTTTCCATTTAAAAAAGGCTTTGGGCTAACCCTTGAACTTTTCTAGATTACTGTAAACCAGAAAAGTTATTTAATTTCAAATTAAAATACGATTATAATCGCTGCTTTTATAATTTTTACCTCAGCGTATGCTGAGGCTAATATGAAAGGTTTACATGCTCATTGTCAGATTTGATTTTCTTCGGACGAAAAGAAATCGATGAACAAAATATAACGTGTCAAAGTTTAACTTGAATATTGACCGGCATGGAGTTCCAGGCTATTGTTTACTTATATTTAATTTATGGTAAATGAGGAGAATGTACACTAATGTCAATTATTTGCACATTCAACGCGTCGTAGTTGCACTTCCATACAGGTCTAGGGTTGAATGAATTCCAGGTACAAGGCACAAGGGGAAACAAAGAAGGAGAAGAAGGAGAAGTTAACAGTTTCTAATACGCTTTAGTTTTTTTGTTGAATTTTTAAATAAGTAATAGAAAGATGTGTACTGTCAGAAAAAAAAGCAATTCTGTTTCTACTTGTTTACTTGTTGTCCCGGCATTGTACGGTCATTTTCATATTGTAATTATTGCTACCTCAAAGTACTAGCTCTCAAGCAATACTAACGGAATCATTTGTTTATAAATGTGTTTCTAATTTTATTAAAACTAAAAGAATGCAAGCCAAAATTCACACTCTGCATGAAGCTCCCTTCATTATTTGCAGAATACAAATATTTATAATGAAATAAATGAATAGATGCTTCATCTCAACGATCCTTGTTTAGTGTTAGTGATATACTTGAATAAAACTCTTGAACAAGTAAGCATATCACAACAAAGATCATAGTAACGTGGTTTTAATCACTTTTAACTTGTTTTGTACATCTGAAGATCGAGATTAAAAAAAAAAAACCTGCCGTCAATGAAAGGAATGTAATATCCCACCTTCCAATCAATCTCACTCCACATGTTTACCTTGCACTCGATCGGCCCTCGATCCTGCGGGCGCCACCGTACCCCTGCTTTCAAGAACCGACGCCTTCGGTTGCTTTTCCCCTTCTACCGACTCTTCGTTGCTCCGCAGGTAGACGCGGGCGATCGTCGCCAGACATTTGAGCTTCATATCGCCGTGATTGAAATGCTTCTGCTTGACGGTAAATTCGAGGGTAAGCGTCGACGTTTCGAGGCCCTCACGGCCGCTCTCCTGGAGGAAAGGACCGCGCAGAAAGCCCGGATCGGCCGGCTCGCCGTTAATGAACCAGGCCAGTTGGGCGGCGGGTTTGGACCGGCCGGAGGTGCAGTTGACGCGGACCGTATCTCCAACTTGGTAACGAGGACGTCCTCCGGTTATCTTGGGACCGACTTCAGGAAGGGCTACGGAAGAAGGAAACAAGAATCAAATTACGTTGTTCAAGATTGCGTATTGCTACTGAAACAAAAAAAAATATATCAAGAGCAATTTTGGTGAATATAATAAAGAGAATAAATAATTATGCTTTCTAATTTTTATTGCCATTTCCTTAATTAATGGAGTCAGTAATTAGGCCTTTACGTTTTTAAGGTTATAACTGAATTAATGTACAGTCCCTGATCATCGAATTAGGACCACTTAAAAATATTATGATTTTGGGGTGAAATTAAAAAAAAAAGCGGTTGGTAATGCTGGCAATATTATTATTTAATTACATATAACATGCAAGTAAGAATAATTTGAACGTAAATTTACTAATATTTGTTTGCTCCTCCTCTGTGTTTTATTATTTCCTCAATCCTTTTTGGCATACTGCCAATGCAGATCTTTATTGTTTTTTTTTTTAATTTCGTCGCTATTATACGAGACATCTTCAATATGTTGTTGTAATTCTTCCTTTGTAGTTAAGTTTCCTTATTCGATGGCCAAGGACTGTAGATAAGTGAATTAAGAAAAACTGCTAAAATATCTTTTTATAAATGGCGAAACAACATTTAAAGAATTACCAAAACACCTTTTGAAAGTCTATTCTTTCTGTATATGTTGTAGTTCTCCGGAAAAAAACTCGCCATTCTGAAACTTGCCTTATATCAAGTGTGAAAATAGCAAAATTAAATAAATTTGAATCAAAGTTCAACATTTCGGTTAAGACCACGCAGAAGAAACAATAAATAATGTTAGACACATTCGTCACGGATGACAAGGGAGAATAAACGGTGTCTCGGAAATGAGTTCTCAAGTCGGTAAAATCAACCAATAACATTATTACCGGTGAATTAAAAGAATTTAGACAATATAAAATTACCGTCAGCAAGTTAACAGACATTAACATTCAGCCTTCAGACAATATGAATACCGTCGGTGAGGGGTCGTTCAGGAGAGAACTCCTGCAGTTTGAAATTCTGCATGGCTTTATATACTAGATATTTGGGTGACGTACCGTTTCTTGTGCATGACATATGGAGATAAGAACAATTTCAAAATGGAATGTTACACATGCTCTAGAACGGTTGATCGGTAAGCTATAGGCTAGCGCTCCTAAATATGTATACAAGGATGTTGAAAAATATGTGGCAAAATAGAAGTTGATGGAAGGCGAAAAATAATTTAAAGAATTGATACAAAATTACTCAAATAATAATAATTTTAACACAAAGAGCTACTGTAGCATTACATAAATGTTACAATATAATATTGCAGGTTAGTCTACAATTATTCTTCTGCTAGTCATTTTCTAATTTAAACGAAGAATGTTATTTTATTGCAGTTTATATAGAACGTGAGGATGCAGAGGTAATGCAATAGGGTGCATTAAACTGCGGTGTAGGCTATTATAAGCGGGGGGTGAAGCACTTATCCTTTTGATAATGCAGCGCTGGGTGTAAGTAGGACGAAAAGACAAAGCCACTTAACTGGTAACACTTCTATTCATGCTTTCGAGGACCTCTCTTTGTTCAAAGGCTGGCCGTCGTCGATCTAACTGGAGAGCGTATTGAACATTTCTGACCGGTCTTCGGATGCTTTTAGGTTCGTCGCTGATGTAAAGCTACTACCCGATATTACATAGCTTCACTCTATTATATGCATTCAGCTAAGTAGATTACATGTAAGTACACATATATAGGGGGATGCAGAATACCTATTTTCTCTTCTTTTTAGCTAGTGTAATCCGGCTTAATTACGCTCTAAGAGATATTGTATTACATGGAATTATTGGATACGGCGTTTAGTCGAACGAATTTGTAATTTAAGTGATGTATTTTCCCTGCGGGTATTTCGTTATTATCTAATCTGTATAACATCTACACCAACGATTCCTTCAAAGCTTTTGAAGTGGACCAAATCGCATACGTGATGCAGAAAATGCTTTAAAGTGGAATACAAAACGAGAGGTATTGACGGAAAGAAGCAATTAGTATTGTTGCCTTGCCTGGTTGTTTGTAATACTAACTACACGTGTATTATAACTGACACCAAACAAATACATATGCCAAAGGAATGACGATTTTCGTTTATGTAAGTGCGAAATTTACATTCAGAGTTCACAGACGAAATTGGACTGCACAAAATCCAAAAGATTCAGAAGAATTAGTTATCTATGTTAATTTTGACATAATTCTTCTGGCTTCATTTTACGCAAGTGTTTGTAAAAACTTTGTGAAGCCTAGGAAAGTAGTTTTGAGTATTTCTAACGGAGCAAAGATTTTTGTTGTCTTCAAATAAAAATTTTAACAGGTAATAGCCAGTTTAAAGATGCAACAAACTGCAAAATCACCGTTGAAATCTTTTTCACAAGAGATACATAGAGAAAAAGGTCAACCAAATCTTAATTTTAAATGGCGGCAAAGATACATTTTTTTAATAAAGAAATAATTCTTTTGACATCGTTATTTGATTCAAACATATGATCTGTTGAAACAAATAACCTCAAGCTTGATTTGAAAATACATGTTTAATTTAATATACGTTATATGCTTGTTTCAACAATACAGTTATTTCTTTTAAAGAACTTCGTCAGTTGTAAAATGTCAAATGTATTTTTCTTTGCCATTTAATTGACTTCACCTTTTATTGGCGAACGCTCCCAAAATGGAAACATACTAAACAATCTAATTTTTATTGAATTAATCATATTATTTGCGTAAAGTTTTAAAATATACTGTTAACTATACAAATCATACGATTAATTCAATAAAAATTTTCGATTTTTTGGTACGTTTCCATTTTGGGAACGTTCACCTTTAAAGGTTAGATAAATATGTATTTGTTTAATAAAATATTTCTGTGGTTTAAAGCATGCTGTTACTTTGACAAATGCTATTCTGTTGTCTACAATAGATGCTTTCTTCTTTTTAGAGAAGAAAGCATCCATTTATGGGCACATAGGGTAACGATGTGTTAGAAATACACAATCTTCTTAAAAAACTTTATTAACATTGTGGATAAACTAACAAAAGTACATAAAGAAGAAGTATAATGCCGAAAATTAATCTCCAGTTGGTAGTGACGTGGTGTTTTTATTCTTGTAGATAAACCCCAGCTCCCTAAAATACCATTATTTTTCTCCACGACGTTAAGGTGATATGAAGGCTTTCCTAAAGATCTACGTGGTCGCAAACAAAAACAATGAACCTTAAATCTTACAGATTTCCTTCAAGTTTCTTTGAGGATCCTCACATTTCCCAAGAACCTGTAAAGTGAATCGGGTTAGGTTAGGGCTTTTTGACAATATTAATAACGCCGATAACTTTAAACAGACTATAGTATGTCTAAATTGTTATAATATATAGCTACAAAAATACGTCGACAAGAAAATTGTTAAAAGGTATGCATTTTTATATAGGCGTCTGTAAAAACAATAATTATCCATATATACGTAATTCTATACTTGTATACGTACAAAATTATTTAGAAGATGACATAACCACAAAATAACTACTATTTCTGTTTGCAAAGAATATTACAAAAGTTACTACATCGGTAATCTTGTAGGAATCCTGAGAATCGAACGAATGACGGGAATAACTATATGGTTAGGTGCTAGAAGGGTGCTAGGTATTATGACAAAAAGGGTAGAAGACAGAACAGCAGATACCTCAACGGACTTACGCATGCAAGCAATTATCACTTGCCTTTGCTGAAATACCTATTATATCAAAAAGGGAGGAAATATATTAACAATTAATTGCAAAATCTGAAAACGGGAAAATCAGAGCATTGTTAAATGGGTGTTGAATTGAATCGCAATTTATTTAAACTTCTAACATTGGTGTTACTGGCCTTGAAAACGATATCGGCGAGATTTTTGTCATTTTCGCTAATCCCTAATACAAACCGGAATTCTGATATTCAGCAACTATTTTTTTTTTATACGGAAATTTTAACGTTAATTATCCAATGCTAAAAATATATAAATCCATTATCCTACTTACATACGTATTATTTTCTTCATTTACATCTTACCGCTTACGAACCACCATTTCACATAAGTTAAACTAGGACTACGATTGCGATTGTCGGCGTTCACCCAACGGAAATTGCCGATGACGCGCGAAGCGCACGATATATTTGTTTGACTCAACAAAATTATGTCAAATAAAAACTTTTGTACATTCAAACAATTTCCATCTGTTTTTAAAAAATGCGCTTTCACTCAAATAAACTTTTGTTGGATGAAATAAATCATTTCAAAGATATATATTTGTTTGATTCAAGAACTTTTTTTTCTCTGTGCAAAGAAATGTTGCTGTCAGACAAAAATATGGGGCGTAATGCATTTTTCAAAATGGATTTTCTTGTCTCCCACCTGGCTTCTTTCTCTGATAATCTTACTACCGTTACTAACATAACTGCAGGTATTATCAGTGCAAATTAGCACGTTAATCGAGCTAAAACCTATCCAGTAGTATTTGTTGAAAAGATGAAGTTGTTTTTGTGTGACTTTATACAGTATTTTACGCATAAGAACAAAGGAATCACAATACAAAACCTGGAATGGAGATGAAACCAAAATCCGAAGCACGTTCTATCATCTCGGAGCTAACTAACTCCAGCTAATTACTGCTCTTACAATTCTCCAGTGTACATGTTCGTGTATCTATACGTATAAAGCCGATAATCAATTGTTTTTATGCATGCACCTCTAGGGTAATAGTATTGATCTTCTCTCTCAAGCAGCCTAGATATCGTCGCTAATATTCACCGAAACATATTGCAGGTATATTTGATATCGCTGTTATACCTACAGACGTGTACAAGATATTAGGTATTATCCTGGTCCTGGACAATAATATCTTGTATTCAGCAAATCCTTCGTTGCTACACTTGCCCTCCTATTCTCTGATTCTCTCTCGCTTTCTCTAACGCGGGCCGAAGACCGGCTACGAGATCCGATAGCCCCGGCTACGTTTTACTTGCTTAGTTTAATTAGTTTAGTTTGTGTATAAACACGAGGTTTCAGACAACGCTCAGCTCGCTCGCCGAATCGAAATAATCTAATCTAGCATAAATAACTCGCTTAGCAACGATCAAGTATTAAACTGTACTTCGGCCAAACGCCGAAACGATTTGCGTTAATTCGCTGATGGAGTAAGAGGCACGTAGTGTTTCGGTAAGTGGTGCAATATTGGCGGAGGTGCCTGCGACAGGTTCAAATATATTGTTTTCTTAATAACAGGCGTTCAATACACCAAGAAAGGCTTCTAGTGGCAAAAAGGGTGAACGAGGCAAATTTGATTGTTCCAACTAATGACTGGCATAACTGCTTTAACAGATGGTTTGAAAGAATGGACAAGTATATTAATGTTTGTGGAGAATACTTTGAAAAACAATGAAGCACTTTAAGTCAATTTACTGTTTGCTGTTATGGTTATATGCAAAACTAAAAAGACAACCCTCAAAAGCTACAAAATTGCTAAAACTTCCAATGACCAAAATCGCAACTCGTTACCCCGACTTAAATCATATTGAAATGATTTGGGCGAATCTTACAATACGTGAATAAACAAAATGTGACATTGTGGACTAAAGATGTTGAGAAACTGCAAAGTATTTTTTGCTCCATTTACGCAAGCGGAATAGAAGGAATGTGGTTATATCAAAAAAGCAAGACCTGTACAAAGAGATATTATAGAATGAATGTTGGGCAAGATTCAGATAATGAATCTGCTGAGAATAGCAGAATATTTATTTTCGTGATATGTATTTTTTACAAAATTACAGTCCCTGGCTACCGAATTAGGACCACTTAAAAATATTGTGATTTTGGGGTAAAATTAAAAAAAAAACAGTTGGTAATGTTGGCAATATTATTATTTAATTACATATAACATGCAAGTCAGAATAATTTGAACGTAAATTTCCTAATATTTGTTTGTTCTTCCTCTGTGTTTTATTATTCTCTCAATCCTTTTTGGCATACTGCCAATCCAGCTTTTTATTGTTTCTTTTTAATTTCGTCGCTATTATGCCATACATTTTTCAATTGGGTTTATATCTGGTGAATTGCCTGGTCAAGGTAGTACACGCAGATTTTTAGATTCAAAGTATCACATTACACTTTTTGCCTTATGACACGGTGCGCATTGTCTTACATGAAAGTGTATGGTCCTTGAGTCAGATCCAATGAACCAATATAAGGTATTAAATAGTTTTTGTTCCATTGTTCCGTTAACGAAATATAGTGGTTCCGATCCTTTTTTGTAATACACGACCAAATCATTAGAGATGGGGGTGTTTAATAGATTTGATCGTGTATACTTCTTTATAGCGCTCTGAAGGACGTCGACGAACAAATTGGCTTCTCTCCGTTGGCACTTCTAGCCGTGATTTGTCGCTATAAATGATCTAGGAAAAAGTAAAAAATGTAGGGAACCATTAAGCGAACTATGAGGATGAATTTGACCAAAAATATTTCTTTTTATTTAATGTAATTAAGCTCACCTAGGTTGTAGGAAAAGCACTGCTTTTGAGTCTCCTACTCAAAATGCGGCGATACAAACCTTTTTGGTTGCTAGATCTGATGTACAAAAGAAATTGTAGACAAGAACATGTATATTACAAATCTAATGTATCACTACTGAAACAGATATTATTATTATTATTATTATATTTCCTTAAATTCTCCAAAAATAAAAATTCTTTATGTTCTATACACCTAATATCACTTCGTTTTCTTTTGCAAGTAAGATAATCGTTAACACCTTTAAAGGATTTAAAAGAGTTAATTGTTCTTATCCTCGCCTCTTGTTTTCTTTTCTCAAGCAAAACTGTGATCGCTAGGTGGCGCTGATTAAGGCGCAGACCGTCGCAAACGAAAGTTTTTAATTGAAAAGTTCATCGGTAAATGATAAAGTCATTAATTATTCATTTAGTTCGTTTTCGCGGAGTTATAAAAGTGTTGTTGTTCTCGCGCGACTGCGATAAATTATCTCTGTATTGGCTGCATCGCGCTCTTCCTCGCGTATAAACGTATTTACATACATACATCGTGCTTACTTTGCGACCTCTATACAGCCGCTTACTGGTTAGCTAGTGAGAGAGAGGGCGAATTTGGAAAACTCGACATATCTATAAATCATTGCCTCCGAAGTCGTACGACCCATTTCGTGTTCGTTTAAAATTTGAGGGTCGACGTCTTGAAATATTTATCCACCGTTACCCGCTATGCATACCCTATATATTAGCCGTTGTTATATACGTACTACATATATATTTCGCCGAGAATTCAACATAACAATGCATCAGCCCTCTCATCGTTCTAACTCCACCCACGGGCCTCGTCACCCACCACCGGCTTTTATAATTCACGTGATCGTATCCTAGGCCTTCTCCTCTTTCCAAAAAGGTTTATTATTAGATTAATAATCAACCGTTGCGACCTTTCCTGTTATTTTCGGAGAAGCTCGGCTCGGCAAGGAAATTATGTGTGCACACAGACCTAGTCGAACGCAAGGTTTCGACATACGAAGGGAAGTATTTTGGAATTCAAGGATCAAAAAACGTGGGATGATTTACCAACTTTACGACCGAATTATCAATATCCCCGGTCGTTCGTATGTGCGCGGATATGGTTGTTGGTTTTGTTGGAGATATGTGTTTATGTACATGCGAACGATGCTTGAAGAATATATTATTAGAGTTGTCGTTTGGAAGTTAAAAAGGAATATCTCGAGCAGTATATTTTGTGTCCCAAAAATAAGGTATAAAACTCAAGTTTCCTATTATGTTTAACTACAAAAATACAAAGCTATCATATTTTTGCAGCATTTTCTTTACTCTTTTTGAATATTGAAAAGAGCTATGTCGTCATTGAGAATTTTTTGAGTTGCATTTTTAAATAACTAGTTCAAAATTTTTGAAAAATACATGAATATACACAGGATGTGCCGCAGAGTTCCATTTGAGGACAATTTTATTTTCCTTTTCGGCCTACAGATTGAAACACATCTGTGAATAAGGTTAATACAGATTTAAAACAAGACTTAATTCTAGGAAATCTAAAGTAATGTTGTTTGGTACTGCTTACGTTTGTAATAACTTATCTAATGTACTTGAATTATAAATGAATAATATACAATTGCCTATAGATGACAAAGTTAAAAAAAATATACCAAACTAAAAGAAAATGTTCTTACCTGCACACGTAACAAAAAAGAACATAAATATTCGTCCGTTTTAAATCAATAAATCCATCAAGAGTAACTGGCTAAGTGGACTCCTTTCCCTGTTTAACAGATTTGCATTCTTTTTCATATAAAAGGCTTCGTAAGCATCTAATTTTTGCGGCGAGATTACGTTCTTAATCGATTGAAGGATTTCCAAATTCGTATCATGTCCGGATTCGTTCATGTGTTGCGCTATACTTGATTCAATTCTATTATAGCCGTAACGAGCTATATGTTCTTTGAATCCCGTGCCTACTACTCGTTCAAATATAGGTTTTATCACAGTCGTATGCGATTTTATAAATCGCCAACAAGATTTTTTTAGCGTGTTTCGCGAAATGAAACACACGTTCATATCTTGTTCCGTAAAAACTTTATTAATATCTTCCGATATTCTGTGAAAGGTAGGTTTCACAAATTTCTTATCGTGGGTTTTTTGTCGGACTTAAAATCGTCGAATTTCTTACATAATGCCTATGTTGAACTATCTTAGGATGCGATCGACATCTATAGGAGAGCAACCGTTGTAAATAGCAAAATTTTTTATAAATTTAAATTCTTTATTGTATCTAGTTTTCTTTAGGGAGAATTTTACAAATCTGTTAATTAAGAATCTAATCGCGGTCATTTTGTGTTATCCACAGTGGTTAGAATCTGTCATAATTTATCTATTGACGCTACTGAAAAGGTTTTGATAACGTCCTTTGTATTATTGGATTATACTAAAGATTTTGACACAGTCAACTACAAAATCCCTTTAACAATTCTTACTAGGACAATCATAAATAATTGGTCGACGTTGAGGAGGCGACACAAGGTGTTTCGCAGAGATCGGTTTTAGGACCATTCTATTTTTCTTTTCAGTCTACTACGACTGGAATGCAGCTATGAGTAAAGTTAATAAAAAACTTTCTGTTGCATCTCGTAAACATAACTTATCACTTAATTCTAGCAAATCTAAACTAATGTTTGGTACGTAGGCTTCCGCGGTTGTCAATAACACGTGGTATCCGGGTTGAAACCGCGTCGTTGGCTGACAGTGAGTGTCATAGGTCCTAACCCCTTTCATGGTCTTCAAAAGAGCCACAACAAGCAATCAAGACATGGGAGGATAATAGAAAAACCTCGCATTAGGAAAGTGTTCTAGGTTCGCCAAAGACAGCAAAAATAACACTATCGTTCAGCAAAGGGGATCTAAGATTACTGGCAGGATTTTGGGCAGGTCATGTAATCTTGAAATATCACTTATTTAGACTAGGAAAAGTTGAAGATCAAATCTGTTGTCTATGCCAAGAAGATCTGGAGACGGCAGAACACATTCTATGGTAATCTGTTGCCATTAGTCGTACACGACACCAACATTTCGGTAGTCTATTTCTCATACTTAATGAACTGAAGGAAGAAGATTCTAAAGTAACGCTAAGGTTAATTAAAAGCCATCTGTGCCCTGGCTGACTATAATAATAATAACGATCCAAGGTTTTAGTATAATTGACCAGTTTGAATTGCAATGTTTTATCATATTTTGACATACCTTTTACCTGCAGTAAGTTAACTCAGCCTGATGATGAGCTGACTTGCTCGAAACCGGTAGCGTCGATTTATTAAGAGAGTTTTGTGAGAGTTTATACCATTATTATACCTATTACCGATAATAATAACAATAATTTGCCATAGAGAAGATTACCACAGAATTTAAAAAGAAAAAACATAAGATTCATTATTATTGCTAACCACATCTGCTAGATTGATACTTCTACATAGTTATGCCTACATTTATAGCTTTAATATGAAATAACTGCCTGGGCTGAAAGAGAGGTTATTCTCGAAATCGATTACTTAGTTAAAGTATAGTAAAATAGCATAATAATTACGAAGCACTATTTTAGTTTTATCCTATATTATTGCTAAAGCTAGAAATCAAATCTAAATCCATCGCCACATATCTTACCATTTCTCCTAGCGTTTATGTTTAAAGTCAAACGAAGCTAATCAAAGCATATTTCAGAATTTTATGGCCGGATTCTTACGAGAATGACTTAAATACCCGACAAACCATTAAAGCGTGCTACGACAGCCATACATACGATCAACTAACTATATTATATGGCTTCATAGTGATTTACGATAAAATTATTCAAAAGACATTTCGAGATTAAAATTTATTTCGAACCCTCGGTTTTCAATCTGAATTCGGTCGGGGAAATAAACGCTGAATTTAATACGTTCCCTGTGCCGATTCTACAGTCGCGCCGATCGCTAGCGCTACTACGCCATGCGTCGCCTTGAATTATGTAAATGTATTATGCGATTTATACGGAATTACTTTCTTCCATTATGGGTTATCGAAGGATTCGCTTCATTTGCTTCGAACAGAGAAATGGGACAGAGGCGGAGACGAAGAGGCGGTAGGTACATCGCTTCCATTCGGTGAATGTTCATACATACATATAACTGCTTTGTCATCCCGTATATATTCTCAGCGGTTCATTCAATTATCCGCTTTTACTCTATTCGCTTTATTTGCTTTTTAGCTACATTTTTTTATTGAGATCATATATGTACATAAGTGAAGACGAATTTTATATGACGTGTAGAAAATGTAATACGTAAAGGAAAAATAGATTCAAGAAGAATGTAGTAAGTCAATTAATTGATGATATAAGAAGCTTTAATTTGTAAATTAAATCACCCAGAACTGAACTGTGCAGAAACACAAAAATTTGATTGTCAAACCACAAAACCATTTCTCTCATAAGTAGATTTTGTTACATTTGCACTGCTGAAGATTATTCAAAGTAACTAGAAACTAAAGCACTTCACTAAAGTCTTTACCACAATACTTCACTCACACTGGACACACGTCTCAATAGCCAAACTATCATCAGCATCAATAAAACTAAACTAACAGACTAACAAGGAAACACAGGTAAGTGCATCTCACCGATTTAAATGAAACTTTGTATAGACCGATCTAGTGTAAGAACAACGATAACTATCTTAGCTGCTCAATCGCTCACTGGCGGAGAGTAAAGCACCCCAAGCTCAACACTACCCTTCGCATTTTCAGACTATGGTCCGAATGATAGTATTGTAGATAAAAATAACCAATGAGTAGTACAAGGACTTTGTCACTGTCACGAAGACTGTGAAGTTAAAATCTAAATTTCGGCCAATTATTTGTTATATTATTTATATTATATTTATATTTCCCCAGTATTTTTTCTTTGCGCCGACAGTATCTCGGCTTTGTATTTTTGGAGGTACCTCTAACCTGTTTACAGTTTATTGTTTCATCTGCAATTTCATGATTTATCGAAAAATGTTTACATTCGCTATTGTGTACGTATATATTTCTATATCTCGTTTGCAAAATATCTTTTCACGTTTCTGTTCCATTCTTCGTAATCCGTTGAGTATTGATCATCGAGTTATAAATATTACCTCTGGAAAAAGACGTTTTCAGATTGGCGTTTAGCAGAAGGAAATATTTTCGAAGAAGGGAAGGCCACCTTTCATTAATACCTCGCAACGGGGAAACCGAAGAAAAGATATCACATCCAATTGATGGCATTACACGTGTACAGATGTTTATAGATAGCTATACCGTTTTCACCGAGAAATCTTTTCCCTTGCGCTTCGCCCAACGCCGTCTTTATACCGATGTCGTTCATACGTTCCAATACAATACAATGATCGATTAAGAAATAAAGTATATCAACAGTGATCCATCATCTATTCAATCCTAACTTCGTCGCCGTCGTCCTTCGACGTGTTGGTGCGATCGTAGGATTGAATCTGAACGAGATTAGCAGCCTGTCTTCGATTTATACGAATATATATATACGTCTATACACGGTGGTATTGATTTTCTGGATAATGGCGTCCGTTTAAAAATTCCCCTGATAGTAAATAACTTAAGGAAGGAAGGTCTGAAGATGTTTCTCCCTCAATAAGATCATCGTCCTATTCGTTTTATTTTGAAAAATTCAACGAAACGACAGGGAAAAGAGAATGTGTTCATTCTTCGAAGAAACGGATGGAGTTATTTATCGGAAGATTGCAATAGTACTTTTATATTAATTTTTATTTCTGTTGCTGCGCGAAGTCGACGTTGAGGTCTAATTTCTTTTATCTGTTCTCTTTCCTTTAGCAAACAGTTGCACAAAAGGATAATATCTGTAAGTATTTATAAAACGAATAGAAGCGAGAAACAACAATAAAAACGACATCAGGATGACCAATGTTGTGGCTACAAACAACTCCACTACACTGATACTAGAATATGAAATGGGTGTTGGAAAGACATTGTGGATATGGTGGAATGGTATACACAGAAAAAAAAAATAGAATTATTTCTATAGTCGTGGCAAATGCCACTACAAATAGTTATAGTATCCGTGACGCGGACAATTTCTAACAATTGGTGAAACAATATTGTAGGAAACAAGAGTGACGTAGAACTTGCAACGTTTACAATAAACTTGTATCTTTTTGAACAATCGTGCAAAAAATCTCCAAATATGTGATTGTTACATATTTTTTAATGTTTGTTTCTTTAATGTGATGGTAAACACTATGGTATGCTAGTTGTAATTGTTTTTTGTTAATTAATTTAGTTATTATTTTTAAGGAGATTGCCCCCAAAGTTAAATGTTCTGAAGATCGCATGCAAGATGGAACATTGAGTTTTAAGCTTTCTTATGAAGTAAATTTCTGCAAAAACCTATAGGTTGAAGCCACCACTAGATTACCACCACGTCCAATTGAAACTGAAAATTTCAGAAAGTCGTCAAACGTATTATACGTACCCTTAGTTCTTATGGTAACTTCAGATGGTAACTTAGATTTAAAAAAGAAGGCCATTTCAATCCGAACGCTTTTGGACTACTTATAAAAACCACTAACATAAAATAACTTGTATTCAGAGTTTTATTAAACAATAAGAACACATTAAGATTATTTGCTGTATTTCGCACATTTCTCCGGCATTTTCATACAGTTTTCTACATGTCAATCCTAGTTGTAACAAGCCGCGATAAAATAGGGTTGTCCAGGTTATCCTCTAGCTTCATTCTTTTTGTTTCCTGTCGACTCCCAGGTCGCTATCGTCGAAATTAGATCGCGTATCGTGTGGGAATCACTTACTTACGTACAAGTTTCCAATTCCGATCGGGATCCTACAAAAGAAACCCAGAAAAGGGAGGTTTTTGGAGGACGAAGGCTCCGCGGGACTGATCGACCGACTGCAGCGCCACTAAATTTAAAGAAAATCCTTCATTTCTCGCATCAAGTGGAAAAGTTAAAAGAATTCCTTTTCCGAAGTCGAGGAACGACATTGTTTCTTTCCTTTATTTAATCTCGCGCGGCAGTAGGTATAAAGATACAAAGAAACTTTCCGGGAGGAGCAGATTCCTACGACCACTGCTCCCTTTCTTGGCGTACTTATTTAAGTTGCCTCTTTCGAAGATAAAACTTGGAACGGTGCAAAGAAGGCGAAGCGGAAATTGGAGGGAAAGAAGTAGTAAATACCGTAGGATATCGAGGGAAGCCCAGAAAGGTAGAAAATGGGGACGAAGAGGTAGTACAGGTGAAAAAAGAAAAACCGCAGAGATTGAATTAAGGATGAGCAAGCCTTTTAGAATAATTGAATAATACTTTCGCAGAAGCGTATCTAGAGCGGGTAGATATTTTCCTACGACCGACCGCAGAGTTCATATAATCGCGTAATTTACATTCGAAACAAACGAAACTTTTAATTTCTTTTATTTTCTATTATTTGCGAGGGCGTGGTTGCGCCGATACGCGGATAATTTTCTAAGAAAGACGTGAATTCAACGAATTACAGAGTTCTCTTTTGAAATGCAATAGAAGTGAAATAAATTAATATTTATTAAAGTATTTTTCTCGTGTTTCAACAAGTATTTTTAAAGCAATTCGTTTCATTTGCTACGTTTCGTATTTCGAGGGATATATTTGATCACAATCGGCTTACATTCAGGATGTCCCGGTTAATTAGCGTACTGTCGCAGTAAACCTGGTTCGTTAATTTGTGATCCATGTGACTTTGAATTTCACGGTGGGTTAGTAAATTTTGCTTTATTTGTAGTTATGAAGAAAACATGCAGGTTTTTCACTCTATGTAAATACGCATGGTATAAAAGTGGATACATCGCCGAACGGCTACCACATTTTAAACATCCTGTAAGATTCTGCTTCCCCAAGGATGCACGAAATACACAACAATGAGGTATTTGCGGCAACCTTTGCGCGGCTTTATACTCACATTTTATTAATAAAATTATTTGATCACCACTTGCGTGTTTTCTTCATTACTGTAAATATAGCACATCAGTTAGGATTTTTTTTACACAAATAAGAATAGTTCGTATATATATTCTACGCAGCTTCTATATCTTTGTAGTATATAGAAATTCTGAAATTCGTAAAAAATAAACTGGTGGGGATGTATGGTGAGGATCCCGTATGCACAGGTGCAAAAGAATGGAAGGTAAGGAAAAGAGGAAGAGGACGTCCTACAAAAGCTTGGGATAATCAAGTGGCCGGGGTTTTAAATAATAAAGGTCGTGTGTGGAATAGCACCGTGAAGATTACAAAGGCTAGAAAAAAGTGGAAAGAGCTTTGGAAGGAAAAGCAAAACTTAACTCCCGATTATCTACACTGAAAGGTAAAGGAGAACCGGATAAATAAGTAGGTAAGCGATGTATCATATTTATCTCTTGTGAATAAATTGTTTAGGAGGATTATTTAACAGTAATATTACACATATCCACTAATTCAGAGTTGCTGCAGAAAATAAGAACCATGTAATTCTAAAAAGAAATATACAAACATGTAAAAACATTCCGCGTAAAGACTTCTTCACGTCCTGCTATATTAAAACATCTCGGAAAGTGGCCCGCCCTTAATATTCGGGCTGCTAAGTGCGTGATAATTTATAAAAGATAGGCTGAATCTCGTATTAATGTATTGCGTGCGTGCAGAAAATTTAGCAAGGCCGAAATTAATTTTCCGGCAAGCCGTAGAGAAAGTAGATAATGGGGTAGATATGTATGTACGACATGCATACATGTATAACACATGGAAGGTCCTTGCCTGGGTCTGGGATTAAGAACGCACACCAGTAGCTCTTATTCAGTGTAATCTACAAGGTATGCGCCGTATGGGAGATGTCTTTATTATGGGTTTTTACCGGGTTACCGTAGATAAAAGTTTGTGCATCCCCTGAAATTAAACATGTACCAATAAAGTATGGAAAATATCTAATATTATACAGGGTATGTCTGAAAATTTGATTTTGTCCCAAGAGTAAAGTACCCTTATTTTTAAAAATATCAAAAAAGCTATTTGAAAAAGTTCTGTATTACGACATTATGTAAATAACGTTTCATTTAAAAAGTTGATAATACATATTACAAATTGGCCAAATGTCAAATCAATCTTTTTTTTTATGTGACAAACGTAAGAATCCTTTTTGGTGCAAAGTTCTTTTTACTTTTTTGGCCGAATTCGAATTCTCAGCGTACAATTTTATCTCCCCAAAAGTACCAACGCCATATTTAACTCACTAAAGCCTCGGTGTTAGCTCTTATCGCTTCCCCTCTTAAAAAGGCGAGGGATATTTATTTGATATTCTTTTGTATCGCTGCTAAATTAAGAGACACATTAGTCAGTTTCGAAAAAAGTCCACAAAGGCAAATCCTGCTAATGGATATTCAATTAACAAGTCGACCAAGTGCGTACCTCGTGAAATTTTGCCCGGAACGGCTCCGTACTCTGCATTCCGGTCTCCCGTTGACGCGTGTAACAGATGACTGAGCGTAAATTCTTCTTCAGACTTTGCATTAATAAGTAGCAAGAGAAAGGAAAGGCTACTCGCTCGTCTCCATGGTCTCCGAACGGGGGGAGGAAGAAGACGTCGCGTGAGTAATGGTCGAGTCCTGGCAAGAGCATGCAGCTAACCAGACAGGATTAAACGGGATTAACATAAGACACAGCGCGCTTAGCGTTTTCCTGGCATTGAATAATTACTTCGGGGTTTTTCCCGCTAGCGTTTACGTAGCTAGCATCCCCCCCCCTCCTTCCTTTAGGGTCCCGATTTTTTTTTCTCGTGTCTGCGTTTAAAATCGTAATCTCTGGTGTCGTTTATTTTAAATGTAAATTATCCTCGTTACCTTTTATTATTGTTTTATTTAAGGAGCGGAACACGACAAAAAAAAATGCGGATCTCGCGCATCACTGTACATCGTTTTAAATGTCTCTGTTTCCCTTTCCTTTACACTCGGGGAATTAATTTGTTTAACATTTCTTTTTTTCGTCGCTTTCCCTAAGAGCTCGGAGTTCCGGCGTTTTTATATGAGCCGTCGAGTGAGACGGATTAATGTTTGTAGAGGTTCGAAGTATTCCAAGCTTGCTCTTTAATTGCGCGTTGCACCTTGGAGCGGCCCGTTTGAAAACAAATTTTATTCCCAATCAATTCCCTAAAATCCTCATTAAACTTACTACCAAAAGTACTTCCCAAAGTCCGGGAAAGCTTGTTTTCGATGTTCTTGAAAGATGTTTAGCGCTAATTGGGAAGCCAACTCTTTTTGTGATTCTGGAAAGGTGATAACGACCTAATTAATGAGAACAAAATAAGGAGGCTGCCCCAAAATGTAACAGTCTGAAATGAGGATACAAATTGGTTTTACAGAAAGCTAAACGATTTGCGAAGTATACGTAAAGAATATTTGACTTGAATATCGTCTCAGTTCATCGTGATAAGCAATTTCAAAGACACGATCGTTAGAAAATGATGTAAAAGGATAAATTCTCTCATTTAAATGGTTTATTCAAAATTTTAATTCTCTAAAATTGCCCAGCCAAATGTATAAAACAAAAAAGTGTTACTGATGTTTGAACACCACAACTTGCATGATGATTCATCATCAGCACAAATTAGATTATTCTGGAAATTTGTGATTGATGGCTAACTTTAGGTATATTGAAAACATTGCTGGTGCTATCCTCGTAAAGTCTTTCAAATTAAAAATGTAAATCTTAGAACTTAGAGTGTCGTGTTAAGACGAGATAACAAAACAGACGAATTTTATTGGTAGTAAATGAATACGCGTTCCATTTTTTATAACTAACGTTTACTTAGCTTATACAGGGTAAGTCGGGAGGAACGGACCAAACTCCAGAAGTGTATTGTGCACGTGAAAATAATGGAAAGAACTCATTTTGTTTTCAAGTTACAGCGTCATTATAAATTGACAAAATTTCATACATAACATTTTTTTAATCACAGCGTTCTTTTAGTAAATGTTCAAAAATTCCGCCATTGATCTCTTTGATATTTTATGCTTCGTCTAAGAAGGGCGCCTGTTGCTCCCTTGTTTGTTCATGTCTTTCTTTAACATCTAATACGTCGCAGCCCAAGTGTCGATTTTTACCTTGTAAACTTCATTTTTGAACCAGCCCCAGAAACAATAATCTAGTGGTAGTCAATGGGTAGTCAATGCAAGGATATTTTTATATTATTTAACACGTATTAACTCGAGAACAAGCGAAAATTTGAAATTTGAATTTACAAAAACGCTAGTTAATATTTTTTTAATTACCCTATAACTTGAAAACAAATGAAAATCGGATAAGAACATGATTTTTTTATATTATTTTCACGTGTGCAATGCGCTCCTGGAGTTTGATCCGTTCCTCCCGACTCACCCTGTATACAAACCTATATTCTGCAACTTTGCTACGAAGTGTGATGAGCCAAGGTTCTATGGAAACATGCTGAACACTTTTATACTTACGGGATGATTTTAACATATATTGGTAAATCTTTCTTTAGGTATTTCAAGCTTAGCTAATTTTCTGCAAAGATCCAATTTCAAGTCGTGATTACCGGAAGATGTTGTACTGCTACATACTAAGTAAATCAATTTCACTCACGTTTTGGTTAAAACTTTTTTAAATCGGAAAGCTTCTACAAACGATTTATCGAATAGAACATTTTGCACTGGTATAAGACCGTTCACAATTTCCTTTATTTACTTACAAAAATCACTTTAATGAATTTAGAAACATGCCTGAAAACTAACACCATTCCCAATAACAATCATAGCATAATATTTATAGTAAATAAGTAAAGAAAGAAACGATGAACACAGCCCCTGTTTGTTGACCACAATGGAGAGTCAATCCTATCTTTGAAATAATAAATTTAAAAACCTATCTGCATTAATATTTTTTGTTTATTTTGACAAGTTCTATGTGATGGTAAAGTATAACAGTTTCCTTTTGAAACACCCTGTATCCTGAAATTATTAAAAGTACAATTTTTTATGTTTCCTCATATATCCGTTTAGTTCTACAAACAACTCGACCATAAACACAATTCAGCAATAGCTCAATAGGTACAAGTAGAAGCAATGGCTGCTGGAATGAAAATAGTCAACTTCGAGAGCTCGAAAAGAAGTCAGGGTGGAATTTCTTTTACGAGATCTAGCCGAAAATAACACCGCATTGAAACGAACGACGTCCGTAGCGCAATACGGCGAAAAGCACATAAGTACATATACAATTTACCAACTCCACCTTTGGCACCTTAGCCAAAGTAAACGAAATAATAGCGGGAGAACATAGTGGCATGGTAGTATGCCGGAATGAAGTTAAATTAGTTGGGAGAGGTCGATAAATGGCGGTGTGAGTTGTCGCCCGATCGGTTTGGCGCAGCAGACTTCGGCCGTAATTACATTTAAGAAAATTGGAGCTGCTCGTATTCTCCCGGAAGTGGAGCGACCGGAAATAAGCTAACATTCCGAGAGGGAATTGTAGTAGAGCTACGTACCCTTTTCGGTAAAACACCTCCTAGTTTTGTATCGCTATCGTTCTTTTACAAACGGATATGGCGGTTCTATCTGGTGTGGGAAAGAGAAGGAACCGTTTTAGGGAATTGATAGCTGGGATACGGATTAAGGCAGAGAAAGAATTAGAGGAAGAGAAACGATGCGAATATATGTGTTTCTAATAACGATTGATACGCATCGTATTAAAGAAAGAAACGAATAGGAAAACCTTAGAAAAGGTACGAGGAAACCAGCAAGGGCAAAGATATCAATGCAGACCTATCCTTTGACATACAACGGTGACGGTTTGCACGACTTCCTTCCTTATAAGGTTGAGGGGAGGCGAACCCCAATAAATTTGCTACGTTTTTTGACTACCAGCATTGATTAAGTTCGCTACTAAGAGGTATTACCCCCGGGAAAGGATTGAAATTTGCTCTGGCTTTCTCTTCTTCAAGGATTATGTTGGAAGAGAAGAAAAACTGCGCGTGATAAAATAATCGATCCGCAGCAATCGTTTTTTTTTTCCTGTTGGTAAATTGCTCCTGATTAGTTCTCACTCCTTTCCCAAGCCCATTGCTTCATTCCAACCCTACGCCTTTTTTGTCGTCCCTTTCTGCGAGCTTCGTTGCTCGTGTGTAGAAACGAGATTGCGCGAAATAATTTGGAGGAAATGTAGCAATGGGGGTAAGGTGGGAGCGAAATAGGTAAAGATAGGGATTTGTTAGGAGTTTCAGGCTTGGAAATTGTTTCTAATTGAACTTGATTTATGGGGATTGAGGAAACAAGTCTCAATAACAACGATTCAGAACGTTCTTTACATGGATTTTTATTTAGGTCCGTTTTTTATAAGCTTCGAGAGATTTCCTCGAGCTAAAATATGCTTTATAAATATATTATATTTTAATGTGCCAATAATTGAATTTAGATTCTTCAGTAGATTCAGTGTTCGTAAGTCTTAATACTTTTAAAGGACTAATTGGAATGTATAACCAGAATTTCAAATAAAATTTTTTGCCTTAGATTAATATAATGACGTAATTTGTAAAACACCTTACCTATAAGAATGGAAATCTTTTTTACGAATATATTCTCCGCCGAAGTAATTCAAAAATTGCTTTTAATTTTATCAGTG
Source organism: Dynastes maya (assembly GCA_029619315.2). Taxonomy (NCBI): domain Eukaryota; kingdom Metazoa; phylum Arthropoda; class Insecta; order Coleoptera; family Scarabaeidae; genus Dynastes; species Dynastes maya. The sequence goes on from JAROYE020000002.1 coordinate 80,769,307, forward strand.
ATCTATCAGTGACAATAAAAATTAAGAACAATGAAGGAAGAAGCGCAATAAGAGAAGAGAAAAATAATTTATGGGAAAAATGTACCGACATTGAAAATATGATTGGAGGAGTTCAGAGCACGGAAGCCTGGCGAGTGATAGGGGAACTTAAGACAGAAACTAAAAACAAAATAAATCAATGGATAGATATGAATACGTGGCATAGGCATTACGAATCACTATTTACCGAAACAAGGAAGTTAAGAAAATCAGTATTTGACAATCAGTCTGGACGATGTCAAAACTAACTTAAAGAGAATGAAAAACAAGAGATCTCTTGGACCGGGTAACATACCAGCAGAATTGATGAAATGTGGTGGATTATTGTTGGAAGAACGCTTGACGGATCTCATGAACTCCTGCTGTAACCAAAATTGAGTACCTTAAGAATGGAAGATATCACATATTGTTTCTATTTTCAAAAAAGGAAATAGAAGAGATACTCATCTTCAATGAGTAGACTTTTTGGCAAAATTATTCAACTGAAGTTGAGGAACGATGTTGGCCATAAAACTAGGGAAGACCAAAGCGGATTTGTTCAAGGAAGATCTTGTGTGGACAATCGTTTCTCGCTTCAACAACTACTTGAGAAATATATATCTGTAGGACACGAAGTCCACCTTGCCTTTATAGACCTGAAAAAGGTTTATGACTATAAAGGATTACACGACGCAATAGAACAATTACAAAATTGAGCGTTGCCGTTAATAGAGTCACTGCAAATAATGGACGAAATACATACACTGCTACGCACTATTATGACGCAAAATATAATCGCGCTTTAGAAAACTAATTTGAGAATGTGTTAAAGAAAGATTCTGATTTTATCACATTAAAACAAATTTGTGATGCTGCATCGACTAATCCATTAACTGAATTCAAAGAATGTTTTAATCATGCATGTATTACATCCGTAGATGTTGAACGATCTTTTTCAAAGTATAAACACGTTTTTTTCACCACGGCGAACATCGGTCAACGAGACAATTGTGGAAACATATCTAATGCTGTCAACTTGTTACAACTCTTATCCACTAGGTGATAATACTGATAACGGTGCTTCTACTTTTAATGTTCGGTAATTTCGATGCAGCCCAATCTACTTGATAATGCTGCTTAAGAGGGTGAGTGTTTCACAATGTTTTAGATATTATAATTCTTGATTGGTTTTGTTGTTATTCCAGTTATTACTTTGTATTATATGCCGTGAAGAGAATACGTACCGACTTACACTGCAATAAAAAGTCTCTAAAGTAGATCTTACGTGCCCAAACCTTGAATTGCATTACCTCTGATATCATCTACTCTGGAAATGTCAATTAGTAAGAATGTTTGTCGGTGACTGACAGCATCCGATTTGCCAGATCCAGATGGGAATTAGGAAAACCGATTTTAAGGAACATGACGTTCTTAAATAATAACAAAAGTTCCCGTACAACGTTTGGATAATTTATTGCCTCCTCTATTTCCAAAATATGATATAACATTCTTGAGTGATACCAATATCGATTTTCCAACTTGATTTAATACACCTTCTAGATATTAAATCCTCAATTTTATAATTGGGTTAATAAGTGGAAATATAGGCAACTCATAATAACATTCTTTTAACAAACGTATTTCGTCAATAATATCCATTGAACCAATCAATGGGTAAGACCGTTGCATCATGGAGATAAATCACTACTAATTCTTGCCATTGTACATTCCCTACGATGCCAGTAAATGTCGCCGCGACGCAGCAAAATATCCTACGCACGATAAATACGCGAAAATATAAAGTTACGAACTGTACGTAAGATAAATAGGAGTATAGATATTTGCCAGTGCGCTACCGTAGCGATAAAATACGTATATCGAACCAGACAAGTGTGTAATAAACTCACCGACAACGGTCATGTGTCCGTGCTCGGTAACAGTTTGGAAGGACGGCGCCTCCCCAGACACTTCGCACCGATATTTCCCCGAAGTTGATAACTGCACGGACGATAGAACTACCTGGTTCTCGGTGGAATTGTGGATCTGGAAATGAAAAGAGTCCGTTAGGAAACTTATAATGTGATCAATATTCTACGAAATGATAGAAAGAGAAAAAGTATGAGAACGAGATATATTATTGGAGACGTATTTATTAGTTTGTGGGTGTGGTAGTAAATTAAAGTTACGTATTGCATATAATTTTGTTGATTTTCTATGAAAATCTATATCCATCTATTTAGTAAAGTTGCTGGCTTTTATGCTTGTTGTGACCTGTGACTAATGATGCTCAGGATTTTGAAAAAAAGCTCATTTTATTCTTTTACCTCTAGCACTTTTATTTGGTCTTGCAGAGAAAAACTGAAAACACCTTGTCAGGGCTTTTAAAACCGTCAAAAAGAGTCTCTTTTTCTAATTTCAACAATGTGTTTAATTGACGAAAAATATAATTTAACAATAAATAAAGTAGCTCTGAAATTTGAAACTGTCAAACATTTCAATTGTCATTCATTAGTAACAGAAAAATATCGTATATATCAACGAATAGAAACGAGATAGTATGTTAAGGGTTTTTTATTAATCGAACCGAAGTACAACAATAGCGAGTACAAAATATTTACAATTGTATCCAGAACAACAGCCACTTCACTTCGTACCATTTTCTAGATCTTGATAGAAAGTTGGTCGAGGATGGATCGTTTACAGAACCGCGTAATGTTTATGTAAACAGAAATTTGAATAAAAAGCAACAATATGTTTTATAAATGGTAAAGTGAAGGTGTATTTTTGTAAATTCCACACCTTATTTTTACAAATAAAGTAAACTTAGAAAACTTGTTACCAATGGAATATTGTTATCTAAGAAATTGAATACGTATGTGCGAGGAAGATTTAAATATCTTTCCCCATTTAGTGTTTCTTAATACATAACTGGCCCTATGAGACGATTTCCCAAAATGCCCTTCCAAAACGAAGTTGTGGTTTCCTTGCTCTATTTTGTCTGGGATTCTGTACAGCCCAATAGCGCTCCGTTTTTCTGTTAAAGATTCCAGAATTGCCAAATGCTGGTTTATTCGAACAGATTATTTTGTTTAAAAAGTATTCGGTGTCTTCTAATCTTCCCACTAACTAGTTACAGCACTCCAATTGTCTTAAATTACCTACCAGACAATGGCTGACATAAATGGTTGTTCAATCATCGATTTGCGCGACTTACAGATGACTTCGTGATTTTTATGGCTCACATAATCGTCATTCCGAGCAAGTCATCCGTCGAACTGTGGATAGATTTCGTACCACATCCTTTCTACATGATGCAATAACACCAACACGTCGAAGGAATGTGTGTAAGAGAATATCGTTTCTGTAAACGAAAGTGTAGAAGAAGATCCCAAATTATCCATTCGTCGTCGGTCACAGCTATTGGGACTCTGTCCGTCCACTATGTGGAAAATTTTACGCAAAGATCTTGGCCTACATGCGTATAAGATTCAGCTGGTACAGGAATTAAAGCCATGAGACCATCATCTGCGTCGTTCTTTCGCCGATTGAGTTCAAGAGCAGTTGGAATCTGACTCGTTGCGATGAGGCTCATTTTTGGCTTAACGGGTTTGTGAATAAACAAAATTGCCGCATATGAAGTGGGAACAATCCATAAGAGACCCTACAAACTCCATTACAATCAGGAAAATGCACTGTTTGGAGCGGTTTATACGCCGGTGGCATTATTGGCCCTTATTTCTTCAAAAAATAAGACCGGTGCTCACGCTACCGTTAATGGAGATCGCTTCCTCATCACGATTAATGATTTTTTGTTTGAAAATATGGAGGACATTGATCTGGATGAGATGTAGTTTCAACAGGATGGCGCTACATACCATAGGGCGGCGGCAACCATAGACTTATTGAAACCCAAATTTGACGATAAGTTAATTTCGAGGAATTGACCTGTCAATTGGCCTCCAAGGTCTTGCGATTTGACACCTCCCGATTATTTCGCGTGGGGCTGCGTGAAGTCGCCGGTTTATGTCAATAAACCAGTAACAATTGACGCATTGGAATCCAATATTTTTCATGTTATTCGTGACATACGGCCAGCAGTGCTCGAAAAAATGACCCATAAAAATATTCCGCAGTTCTATAAAAATAATACATCTTGAACTGGAGTGAACTACTGTTATACAGCTGTACACAGCGTCGACCGACCTTAAACGTATACGGTGTAAAAATTTGTTGATTTAGTAATTTTATCAGAACAAATAGTTTGTATATCTACACCTCATCTTTGCAAAAATTGGAGTAGCGGTAATAAAACTTTTTGAATATTTTTTAATGAATTCTTTCCATTTTATTTTAGTAAAATAATAAAGTCTAACCATGTCAACGCCAAAATATGACCATTTGAGCAAATTAAATTGCATTTGTTGTAAGAAGCGTTTTCACTAATGTGTGCTATGTATCTTTAATATGGAACCAAGAACTGCGCGTAGCTAAAACATATAATTCGTATCTCCAATTTATAGAAAGGATTCCTCAGTTTAATTTTAAACTCACCAAGCTGCAAATGCTATAAGGATTCATTCATTAAACGTACCATTTTTACACTTATATATAAACTATTAATCTATCGGACATGGACTTTTAACTAACAATAATGACAAATACAAAACGTAAAATCTATCAGTACCGCTGCGAAGTTATGCAACTTATAGACTGAGTAAATACATGCAAATGATGAAAGTCATTACCTAAAATCCACTAACTAACGATAAGACCAATAACCGGCGTATTATCGTGCACGATTACCAAGCTATATTAGCGCTACCGCTCTCCCTACGTTATACAGGAGGAATACACAAGAGGATAATTTGAAACTGGAGTGGATGGTGATGGAACCGGTTCATATATGTAGGTAAATAATCGAATAGTAATTTCGGATCGAAAGCGAACCGTTTGCTTCTCGATTGTTTACATTCTCCCGAACAACAATAAGAGAGAGCGCGTTTCGTTTCCGAACGAACGGCAGGGAAATCTCAATGGGGATGGATTTCACTACGCTTATAGAAGCGAGAGGATGGGTGGAGACCTCATAAAAAATGAATTATCGTTGCCCGATTTGCAGAAACAATGCGGTGGGCCCGTCTTGTTGCGGGGGATACAACCCAAGCATCGGTTAGAGCAGGAGACGTTGATTTATGAGAAAAATAGTGAATTAATTACGGTCGAGATTAAGCGCTCGCCTTTTGATTTGAGATTTTCACGAGATTATTAATCGTTCAAGGATTTCCAGTGCTCGCAAGTTTGAGGGTTTTACCAATCTGAAGAGGGTTATGGAAATTTGATATTGGATCTTTTCAAGAAAATCCAAAGTTTATTATTTGAATCAAACGGAAGATTTTATACGGGGTGTTCCGGACCCCAATTTGCCGACTTTTCGAAGTCAATCAAAATCAAGAGTGGTTATTATCAATTATTGAACATAAATAAATAAATACAAAATTTTATTTCCTTTGTTTAAACAGATTGTATACTTAATGATAAAATATAGCGTGTTTATGGATTTATTTTTCTTGCTTTTTTATTAGAAAAGTCTTTAATGACATGGTCAAAATTTATGTCGTCTGTTAGTTTTTGTTCTATGGAAAGTATCGCTAGATTTCGCGGAATGAAAATAATTTTTAATTGGTTTTACTTTGGAAAAGCTCTATTTACAACTAGCGACATTGATGGCCATCGTTAAAAAAATTCTTAACAATATTACTATGTCGGGAACAGTTTCCCAACCTATATTTTCGAATAAATAGAAGTTCAAGAGGCTCTTGCCAGTTTTTCTAACGTTTTGCTTGTTCTTGTAGAGTAGGTACGCACATGAAATTCTGGATCCTTTTCCTTTTGTTTAGAAGATTAGATGATATTAGGCATGGATACTTCGCTGCAAAGACATGTAGTTGCTCAAAACGTACTTTTATTCGTTGGATAACTCTATCCAATGACAAAAAGCACTTCTTTTTGTATTCCTTCTTCTAAAGATAGCCCCACGACTAGCGAACTTTCACAACTTATTAGAAAGAATAGAAAGAAATCATTAAGCTATGGGTCTAAATGGCCTGCAAACAGCTTGCAATGTTTGCATATTGCTGCAAGGGTTTAGTTTCGACATGTACTTGTTTGTTCTACTTTTAATACAAGTAACTGTTAGAAGCAATTAGAGTTTTACATAGTATTTTTATGATTCTTTCTATTGTCGGCGTCGCGATAGAGATCACACTCTAAATGTTCTCTTTTGAAGACACCCGGTATACACGTCTATCCGCATTTTAAATATTACACATCGGAAGAGCGTTCTCTAATATTTACGAGGGATGATCGTAAAATAAGGTTCCCAAAGCCCTACAGCAGCGATGAGACGTGTTAGGCAAAATCCGACAACATTGGCGTGTGCAGCAGTTCTCCCACTTCATATACGTACCACTCCCGTCTGGCTACGCCGCTCAGTGTTGGCTAAGCAGCCGTCCGAGATGGTACTCCCGATCGTCGCTACCGCCAGGTGCGAAATTCGCGCTGTGGTACGTTTTTTAAACACAAAAGGGGTTTCACCTATAGACATTCATCGTCAATTAACCGAAGTTTATGGAGAAAAGTGTATAGCTGTTCAACACGGACGGAAATTCACGATGACCATCAGTTTCACAGGAAATCGTTGAAAATGTCGAGAGCATATTGCTTGAAGATCGGAGGGTCACCATTCGTCAACTCGCTCTTCGGATTCCTGAGATTTCCAACACCACAATTGAAAAGATTTTGACTGGCGGCAGAATTTTACGACATGGGGATACAGAAGTTGGAGCACCATCTGCAAAAATGCTTGGATAGAAATGACGATTATGTCGAAAAATAGCTTATGTTTTTACCATTAAAACGATGTGTAAATGTTAAGGAAATAAAGAATGCTGTCTATTTTTAAATAATATGGGAACCTTATTTTACGATCAACCCTCGTAAATACTATTAATTAAAAATCAACTGCGTTAATTAGGACGCGAACCCACGCTAGACACTACAAGCCAAACCGATCCAGGAACTCGTCATATATCACTAGAATTATCTTACAGCTATTTAAATAAAGTAAAAACTTCGTTCAATCCAATAGAGAAAGGTCGGAATCCGAATGCAAAAAATTCCATTCTCGCAAACGATTTAATCGCTTCTCCGTAACAGTAAATTCCGTTTATAGCGTCGACGGTTGTAAATTTCCCACTGATTCCGTGTAAAAATCTACATGCATATTACGCCGGTCGGATGCACCACCAGCGCGGCTACCGGGCGTACAGCTCGCGTGACCTCCTGATAGTTGGAGAGGAGACCGCCGCGCAAAAATGTTAAATATCTTTCCCGGAATCCGGCCGATTCGGATGGGCGATGACAGCAGCAACGACCGACCAAATGCATTATTATGGAGTCGTTTAACGTCGACAACTTCCAGCCTACCCTGGGGAAGCGCGAGCGGCTCCTCTTTGATGTATTCCAGCAAGTGCTGTAGCGCAGTATATGTGTATGTGCACTTAGTAAAGTCGAACAGCTTTTGCTGTAGTTAAATGTAATTAGTTCATTGGCGCATAATGTTCCCTCTCTAAGTTGTACAATATGGCAGTAAAATTCGCGAACAGGATGACACAAGGCAGGTGAAATTGATTCGTGTTCATTAGATGAAGATAAATACAGATAATATTGAATTTATTCGATTATATGCCAAATAGTACATTATCTGAGCTAGTACACAGAGAAATATTAATAAATTTCACAAAAAAATATCACCACTGCACAGTACTGGCAGGAATACGGCTCTCAGAAATGGGCTCGGAATATCCAAAACCCGAAACCTACGTAGAGGGATCACAAGGCTGCTAGGTCTGGTGAAAAAGGCAAAGCCAAGGTAATTCATGTAATGATAGAGGAACCACAATAGATCCGAAAAGTCGCAGAGGCATAGGTCAAGAACCATCTCGTGCACTAATCTAATCTAATCTTCATAAGATTGCTAGCATAGAAGAACCTCGCTTTGCTCAATACCATACTTAATATGCTTGGCGGAGTCCAAAATGTCGACTACAGGGTGTTTTAGTTTTGCCATTAATATTTTCTGGAGAAGAAGGTAAATAATTACTTCTTGGTATAGATTTCTCTTTAATTTTTGAATCAGAGGCATATTTTTGGAAATGGCTTACATGCACGTGAAACGTCACCCTGAAAATCTATAATTTTCTTGCTCAGAACATCTCACCCGATCAGGTATAGTGTTGCAAATGTGTATTCTAAAGTATTTTTGCTAATTCATTTTTGTCTTTTAAGTTCTTTCTCCCTTTCTTTTCTTTTCTTCTCTTTTCTTCTGTTTTGTATTGGAATCTTAATTGGTATCTACTTGTTGATGATTCGCTGGTTATTGCTGTACACTACGTTTGTTTTGGATCTTTGATGTGTTACGAACATTTACTCGATGCGTCTTGTGGAATTTCACCTTAAGCTGCTTCCTAGAGGCACGTCGTTATCTACCTTGGAGGTATATTGGATATCGTAGAAGCTTCAAGTAGAATTGCTCCTGTTATCGATGCAATATAGAAGAATCACCTTGCCTATAGGACCATGTATTTGTTTGTGACGTTTTACTTCTTTGCAATTTATTTAATAGTTCTTATCTTGTACCATTGTTATCACTGGTATCACATTTTATTATTATCACACACTTTTAACTCATTGCACACGTTGTTGTTTGGGTTTTCATTAACTGATTCCACTATACCTTTGAGCATCTCATGTTCTTGCCGCGTGGTCTCCTGATGAAATGGTAAGTTGTGCACATGAATATAGTTTCGACTTTCGTTTGGTTTACGAATCCCACAGTCTTCACCGAGCAGGTTGGCAACCCATATGATGGAGGACAGGTATGTGACAGGTTGATGGAAACCGATGAGCATATAATTGTGTTGGTAAATTCGTATTGCGCCGCTGCAAGGGGTATTACATGCTTAAATCCAATCGCAATGTACATAATTTAGTAATTAGGTCAGCAGGGCTAGGAAGTTTATATAAATATTGACTACTTGCGAGCAAACATTATTATCTTGGCCAAAATTATTTGAATGTAGCGATAAATGTTCCTTTCGATACAGAGTTCGTGAACTTTATTTCTGCAGTGTACAACTCTCTTCTCTCGCGTATAAGTGTAAGGGAGCATTGCCATCGAGAATTATAGCGCAGCACAACAGCTCTGACAGTCATATCCCGTAATACGTAACTGGTAGGTCGTAAACTACTTCGCTTCCATCTCACGAACTTGAACAACTAAGCAACTATTATAAGCGAGTGAGCTTCGATAGAAGAGAGGATTCCGTCGCGGTATTGGGTGCTGGCAGAGTATTAGCGGTCGTCGTAACATCCTCCGTATAGACTCCTTCACTAGACGTATCTGCTTGCCGCCTGTTGTTGTGTTGTCGCGCTGTGAGAAATTAGAAGGACCGGCTGCGACGCGCTCTACATTGTTCTGTTCGCCGTCGTCATCTTTCCGTTGATTTTAGTGGTTATCACTTCGCTCCTTGATGTTGGAGACCCGTCGAGAGACTGAGTTCGCGAGGTCCGTTGTTAGTACGATGTTTATGAACGTTTAAACGAATCCGAGCGGGTTATGTGCAAGTTATTGTCGGATCCTCACGACGTATTTATGATTTAAAACATCTGGAATCGAGATCTTAAATGCTAGAACGTAATATGCAGAAGAGGCGATGACAAATCCTCGTTTTAAAACGTATAAGGTTTAATGAACTGTTGGAAAATCTTTCACGAACAAGAAATAGATTTAGGATTTGTTTTAAGGATTTACATTGAGAAAGAGAAAGGATTACAACAATGTGAATATGTTTTAGATGACTATTCAATGATTCTTTTAATTAAACCTGGCAGACAAAACAAAACAAATATATGAACAATAAACTTAAACGTATATGTTTGAAGAAAGTGTATTAAAGAGAAGATATGTCTGCGTAAAATACATTATAATTTTTAGATATGCGATAAATCGGAGCTTTATAAGGTATATTTGTGTTTGCTCTTGGGATGTTAATCAAATCATATGCCCATATGTTATATCTTGGTACATTGAACCCCACTTACGACAGTAATCATGGCGAGTCAATTTTGTTTGTTAGTAGCCCCTTGAAAAATGTTGACACTATATTTCATTCTCCGTTCAGAGAATGATTCCACTTCTCGTAAGGCATAGGTAGAAGAGTCTCTAAATAATAGGTACTTTAAAAATCGCTTTTGCACTTTCTCGATCATAAGTTGCTCGTTTCTGTAGTTGGGATACCATACCAGTGAGGCATACTCCAATTTGCTTCGGACCAGAGAGAAATACAACATTTTAATGATAGCAAGGTTGTTAAAATTATGGCATGATCTTACAACAAAGCCAAACGCCTTCAATTTGGCGTCAAGCAAAACTCCTGTCATTCTCTGCTGCAATTCATGTACGCTTTTTATTTAGTTCATTTTCATTCTCTTTTCGTATATTATGCATAATTCCTTTTTGGTTTATTTTTCGATAAGAATTTTTTAGTTTATGTTTGAAAAAGAATTTCCCTTTATTTTCTTATATTAATGTTTACTACTAGGATTTGTGTATTTATTTTGTTCCTCTATATTTCTTTTGGTTGTTATGGTTATTGTATGCTTTTCATTATTATGTTATTAAAGATTATTATTACTATTATAAATTCATTATAGCAATAGGTTAGTTTAGTGCATTTCCATTTTCTAATGTGTTTCCTTAATATTGCTGTCAAACCAAGTAGGATAATTGTGAGAAGATATTTATATTTTAGGTACATGCAAATCGAAGATATTGTAAAGAGTACTACAAAACTTATTTGCTGTGAGTTCAACATTATCGTAGGCTGGTAAAAAACTCTTAGTACTTTAACTATAAACATAGTTTCAATTTTGGTTGGTGGAGGCCGTTCAACGTTGAAATTGTCCTCTTCAACTTGAAACACGTTAACTTTCGATTGTTAAATATTAATCCTCACTAAGTTACCGGACTCCATGCTAAGTTTCTACATTAAATATGCAGTGCTGGAGGTAATTTACCCCGATTTTTTTGCTTCTATCGTATCGGAAAGTGCCAATTTCGAACCGGTATAACCCTTACGCCAGAGGTTAGATCCCCATTTACGCATACATAATGCAGTACCGCCGAGCGATAGTGATAAAAAGTCGATATTCAATCTTTTTCCAATTTCTGTCAATAGTTCGGCCCCACGCAACCTTCCAGCGATACATCAAGTAGTCTGCGAGAATTGATGGAGTCGTGTCCGACATGTTGCCGTTCAAATACATAAAGGAGAGGAAAAAGAGGACGAGGAATGGGTTGCCTACCGCACGACAGCCGGCTTCGAGATGCTTCATTTCTTTCCTTTTTTTCCATGCCTTCTTCGCCATCTAGGGATTTGTACTGGAAGTACAGCTTAGTAAACTGCAGATATTCATCTGGGAATCTTATTAAGTTAACGGTGGTTTCGGTACGGCCCTTGTAAATAAATTTCGCTCGTTTGTCAGCGTCGGCAAGATGAAAACGTAATCTTAACTCTTCCGTGTATCGTTCACGTATGATGGAGGAAATTTTTCGTGCGGCGAAATGGCAGGGGAAGCTTGTTAAGGATATGATGATGCTCCTTACGAAAGTGTCATTTAGGATAACTGGATCATAATCTTGTATCGTGTTGAAGAATAATTATGCTATATAAATAGTAATAGTGAGAAGATTGTTGAACTCAAAGAATTAAATGTGGGCGGAAAATTTAAATATTAACTGAGAAATTTTTAACTTTTGTTTTTTCGAGCTTAGCATTTAATGACTTTAGTATGTAACAGCAATAACAAACTTTACCAACGTGATGTGTGGCACCAAATTGTAAAAAGTTCGTATAAAAATGTGTAAAAAATGTTTCCTTAAAAAGTTACGCGCGTACAGGCAAAATTTAATAAGGTTGTTATGTCAACCGTTTAATCGAGTTTTTCAAGTACGCTGAAATCGAATTAGATATTAGATATTAACTTTTTGTTTCTTAGCAATTAAGTGACGGACATAAACAAAGTTTCACATTTTCAATTAAGTGAGAGACGTAAACAAAATTTCGCATTTTTTTAATTGTGCTAATAACAAATAGTATAATCGTATCTGGACCGACGTGTATATGTTCCCTTATGCAAAGCAGAGCTTGTAGCCTTAAATATGCGGCACATACTGTAACGCGCTTCAGGATAAATATGTGTTACATTAAACAAACAATAAACTTCAATATATGTAAAGACATTTTCTCTTTCAGGAAAGATATATCCTGGAATACTTGCTAAAGGTGGTAGAATTCCTTCAAATAAATATGAGATCTTTTCAACAAACCTTATCCACTTTTTATTTAAAATTTCCTTACATATATATCCACCCTACGTAAGAGGAATCCATTAAAAACAATAAAGAGAACCGGATATAATAAATCCAGTATCGGGCAAATAAAAAAAACACACAAACATAAACGTCCTCGTAAACCGCTTTCAGGTTGTCTACATTTATTGCGTCTTTATATTTTACCGTCGTCCGAATTACAATTCATTCGGCAGTAAAAACGAAAAAGCACGACCGGCGTCACCACACCCTACGGTCCTCGCTAAACGTCTTCATTACGTTTCGAGTTACCTCTTTTCTTTTGGCACACCCTTATACAGGATGATTTATAATAATTATTTGTTTTAGAATTAACCTTCTATATTTCAGTTACTTCGTTTTGTATTGTAGTTTAGATTATTGTTTCTTTTGCATCTTTCAATGCTTGATGTTAATCAATATAATTATCCTGTAATAAGTTGGTTTTCTACTGTTGGATAATAAAATTATGTAAATATTAGTACTATCTTTTCTATTTACTACAACAACTACAACAGATTCATAAATGATTAATATTATTCTTGCATGCATATAGACTAGGTAAATTGGATTATTGTGTCGAAATAAACACATGCGAAAAACTACTTGACCAAACAAGATTTAATGAAAGATGGTACAACAATAACGCGCGTTTATGACTCAATGGTTCGTAGGTGCCATGGTTGTATTTCACCTCAAGGAGGGCATTTGTAAGGAGGGCTATTATAGGCAATATTTCCTTACATAGTCATTTGTTTACTTCTTTTAGTTATTTATTTTTAAAGTTGTAATTCAATAATCATCACTGATTTATTAAAATTTTAATCTGTTTTAGTTTTGTAAATAAAAAAATAGAACCTATGTTTATTTAACATTTTTTGTTATAAATGACGCTCTTTTATACCTATTATAAATCACCCTGTATATATGAATACGTGTATATTATATAGATGTATTCATCTATCCATGGATATAACGCAACATAATATTTTTACCCATAATCTCGGCGCTCCCGGGAAAACATTGGGGCCCACTTTAATACAATTTCTGTTTTTAATATAAATTTAAAGAGAAAAAGAAGAGGAAGCAGCGAGAGAAGCCATGTAATATCTGTGGGATTTACGAAAAGTTTACACCACCCATGATACAAGGAATACCTCAGTATCCCTCAGCAAAACCCTACGTCGTAAAGGAAGTGTAAGGTAGGTTTTCCCTCTTCTCTAAAGAATAAGGAGAAAAAAATGTAGTAGGTGGCGCTACTGTATAGCTCCCGTTGCCTCTACTGTTGGAAGTAGAGCTGCTGCTCTTGGGAATAACGTAATGAATTCTTCTAATAATTCATTTACATATAATAAGCGGTTATGGGACCCGGTACAGCGGTAGGAAATTGCACCACATGCACGTATATACAATATATGCGGCTGTGCTACTCCTTGGAGATGAAATATTCGTCGAAATAAGGGAGGCATTTCGCTAGAAGAGATGCCGGTAAATTGAATAGATTTTGGTGGATGTAAACGCTAAATATTCATTTTCAATTTCCTATTTCATTAGTAACAACATTCGAACGAAACAAATCTGCGAGCTGTTAAGCTATCAATATGTCTCTTCATACATCAATAATTAATCTTAGTGTGTGTGTTACGGATATGTCAAGAATTTTCGAAACTGATCACAGTTCTTGATTACTAAGCTGCATATTGTAAAGAACCTGATGTAAAAAAAATAATATGTGGACTTACTACTAGAGACCAGTTGCGAATTTGTAGATGAATGCGCCAGCGGAATTCATATCTTAATATTAATGGAGCTTTCAAAATAAAAAAAATGCTAATGTGGTAATTAGTAAAGGAATGGTATGTAAGAGTTAGATCAAGTATAGTGATTATTGCTCTAAATACTGACGTCAGTAGATATGTTTTAGATATTCTTTTATCGAGTTTGAGTGTACAAAAGAATGCATGGAAAGAGATTAAATCACAAATCCTCAAGAAAGAAGAAAAGAATAGGACGAAAATATCCCCTACACTCCTTACAAGAGCGCTCTCTTCCACCCGGTAATATTATCATAACAGCGTGGCCGGTTGTTACCGAGAAATATACTGCTTTAATATTTTACGCGTTCCTCTTCTTCGTTTCGTTGGAGAATGAGCGATGGCCACCTCACAAAGCTGGCGGTGCATCGTGCCACCCACTCAGCATTCCCTTTCCTGGATGGTCTTGTAGCTTTTTCCCGTGAAGGTATTCCAGTTGGTTACCGTTCTTGCTACTGGTCGCGGTTTTGTTCCGGCCGCGCTCTCACCGAGAACATTACAAACCCTTCTTAATGGCCGTCTTCTTCTATTGATATTACCGTTGTTCGGCGAATGCCCGGTTAGAGGGCGCGCGCAAAACCGGGGTAAGGGCGGCGATGTAGAGCACAGCTAATGTGCATATTACTGCCGTTTGGAAATTTCCGTCGCTTCCACCAAGATTGCTGCTAACCGCAAATTCTCCAAATTCTACTAGATTTACTACAAAACGATTTTGGCGTCCTAAACGAAGGGCTTACCGTTTAAAACATTTAGCGGCCATTTCTATTTTCGCCGTTTCTCGTCAGGAGATACCGGTTTTTGGTTGCTTTTTTAATTTTTTTACGAGACGCAACTTGACGCGCTGGAAATTGGCTTAAAGGATCTACGTAGTTAGGTAGTAATTGTTACTGTAAATATGTTGTTTACTAAAAGGGGATGAGGCATAAATTAATGACACTTATATCAGTGAAGTAACAATATTTTAAATATCATCTACAAAAATTATCGTTGAATGAACTTTCAAAGAAATGAAGATGTTCTGGAGAAGGTACAAAAGTGGTGCAGTGCGAGTTTTGTTTTGGTTGTTGATATTTGAAGTATAAACTTTGCACAAGTTGACACAATTGACAAACGCGTTGTAATTAATCATGGTATCATACAGAACGAAGATGTTCCGTAAACTTCAAATGGCTTTGTTATAGCTTCATGATTCATAGTAAAATTTACATTTTTCCTTGAATTTTATGAAATACACTCTTTGTTGTCGCTACACAGATAGAAGAAATAAATAGATCGATATTATTTAATGAATTTAAGTGATTCTTATTGACTGTTAGCATACTATTCAATAATGCTGGAATGTATTTCCCAAATAAATTCTTTGTATACAAAAATCTCAAATCCAGGGGTGCCCAAATACTTATGAGCGGTAGTGTAATTAATTTACATAATAATTTCATTTCTGCACTAGATAGGAACTGCGTTTTGTCCATTATTAGTTATTTATTTCTTATTTCGAAACAGTTATATGGCCAGAGCTTTTCTGTTTCGAAACGTTGAGAATTAATCTCAACACATAGAATGAAAATCTCCTGTAGTACTTATTAAGCCGTGGCAAGACTGAGACTCTAAAACATCTTACCATAGGTGTCACATCTCACACGCCAACTTACTAATAAAAACCAACATACTTAGTGAATGTACAAAAATAAGATTAATAATAGCCTTGATAATGATTTTTTTTTAAATTTTCAGTTACGCTAGGGTATAATATCCCTCACAGAACGCATACGGAATAATGCCCACCGTACCGACGCCGAAAATAGGCAAAAGAAGTAGGAAAATTCGAAAACAAAAACGAAACGCTGTTGCGTAGGAACAGGCAAATGATAGAAATGGCAAAACTGACAGATTTCTAGTCAGTCGAGAAGTCAGTATCCTTCAAAAAATTTTTTTTGGGTCGTTGGGTTTATTTACTGTGACTTTCTATAATTTAAAAAAAAGTATATTTCTTTTGGAATGGAAAGAAATGGACAATAGATGTTGAGGTTGCAACTAACGCAACAAGCGTTGAAAGCAACTATCTCATTCTTTTGAATTCATTTTCCTTATAAATTTAGAAATACAAAAAAAAAAAATTAGTACGGATCTTGAAAGAACTTACGTCAACCGTAACCCCCGGTAGTTGGAATGTCTGGACCGGCGGCATGTCCCTCGGCACGTAGCGATAGAATTCGTTGCCGTCTTTGTACCATTTCACCGAGTACAACGTCTCACCGTCCAAGTCGAAGTGGCATTCGAGCCGGGCACTCTGATCTCGAACAGCGTGGCTTGGTATCCTCAGTTCCACGAGATGCAGCGACGTCCCACCTGGAACATTGATTTTACCGCTTATTTTCTTGGTCGTTTTGCAACCTCTTCGAGTCATAGTTCAATTAAATTTTCGACCTAAGACGATAGATAATAAGGTGATTTTACTTAGTGGTACTTTTAGTGATTTATGTGATATAAGTCGCTCTTGACTATTTAAAAATCGATATCCATACCCTTATATTTTGTAGATTTATTACTTATTAAAAATTATGAAATTGTTATTCCAAAATCAACACAATCAACTTTTTTTAATAAGGGTTATAACAACATACACGCTTGCTCAACCATCTGGAATTGTAAAATTGCCCTAATTGTTTTGAGTGTAGTTTGAAATCAAAACTAAACAAATTGATACAATTTTATGAAACGAAATTTAACATCAATTATTATTAATTAGGTACTACAAATTGCTTATTAATCTTATTATACTAATCCACTGTAGAGGTTTCCATCTTTTAACCTCAACGAAGAATTGCATTTCCTAGTAATGAAAACATACACTGGTCCTAAAGAATTCTAGTTAATTATCGTGAATAAAATTATAAAATGTTTTTAAGTACCACACAATTCTACCACGATTATGAGTAAAATGCAATTTTCCAACATTAACAGGAAATCTATTTGGCGATGTTACTAAAGGATGTTGTTGACACCAACTATAATTCAGTTGCTATAAATATTTTGTTAAATTGTAAGGCGAAAAACATCCATTAAGCACAGTGTAAATAAAACTTTACAATCATTAAAGACCATTCAAAAGCCGGGAGCTGTCACTCTCTCCACAAAAGAAAAAAGATAAAACGTATAATAAATAAAGAAATATATAACCAATGTCCACGTGCGTGTGCTAATCTATCATAAATTCCGGATAATTATCCACGACCGAAATGATTTATGAACGCGTCCGGGAGCCACCCTCCAGTCGACCAGCCTGACGGCAATGCGGCAGAGCCGTATAGCTCAGTCGAAAACAGCTACAGCCAGGTGCTTTCTCTTTCGCACGAACCGTCAAAACGGGAGATATTTATAACGACGGATTGGTTCACGGAAAAGGCGCAAGGTATGGGACGCTAGGCGTCTAATTAAGAGAGCACTTGACTGTTGTGTAGCTAAAAAAAGCAACATTCGCACACGAGAGCCATCTAAACGGCATTCTGGCACGATAATCTGCAAGTGTATTGTGTGTTAAGTGGAGGAAGTGAGTCTATTAAGGACTGGTGGTAGCGATTTCATGCAGAAGCAAACGCTACAAATTCTTTTTATTTAATATATGCTTGTATGTACTGTATATGGTTATTGGTTTCCCAAAAGGAACCTATTTATTATACAGACTAAAAGTACACCACCGGCCATAATTATTTGCCCAACTACATTTTTGTTTGGATTTTAGAAAATTATTTATTTATTGTTATTTAGGGGGTATCATTATTTACCTACAAGTATGACATTAAACAATTCCGCAAAGGCGCCTCTTATACTTAGTTACTGATTGAAACTCCTTAATCCGATAATTAGGGGTCCAGGTTGGACCAAATGTAATTCAATTATCCTTCACTAATAAATATTTAATGTAGTGCAGGTGAAGATGACAATTCCTTATTTACCCGAACTTGAATTATGAATTTAGATTTAGTGGTTATTGTTCTTTTAAGCAGTGAATAACGTTAATAAAATCGTCTAAAATTAGTATTAAAATGCCGAAAACAAGAGAATTACCGTTAGAAATCCGCGCAATGATTGTTGCTTTACATAATCTTGGCCGAAGTAACAGAGACATCGAAAGAAGATTGAAATTAAACCGCCGAACTGTTGACTATAACGTTAAAAAAATATCAAGAGGCTGGCACATTGTTAAATAGAAAACGAACAAGACGACGGAAAGTAACAACACCAGCGGAAGATCGTCGAATAATTATGACGAGTAAACGGAATGGACGAAAACTACACCTGAAATAACGGCTGAAATAAATATTGAGCATGAAAAGCGAGGTTACCGTGAAAAGGAGGTTAAAAGAGGGTGGTTTATTTGGCCGAATAGCGTTAGGTAAACCACTCCGACGCAAGCAAAATAAAATAAAGCGGCTGCAGTGGGCTAGAGAGCATCAACAGTTGATGGGTGGAAAAATATGTTCTTATTATGAGCATCTTAGCATCTAACATGTAGATGTCAATGATGGTTCTTTCAAGAAAGAATGGTCTAATCATTCCTCCGCTCCAAATACCATACCAAACACAACACCATATGTACTTAATTCGTGTGGGAGAATTTTATGCAGGTTTTCATTTACCCAATAAATACAGTTGTGCCGATTTATTCCGCCGTTCAATTCAAAATACGCTTCGTACGTCCACAAAATGCTTTTCCAAAAAGGACCACCCTCATGTCGTATAAGGAACCATTTGCAGAACTCCACAGTCCGATCAGAGTTGTCCTCGTGTAGGGTTTGTAGAAGTTGTGGCCAGCTCTATTTGGATTCTTCACACGCAAACTGATTGTTTCCCAATCCAAAAGACTTTCTTCGGGTTGAATTCCGTGGACTTACACAATTATAAGTGACAAGATCCTTGACAGATCGTCTTTCCTCAAATCATTTGATCAAATTTCAAATAGAAATTGATGGTTGAAAATTTCATCTGAAAATCAGCTGTTACGAAACGAACACTATGTGCATTGTGGCACAATTGAACACAATTGTGAACAAATCTCTGCGGAAAGCGACTTTTATCTCATCTTATTACATACTTATGTTATTATTGCAGATAGAAAACGTTTCTAATAAAAGTCGTTTGTGTGTACAAAAAGGAGTAATATGGAAACCAAAATGGAAGAGCAACGATCTTTTTAGAAATCACTCCAGGATCTAGGATGGTGCTATATTGACTATATTACAGACCCAATTAAAGGTGATAACATATGGATGCGTCCATTCAAGAAACAAATCCGATTTTCCATGTCAAAATTCAGACGCACCTTATAGAGTTATTATACGTCCTACGATTTACATGGGTACCTTCAGTAGGTATATATGAAAAACCTCAGGATCGACCTCACTCCAATTCTAATGTTTTCTCCTCCTTCCAACAAATGCACGTTTGATTTCACTTCTGCCCTTATTTATGTTTTATCTCTTTTTCCAGACCGGTGCGCGTTTTCGTGCTCAGGCGTCAGATTTCTTTGCAGCGAGTTTATTTTCTTACATTCCCGATATTGATTAATGTTACCACGTTTGCCCCAAAAAAGGACACAAACATGACGAAAAGGTCTAGTAACTCCTGGAGATAGTGCACCGTCAATGGTTTGAGGGTGCCAGTGTTGGGGAGAAATGTGAATAGGTAGGAAGGTAGTTCTGGTTTTGAAAAAGGATAATGTTGAAATATGTATAGTATTTATCGAACAGAAGATGCTTAGATATAATAATATAGATTTCCCAAAATCCTATGAGATTTTCTGTATTAAAGACATGCAAAAATGGATTTAAATATGCTGATAATCGTTGGCCATTATGAGTATTTTCAGTAGTTGTTTAAAATGTTTATACTTAACCCAAATCTAATCTACTCCAATGTAATATAAAATGTGGTACCAAATGATCCATAGGAAACTTCCTCGCACAAAGCAGGTGAGGTAAATTCACTTACGCATTCAACACAAAGCTTTTGTAAATAAACAATATCGATATTACGAAGGTCGAATCGACGAATTTTTAACATGCATGACGCCACATCCTACTTACTCGGATAACGCGAATTCCTTATTGAATATCTACAAACGTTTGCGACTCTCGCATGCTGCATACAACCAGCAGCAGCTTTAGAAAGGACTAAGGTAGACAGTAAGCTCAAGATATTCCACTTTGCAACGGAAGATAATACAAATTCTGCATTGGGAAGGGACAAATGGTATTACATCGATGTTGGCATCCTCGTACAGTTTGCTAGCCGTGCTTCTGTTAGGATTTTCGCGGATTCCAACGCGAAGGGAAATAAGGACGTTTTATCTGTCTTGTCTTGGTCTCTATATGGCTTAGTTTCGCTTATCTGCGAAGATATTTATGTTCATTGGACGCATATATGTATATATATAGTTTTACCTACAAATATAGTGTTGGATCTAGCAGATCGTTTCCAATGGTAACTACTACACCTATTGATTGGATATATTTTAGAATGGTATCTGAATATACGAGGAAGTGCGGAGAAGTAGCTAGTTATTGGAATTGTTATAATGATTATTTGTGAGAGTCAAAGAGATAGGGATCTCCAAGTCATTTTGAGCGTGATGCTCTATATTTTTTGTGTTCATGGATGAAACACGGGTCCAGCACTATGACAAAAAGTAAGAACAACAATAAATAAGACAACAATAAACAGAATAGAGAGATGCTGGTTCCTTGTGTCCAAAGGAATTATCTGCAAATACCCAATATAGCTCGTAATTTGAGTGTGGCAAGTTTTATTTTAAATAATGAAAGATGATAAAAATTATGGGCGTTATGGGTAATTAAAGCAGTGTTTGGTACTTTGGTCGAGAAGCATAGTTTAACTATGATGTATTAGAATGTCCTTCACTAGCATTGAAGCTTAGTTTTTGTGATTTGGGAGAACTCTGTAGGAGTATATAAAATCTTTGTTTTATTCACAAGACGAGAAAAGGTTTGAGCGAAGTTCGGTACATTCTCCCAATACAAGTAACAAAAGTAATTATGTTGATAAGTGGAAATGCATGGCTCTCTTAAATTGTTGTTTGAACTGCTTCCTTGAACGAATTTAACTACTCGCCTATGTATACCAAATTGATAATAAAGCAATTTGGCAATTAAAGCAATCAAATCTTCTAGAAGATTAAAAATTACTTTGTCGGTAATTTCTGCGAAGCAGAGTACTCAAGAACAAAACGAAATAAAACGATAACCCAATAGCCTTCCACCATCTATTAATAAAAATTTTGAATTTTCCGTAACTTGCCAATATTCCGAGACGAGCTGAGAAAGTTTCATCCTCGTTCTCTTCTCCTTGGATCTTTTCTTTCCCACGTCTCCTCTTACTTAAAAGAAAAAATGTTCTTCTTCTTCCAGCTTTCGTAGTTCGATTAAAAGTTTTTCAATTAGTTGTAAGGGAAGTTTCGGCATTAAAAAGAAAGAGGGGAGGACGGAGTTTCGTTTGTAGTAATAAAGCCACGCGACGTGTAGCGTCAAGCCTTGGAAGTCGCAATTTTATCTATTTTTCGACGGCTTAAATATCGGCGTGTTAAATCGCCTCGTTACGATTCGAATAAAAACGCGTCATCGATTTGGCTTTTGGGCGCGTCGTATTTCGTATTCGGCGAGGTGGATGATCAAATAGAATTTGATTTGGCCGTGAGCGTACTGTAATGTATGTGTGTGGAATATTGTTGAATGTTCAATGACGTTGTTTGAACAGTAATCGGTGTGTTGCCGCGTTGAATAGATAAGGTACATTTATACGTTATTTATAGTTAAGTAAACATTATATAAAATGGAATTCTGGCCGAATTTGGTTTTTAAATGGGGGAAAACTGAAGTATGAATTTGTTTGTATGCCTCTAATAAAATCTAACGTTTAGTAGTGCAGCCTGCGTACATTTGACGGCAGTGCATCCCAGTTGTTGGGTTTTGCTAACGTTTAGTTTTAGTTTGTTAACTTTCTAATCTTTCGAATCTGGTTTTTCCTTTTACCAAGAAAGAAAGAGGTATCCTCCGCGTAAAGGCATACATGATCAGCACCAATTGATTATGAATTGGAGATTGTAACTGAAGAAGTTTACGGAAGGATTATATAGAAATACTAAACGTAAATCACAAAGAACACATTAGTTATAAGGTTAAGTTATATATTTATCTTTCAAAATTCTAAAAAGGGAAACTGTATCGGTTTGTTATTTAGGAAAGTAAAGTAATAATTTCCGTTAATAATATTAATAGTACATAAGTATTCTTACCCAAGATACTTTTTGAAAATTTAAAGTTAAATGTCCATTTGTCAATGGAGATAATTTGTTTCAAATACTAAATAAACACAAGACAGATTTTAATTAGCTAATCCTTTAAAGTTAGAAATTTTGAACCGCTTCAACGTCCGGAAAATTAACTTCTCAGCATTTTAAAAATTGGTTTACAGATGTGTACTTACCAAATACTTAAATGCTGGAGCTGAGGGTATTTGGTTATTGGCATTGTCCGAGTGATGTGCAAAATGTAGTACCAACGAACAAAAAAGTAAATGTTTTTACAATTCCAAAGAAAACAACTTCAAGGGCACAACCTTTAGACGTTTTGCGGTTTTAGAATATGTGAGAACATTTTCAGATGAAGTGTTACTTATGGATTACGACATAATTCTACACCAAAGAAACAGTATTATCAGTTACAATCTTTAACTCATAATCAATTGTCATCGCCAAGGTTCTTCAATCTATTTAAATACGCTTGGTATAAAAGTGGATACATCGCCGAAAGGATACCAGATTTTAAAGGAACCTATAAGATTCTGCTTCCCGAACGATGCACAAAATACACAACAATGAGATATTTGCGGCGAACCTGCGTGTATCCGTTGTGCATAGCGTAAGCAATTCCTTGGTTTTCAACATTTCTACACGGATTTTCTATCATTCTTACTATGTATACGCAATACGCATCGTAATGTATTTCTCAACTTACTTTATAGCTTCTATATTTTTGTGGTATATAAAAATTCTGAATGTTGCAAAAAAAATAAGGGGGTAGAGAAACTGTTGCTCTAAATAAATATTCGTTATAGAGAAAATATTCACGTCATCGTTAAGAGCATGTAAAACAGTTTAAATCTTGTCTTAACTTTTTTTTGATATCTCTCATAGTTTCTGAGCTATTGAGTCAACCAGCGAAGGGTAGTGTTGAGCTTGAGGTGCTTTATACCCCACCAGTGTGCAATTGGGCAGCTAAGATAGTTACCGCTATTCTTACACTAGATCGGTCTATAAGCAAAGTTTTAATGGCGATGATTACCGTGTTTTCTGCATTATTTCTAATTAATTGTACGTGAGTGTACTCTTATAGACAAGCCATCAAATTTTCACCATCTCCTATAAACGCTCTCCATTCCATACTCTATAAACCACCTACGTGACTTCCCTATGAATTCCAGCTAATTTTTTTTGGCCGTATTGAAACCGCGAAGGATTCCTCGTATCGTAGTAACTTTTTGCTGTACATTTACATGTCTAAGAAGTCTTCTTCCTCCGCAGCCCTCAAAAAAATCTTCCTCCTCTCTCGTAGCTCCTCATATAATACACATCGCGTGCACAAGGAGGAAGACTTATACTTGGGAGGAGACTTTCGAGAGGAAATATCGAAGCCTGCTAGCTAGCTGGCGCGTTTCAAAAGAGATATGTATGTATGTACATACACACATCGATGTACACGTACATGTAGATGTAAGTGAGAATATTGCCTGGAGCCGTTACTTCTTCCTCTTTCTCCCTCCTCTACCATCACCTTCACCGCAAATTCTCGTCGTTTCTTTGACGGCGCTCTGTGCGAGAATTTCAAAAGTTCGCGGCGCAGAATCGATAGGAATTTATGCGATAGTTACGGAACAAAAATATTCAAACATAAAATACCTTATAGAAGCTGCATAAGGATGATGGTGGTGGAAGAAGGAGAAAAATGTATGATGAAGGTATACAGATCGGAGAAAAATTATAGCTTTTGGGCGAATAAAAGAAGGCTAGGAACAATGTTAGATCTATTTTTTTTATGAAAATATAAGCTTATATATATTTTTGTTCCGGAGAAAAAGTATCTCTTGCATGCCTAATGTTGGAATGTATCATTTTCCTTCAACTTATAAGGGAGGATCTATTAAGCTCCCTAGTTCAGGACATATAGGTCCACGTTATTTTGCGAATAGGTTCGCATTTAGATTTAAAACTAGAACAGAAACTATAACTGGGGTTTTGTTGAATGTAATAGAGACAGAAGCTTCTAATATTGCAATAATGTAAAGCGCAAATAAATTCATCAAACGTTGCATTCTATTGGGTGCTAAAAACGTGCCACAAGCCTTGAGGGGGGATAGTATGACTCAAAGTATGCACGTTTTAATGAACATGGGTCCGCAAATGGTCGGTTTCGAAGTTACGCAGGGTTATTCCTTCGTGTAGCGTATGTGTATTTTCTCGCTTATCTCTTTTGTTGTTCGTAAAAACTTGCATTTTCTTATCATAGTTGACATGGGTTCTGTCAAACATACAGTTTGTAGTTAATATTCAAGTGATTGGTGTAGTAAGTAGTGGAGTTTTCAATTTCCACAATGTTATTACAAAATCCGGACAGCAGGAACATTTTGCATTACGCCCCGTTGTTTTACCAAGCCGTCTAACAGGCGCTGCTTACCTAAACTTTCGGCAGAACACAATGGGTGATCTTCTAGACGACATTCCTTTGAACCAAAGGCAACAAATGTGGTTCCAACACGATGGCACTTCGGCGCATTTCTCGATTGCCGTTAAAGAGTATTTACACGGAACTTTTGGACTAAGATGGATAAGAAGGGACAGCCCTGCATCATATCCCACAAGATCGCCTGATTTAAACCCGCTTGATGTCTATCTTTGGGGATATTTGAAAACTGTAGTGTACACTACGCTTATAAATGACCTCGATGAAATGCAACAACGAGAAGATCAAAGATGTCACCGAATCTAAGCCAACGCAGGGATTTTCGAGGGTTCGAAAATCCTGTGGCGGCTGTTGTGAAATGGAAAGAGCACATCTTGAGCATCTCATTTGAGTTCTTTCCTTTGTTGTTTGTTCATGAATTACGTTTTTTGTTTGTACATAATAAAAATGTTGTGTTTCGTATCTCAAAAACCGTCTATTTGTGGACCCTTGTTCATTAAGACATTTCTGCATATTTTGATTCGTACAATCCCGCCTCTATATTTGTAACACCTAGAATTTTGCATTATAATATGCAATGATGTCTCTATTTGAAATACGCATATTTTCCAGGAAAAATGAAAAACCTATCCACATCTTAAATTTGATCTGATTAATACATCACATATACATCCATAAACGAGAAAGCGCTTATTTCTCCACACCTGTATAACACAATATGTACGGTGTGAATGCGGAATAAATTCCAATCGAACCGAAGCCATAAAATATGCAAGATAATGCAGTTTACGAGATAAATTCGCATCTTCCGATATGAAAGTCTGTCTTCGATGGTGCATATTATATAGAGAAATGCGGAATATATCCCAGTAACCCGCATAAACGTCTGCATTTTCGATATATTCAACTCGGGTTCGCGAAATTTACTGCAAGCGAACAATAAATATTGAATGAAATGCTTGTATTGTGGAAGATAAATCACTGGAACGGGTTCATGTTTCAATTCCAGATTATAAATTTCGGTGTAGTAGTTCTCTAGGTTATTTACTACAGAGAATTAGGAAGTGATTCAGATGCATTTGGTAAATGTTATTTGGGATCACAAACAGATGTAAAAATAAATATACTAATCCTTTTGTTTTGCCAATGAATTGATTCCGTAAGAGATTAAGGACATCTATTAGTCTTAATACGAGAATTCATGCGTGTTCTTTGTAGTTATAGTTGTTGTACTGTATTGTTATCGATGATGCTGTTGTTGTTTATTGTGAATTTCACATCACTGGTATTGTGAATTAATGTCTATCTATCTATAAAACCTGAAGACTATGCTGCTTCTGCAATTTTTGTAAATTTCTTTGTGTATGAAAATGGCGATCTTTATTATTTAATTGGGGACCTCAACTTACATATGAATACATCTACCAGCACTACTAATACCTAACAACAGTACAACTAACACTTCGACATTCAATTCAACAGCGTTATTTAAATAACTAAATTGAGCTATTCCTTCGAAATGTATACACATCAGACGGCATGAATCATTTATCTCTATCGAATAGTAAATTTCATGCTCCGATTGAAGTTCTTATCGATAAATTCTCAAATAAGTCGTCCGACTGCATTCTCAAGTTTGTACCTTTTCCGTGCCAACATCAGCCATGAAAAATGTCACCATTCCACGGAAGTAATGAAAGAAATATCGAACACGCAAAAAATAATTTACAGCTGACTAGAATGACGTACCCATACAGAGTGACTGCATTAAATTTAGTTAGTTCTATATTTGAGAGACGATACATTTTAGAAAAAAAAGAAAAGCATTTATTCAATATACACGGGTAATTTGTTTTTTGTTTTTATAAAACCCAAATAAGAGATTGAACCATTCAACCATTAGAAAGACATAGAAGTCATGCAGCGAAGTAGGAGACAGGGATTTGCCAGCGCGGTAAAGCGTCGTATCGACTACTTTCTAGCCGGCCGAGCGTTTCTAGGAACCTTAGGCGTGCATTTCCGAACGTTTAAATAATTTAAAAGGGCTCCGGTAACATCGAGCGGTTCGCTGCAATCTTTGTATGTGTATGCACGTTATTGATGCGCGATCTACTGCATGGAATTGGCAGCCGGGTAGTAACGATCATAGCAGCAGTTATCTGCGTGGCAGTTTTCACGTGATTATCGTCGCTAGGATGTATGTATTGCATTTTGCTTGATTTTCATGCACGTGGATTACTGGTGGATATCATTCGTTCTGTACGCTCTACGTTCTGTACGTAGAAAAGGACTATGCAGGCAGATACGGATGTTGGAAATATATTCAGCGTAGTGTATTGGTATGTTAGCAATGTTATTTGCAGTGAGATTTATGAGTACACCTTTATAAGTAAATAGTTTTACAAAATGCGATTATGCAGCTGTAAGAGACTTACATCTAGGTACTTCTTAATAATAATAATAACATATATTTTCCTCAACAGAATTAGTCCAACTCGGACTAATTGTCTCTACCTTCTGGAACAGCATGACTGTGTTCCTTCGCGCTAGGTGTCGCCGGGAGATATATTCAGTGCTGTTTTGGAGATTAGGAACATAAACTGAGAGGCAAACGCAATCGTATGTAGCAGAAAATTGTGCTCGAAACCACGCTGATGACGCCGGGTAGGCAGAAACATGTCCGTGTGTTAGTGCTATTTTCTCTGCTACATTGTTTTCGCAGTGAATGATTCCACCAATACCAGGAGCTATACTAGCATTAATTTTTTGTTATTGTTCAATCCTATTTACATAGATCTCATAGATAAGATATCAGGCAACGTATGCGTATTCTAGCTTGCTAACAACATAGCCGAAGTAAAGAGATTTTAGGGCAGCAATGTTAATGAAATTCCTAGTGCCTTTGAAAATGAGTCCTAGCGACCTGTATGCAGAGGTAGTGATATCTAGTACGTGATCAGGGAAAGTGAGTTCGCAATCAAATGTGACGCCAAAATCCTTAACTGAGTATTTTCTTTCAATGGGAATATTGTTGATGGAATGGAAGTGGTATGAGTAACATTTAGTATCTGTGCGAATATCACAATACAACATTTGCTGGTGTTTAAATTTACCTTATGCACTAAGCATCTATAAATGGTGTCCAGGTTATTCTGAAGAGATTCTGCTTCTTGTGGGTCCCTTATATGATGGTAAATCTTTAAATCATCAAGTGTTGTGCAATTAATGGTTAAGTTATTAAGTAATTTATAAACAGAATGAACATTAAAGGGCCCAGATTCGAACCTTGGGGAACCCCAGACGTGGAGCAGAAAGATCTTGACCTGTAGCCATTATAAGAACGTAAGATAGGAATTTATGCGCATAATTAAAGAATTGCTAAAACCAACGAATGAAAGCCAGCATAATAAAATATAGCGATCGATGGTATCAAATGCACCGCTGAAGTCAATATAAGTAACATCTAACTGACCGCTGTTACCTATGGTCTGACCTATATCCTGTATTATGGAATACAGGATTTGTACTGTTGAAATAAAAAGTTTATACAATGGAATGGGGAAAACGTTGTCACAACCTATAACTAGGTAAGTAGGAACATCATAATGTCCAGCAGTAAGTTTACTGTTCAAATGTTTGATAGTCCCAATAATATCTGCAAAATCTATAGAAGGGACAAAAACAATAGGGAAATTTGTAAGACAGTCAGGTGAATCAGCGATATAACTATTAGGTAAAAAGATATTAGCAACCGCAGACGCGAACGCATCGACAATAGACTGGGAATTAGCGAATTCTTTATTATCATTGTGTTTCTTGTTGTTATTGCACTGTAACTGTAAGTTCCATATATTTTGCCGAAGTTCTTGCGTTCCCCAAGACTGGAACTTAGGGCTTATACTATTTTCAATCTCTATTAATGGAATTGTTAATTGCTTGCAATGTGAAACTTTGTTGCTTGCGGATCATATAAAATATTTTAACTTGTAAAACGATTTGTAATAATAATAATAATTGTTTATGATTACTCTGTACGCAGATAATATCAAAAATACTTTCCACTGCAAGTTTAACTTCGTGCAGCAAAGTGACCAGAAATAAGTAATACTAGGTTAGAGTATGGTATCCTTGTTACATCGTTCCTTATTCTAATATTGAGAGAGTTCAACGAAAGCTTTTAAAATCCCTGATGTATCTGTCAGACAAAGTGTATCCTAAAAGAGACTATTGCTATGATTTGATGCTAAACAGATTCAATTTAATCTAGTGCCCCTACAAAATAGGAGATAAATATATTCAAACAGTGAAATCTCGATACATTTTACTTAACAATAAAGAAGATTGTGTATGAGTTAACAATGAATCTCAATATTCCCAAATTTTGTTCGAGGTATAAATGCTCACTAAAGTATCGGTACACTCCGCACCACAAAAGTTATGATTTGATTAATCCCGAACAGCTGTTTCGAGGATTCGTTGATCCTCTATCATTTCTGTCGTAGGGTTGACAATGACGATCCGTGAATTCTCGAAACAACTGTTCCGGACTAATTAATTAATAACTTGTGCGGTGCCGAGTGTGCCGATGCTTTAGTGTTATTTACATTATACTGTTTTTTTATTTTGCATTTGTATATTTCGTGTTGTATCATTTATGGTTAATGTAGAATTTGTAGTTGATCTTACAGCTCAGTAATTTTTTAGCATAATCCGTTGCAAGCTGTAAGAAATTTTTCATCAGTAGTTAAAGAATATTGAATTCTCAAAGGATATAAGCCAACTCCTTGATTCTCGCTCTTAATATTACATCTTTCGTAACACCTTTACACTCTTTAGTATAGCAAACTCCGAAAGAGCGAAGACGAGACCCGGAAGATCATCTATTATGCAAATTGGATCCCTTTATCGCATAAATCGATGCTCCCGGGAAAGATTAAAACATAAGTCTTATAAATAAATAAATGGCAAAATGTAATGGGTTAAACGGGAGCCGGGCCGAGGTCGCGCAAAGCAAACGAGCAAACCGGAACACCCGACCTACTACCGGCGTGTACAAATAGACATAATAATACGGCGGAGGGTCGGTTTTATTTCATATTCGGCCCGGGGGGAGTGAGACGCGGGTATACCAACAGCGATGGACGATTTACGAGGGCAATTTTTAAATATCCGGAATTTACAGTTACGGTTTTCGCATTCGTCAAGGTTCGCAAAGAGTTGATCCAAATTGATCGCACGGGAGTATGTTGATTTTTCGAGCTTCTAAGCATGGGGGGACGCTTTTTGAAAAACTTAAGACTCAAGTTCATCATTTCATAACATAAAATTAAGAATATAGAAACATTTCAACTATAATCTAATAACATCACTATTTGCATCTAGCACATGTGTAATGTTGTGACAGGGGTGATGACGAAGTATTTCAATGTACTACTACTGCAGTGCCCGTGCACTTAATTAATAAACAGGTAGTAGCAACAAAAGCTTGTATAAATACTTAAAACTAATGCAACAAATAGCATAACGTAATGGACAAACAGAAGATTAAAACCATAAATAAATAGATGAATAGAAAATGTATAAGCTGAATAAAAGCAGTGAGCTAATTTCTACATCTCTGTCAATTGATCTCGCACAAGTTTTTTGTCTTTAGCGAATGCCATTTTCTTCATGGTAAGTACTTTGTAAATTTATTATATCTCATAATGGGACTCCGTTGTTTAAGTGAGAATAGAATGCTGAGAAGTAAGTCATTTTCGTTTCAGCATTGGCCTGCGCTCGTAGGTGTGTGTTCACATTCAAGTATTCGGAAATTTTGGAGGACTAAGGCAACCTACGGAAGACTTATTCCGAAAGAGTTGCGAGCTCGGGGCTCGATCTGAGACCGACAACTTCGCGAACTAAATATTACGCTACTTGTGCTACAAACTAACAATCGAAACTAATATCTGCACAAGCTCTCTAAATGTAGGTGGCAACATGGTATCGTAGTGAATACAAACGTGCGCAACGTCGGCGCTGATCGGCGCGTACCGATCCGTTCTGATTGCCGGATTTTAATTGTTTAAAACTGATTTAAGCGTTGGTACTCCATTCCATTTGATCGACGGCAAACTCTGAATGGAAATTGATAGGTTTTCGCGTAAATGGAAACGCTAATAAATTCGATTTGTTCTGGTGCGTCCTGCAGCTACAAGAGGCGCCTTTTTTGAGTATCTACGTACGGCGATAGTGCCAACGTATATGGCAGTGTGGTTGAACAACTATGTGTAATTGAATTATGCTTTTGGTGGTGCTTAGCTAATGTTCTACTTTCTGAAATGTTCTTTAATTGTATCTAGAATTAGTAGAAGCGGTTAAAACGAAAGAACAATGCCTTAGAAGTAAATAATTAGATTTAATTACGTTTTGGCAGAATACTAGTTATTTTCGTTTGAAAGTCCTACTTTATTACATTATCTCCGTCGTGTACCTACATAGGATACATAATATATGTACTCCAATTCCTACCGCAATAGATTACAACAATTTTGACTACTACTGCTATCTTGTTTCTGATCAGAGTGGTTGGTGCTCATCAACGGATTTGTTGCAAAATTTGTGTGGGATAATGCATTTATTTTAAGAACAATTCGCGCTGTTTGAAAGAAAAGAAATGTTCTTTTTAAGTGTTTAGGCTTTCTCATGCAATTTCTAAACATTTGGACGTAAGTAAATAAAATTCAAAAGCAAATAAATATGATACAATGCGCTCTTTCCAATCAGATGAGACAAAATACAGTCTTTTAAGAAACAAAAGGAGAGAGAGTGAAAATTTATTTTTCTTTAGTTGTACATCTTGCGTTTTACTGATTGTTTAAATAGTCGACGCCGGCCTCTTGACAATAAGCAAATCTATAGACACATTCGTTTTGTATATTGCGAATGACGTCAAGACTAATTCGACTCATTTTATACCTAATTCTGTTTTTCAAATCTACTAAATTTTATGGTCTATCCACATAGATTTTTGATTTTAAATACTCCCACAAGAAGAAATCAAGGGGAGTAAAATCTAGAGACCTGAAGGGTCACTCTATTGGTCCTCGCCTACCGATTCACCTTGCGAAGTGGATATGCAAAGTATGGAAGTGCACCACGATACTGGAACCTAATATCGCCATTTGGTAAGTCAGGGTCAGCTTCATTTGGAGAAATTTCTCCAAGAGCAGGTATAAGTGCATACCCCAAAAAATCCAGATATTGCTGCCCCGCGAGGGTTTCGTCAAAGAAGAAAGGACCAATGATTCTAGTGTCAACTATCCCTGCCCACATATTAACTTTACGAGGATGTTGATTCTCTCTACTCCAGTACCCGCAGTTGTCGATTTCCATTTAGGCAAAACAAGGCTTCATCCGAAAAGGGAATTTGGCGAATGAAGTATGGATTACAGTTGCATAAATCCCGCATTATATCACAAAACTGCATTTGGCTATCATAGACATCTTTCTATGTCTAATTTTTTCTGTTTTTAATACACGCAATATTAATCGCTGAGGAACATTGTCTGCTACAATCGATCGAGTAAACCATGAGGATTCTCACCCACACTTAAGAAAATATCAAGTTTCACATGTTCATTCTTTTTCTTAAGACGCTCTGTGTTTGACATGCCCAATTTCTCTAAATTTTCTCTCGTATTTACTCACTATGGATTGGCTGATATTTCCATCTAGATATTTCGCATTAAATAAATGCGGTTTTATCACCGTAATTAATAAAATCCACTCTTTAAGTGACTTATTCGAAAATTTTGTTGTATGACGTATTAAAATGTTGGTGGCACCATTTAAATGGTCTATTAAGTTGTTCTTTAAAAAAATCGTTGATGACGTTATTACTTGAAAACCAGAAATGGGGGAAACTCTACATTTATGCAGATGTGTTTATTTTTTAAAATAAAATTAACCTGTGCGAGCAATTCTTCGAAAAACAAATTGATTCAAATTTAACGAATTTATTCCATAATTTTTCCGCGCACAGTACATTTAGATGAGCAGTTTTCGTTAAAAAACATCCTGAATGGTTTGACAGAAATTCCCTTGTCTGCGTTTAACTGTAGGACTATCTACAATAGGTCACCAACGAAAATAACAAGCGCTAACAGTCTGGTGATCTCCAAACAAAAGTTAAAACGCTTTTGAATACGTCTCTGCATTGAAATAGTATGTATTTTATTGTTTTTATACAAATTAACCTGTACAATCTGCAAAAATTGAAAAAAAAAATAAAATACCACCCCTACAAAGCAAAAAAAGAACAATTTAATTTCAATTAACTTATTGTCAGTATGAAAGGCCGATCTTTGTTTGGAAACTGTGATAGAAAGGTCTTCAAATTAGATTTATATTTGTGCACACGTACATGGTTTCTAAGTAATTATTAGCGCAAGTAAACATCGAAACGGTGAAACTAATCCAATTAGGCGAGCATTATAGAGCCAAGTACGCGTAGATAATTCAGCAAATAATAAATATGTGCTCCGCGAGTAAATTAAGGGGGTTGGCTGCGAACTTCGAAGTTCGAACGGTCCACCATGGCGCGTTCAGTTAGTGTGTACAAAATTTCAGTACGCTCCGTCCCCAGGTCGAGTATAACACGCGAAAACCCGATGAATGAGGGCGATATACCTACTATACTCCGCGCAGTTATGTATTCGCATATAAAATATTTGACATGGTAATATAATTAATTTCGAAATTACTGCAGACCGTCAGCCGCATACTTTACCTCATAAATAACCATATACATAATTAAAACGAGACCGTACGCCTCCCTGAAAATAAATACGGACAAGGCTAGCGCATACACACACATAGAGGCGCCCGCCCGTTTTATAACCACCTACCTATATAGATGTGAATGTGTATAAACACGTCGTTCATTCAGTGGTTCGATAGTAGCGCGGGACTGGGCCCATTCATCATCGCGGCGGCCGATGTAAACACGATATTAAATTGGTGTCAATAACGCGGTGCCAGGGTAACTTGAATTATTTTGTCCGCCAGTATCGTAAACGGTAGTTAAATGTGATTGGTGAACAAGTATAATGTTCTTATTATTAATATACTGATTATATAATAATTTTATATAATTTTCGGAAAAGCTGCATATAACAAGGTACCCGAAAAACTAAATTTATTTAATAAACAGTTTGTCCTGTATAAATATAAACAAAACAGAAAAAATGTGCAGCTTGTCTCATACCCAAAAAAAAAATTAAAGAGATAAATATCGAGTATCTTACATTATTCAATTTCGTTACTCAATTCTGTATATAATCTATGTACGTATATGTATCGCAACGTTTATATGCATGTGCTAGATTCGCGATGTTTTATCTATCATTATTAACAGCATTACCAAACCTCAATTCTCTGAGTGTGAACGTCTGGTCGGGCAACAGTAGCAGAAATAGCAGATCGCTTCAGCACAACTCACGAGAACCACAAATCGTGCGATGCTGAAACGTTGCATTGCGCATAGTAATCGTTGTATTTCTTGTAAATGTAGAATTTACAAGTAAAACTAAAAATAAAATGTTAAGTATGCTTAACATGTCAGTTACACTAACATGAAAGTGAACTAAGTATGGATCCGTTCAAGTGAAACTCAACGCATAGACATTTTAATTCCTGTTGGATGCGGCGATAAAACCAGAACACAACAAGAAGCGCAACTTATTTAACGCGAAATATCCAGATAGAAATATCGGCGAGTTCATAGGAGTAAAATCGAGGGAAAATTTAGAGAAACAGTGTATGTCAAACGCATTTCAAATCTAGGGCGAAAATAAATGGAGATGTGAAACTTGATATTTTGTGTGGGTGAGAAATCACATGGTGTATCTCGATCAATTGCAGCAGACAATGAAGTCTGTTAGCGATCAGCACCACGTGTATTAAAAACAGAAAAATACCATTCTTACAAAATACAACTATGCTGCAACTACAACACAATAAAGATGACCCTGATCGCCGAATGCAGTTCTGTGATATATATCTGGATTTTTTCCAAATAAAGGTGATCCTAATTTACCAAATGGCGATATTTGGTTTCAGCAAGATGGTACACCTCCGCTTCTTGCCCGCTGGGAGGTGGATCGGTAAGCGAGGCCCAACAGTGTTGGCCCAAGTCTCCAGATCTTAGGCCCCTTAATTTCTTCTACTGGAGGTATTTCGATATACCACAAAATCTAGAAGATATGAAATGAGTCGAATTAGTTCTGACGTGATTCGCAATGTACGAAATGAATGTCTCCATAGATTTGCTTATTGTTAAGTGGATAACATTTTGAAAATTTGATTTAATGGAACCAATTATTTCATTTCTTGAATAACTGCATCTATCTTTGCTTTTTGTTATTAAAATTTCTGTTTTCCACTCTTTAAATGACTTTTGTTTGAATATGTTGTTGTGTGAGGCATTAAAGTTTTGATGGTATCATTTAGAAGACAAATGATCTATCAAATTGAAAAAAATCTGAAGTTGTTGTTTAAAAAAGGCGATAACGTCATTACTTGCAAACCAGAAGTGGAGAAAATTTAAAATTGATGCAAGAATGTTTATTTTAAAAAAATAAATTCACCCGTCCCAGCATTTCTTCTAAAAATAAATTTTTTGAAATTAGTGAATTTATTCCATAATTCTGTATCTTAAAAGAAAACTATGTTTGGAGGCGTTAAATTTCACGTGTTGAATATTATTTAGAGAGAAATAATGCGTTTCGTGCTTTGTTTTTATTTGATATTAACCACACCCATGGACTAAGAAACTAACACATCCCAAATGGTTTTTTCCCAATTTAGATAAATAAGTGGGCGTGTCAGAAATTGTCTCTTTATTTTGCATTATGCACACGATTACATGGTTCTGCCTCCAAATATATTAGTTTAATTTCGAAGTACATTATACTTAATAATTTTATAGTAAAGATATCTCTTGTTGATTGACTAATGAATAAAAAGTAATTTTGAATCAGTCCCTTTGCTCTGAAAACTTAAAACGAAAAGAAAAATATTCGCATATATTTGTAAGTCTTTGATATTCACACGCTGCAACATATATTGCGTTTAACAAGACAATCCCCCCAATACCTTATTTTTTCCCTAATCAAATCTTATACATTCAGTAAAACTCGTCCGACAGAGTCGATTCAACAGCGGGGAAACGTAAGCGTATGCATAGAATATTTACACCGCTGCAGTTCTTAAAGTATGCAGGGGTAACATATGCTCGCTAGATGCATGTAGTCGTACAAATTCGTAGGTGAATATTTCATGCGCGTGAATTTATATACGCTGGAACCCTATGTGTCACTTTTAAGCGGTATAAATTCGCGCTTATATTTTGTGTTTGCTCGTCGTATACGGCGTATCCGCTGTGTGTTACGTGTGTATTTGTTAGCGGAGTAAAGCGTCTTAAATATGATGACAGTCGTACTATTCTTCTAAGCAATTCGTCTTGTTGTCTACAGAAGCTAATTTACTAGCTATTTTCGATGATTTGTAACGTGTCAGATTCTCTTTTACTAAAAATTCGTTTTATTTCATATTGTCAAGGGTTGTTTTATGACTACAATAGACGTCGTCACCTGTATCTTTTAAATTGAAATGAATGAGGTATTTAACTAAAAAGAATGCATTTATTTATTTCGCACTTATAAAGGTTCATTATTGGACGATTTTGATTCTCCTTTTGATTCATATTTTCTTTTGGTAGGTACCTATCTTCACTGGTTGGTTTAAGAGAAGACAATATGATTTAAATTGCTGTACAATCTGTTGTGCAACCACCGCAAATAAGGTGTTAATTGCTGCAAGATTTACATGATATTAAAATTGACTCAGCAATTTCATGCAATAACAACACAAAAAAAAAACCTATTGTCTACCAAAAACTAACAAATTTAAACAAACCTACCATAAATAATTCATTACAATAAAGTTCGATAAAGTAAAGAAGTAACAACAATTAACAAAACAAGTTAAAATGAGAGAAAATAATAACGAGAGCAAAACACGAAAGTATGACAAATGCAGGATATAATAATAATAAACAACGAGAATAATTTACGCTTCCTTGCGTAACGACAAATGCAGATTACTTAAACCTTTATTGCTGCATATCGTCATATTTCTTAAATTAAAGTGCAACATATGTGGCATTGCTGGATTCGCCTTTCGATTAGCTTCGAAAACAAGTAATAATAGACATCTAACGTTTACAGGTTATCTCCTCCGTCTCACGTTGCCGTTTCCACAATCTTTTCGAACTCACCCCTGTGTATTGGCTAGGGAACATTAGGAGAAAAGCTAAGAACGTTTTGGGTACTGGGTAATCTCAAGATAAATTCTTTACTTGCAACGAACAATTTTCATAAATAGTTAACGAACCTAAACAACACGTTTAATAACTCTAAGCTTTTCCAATGGCTTATTCGTTCTAGAAATACTATTTACCTATGGTAATCTACAATTGGTGTAAATTGTATGCTTTAAAACGTTTGTAGCGATCGGTGCTAATATATGTATGTATGTACATACTGTTCTTGCGTATACCTACGCTATACAGTTGTATTTATAGTATAACATATGCGGCGATTACGCCATATGAAAATAGACATTTCATCCCGTATTAGCTATTCAATTAACATGGATACACTGAAGGCGGCAGCTCGCGTTGGGGACGGCGAGAATGTATCATTGTTTATAACGGGGAAGACCATCCCCGTCGGACCGCAAAGCACTTGTGTTCAACCGAAATTCCCAAATGTTCTGCTATTTATACGGAAGTCGAACAATATACCTGCCCGCCCGCCAGTCTTCTCATGTAGTAGGCGAGTAGTTGATCGCCGAGCAATACGGAATACTCAGCGGAAGAACAAGTAGAGCGAAAGAGAACGAGCTACACGGTACAATTTTACTAATAACAAACAGTTGTAAAATTTACAGAATCCCTCGGGCCATTCGGAAGGTAAATTTCTCCAATAACTTTCATTGCCCGGTCCGTCGCAGTCGCACCAGCCCGATCTATACCAACAGTTGGGAAAAGGTAGCGGGGTTAGTACGCTAAGGGTTTGGCGCGTGCGTGAAACGGATGAACTTCCCGTCTCTCTTTAAGCCTTTTATTGCGATGCGGTACAACCGATTAGGTGTGTTGTCTTCCATGGAATCCAGTGAAATCCAGCTTTTGTTGTTGAAGCCATTGATATCGCTTTTCTACTACTACATGGTTGAAGGAGTACCTTTCTTCTTAGTAGTCGCAACACTTCCAACGGTATGGGGGTGAGGTAAATCGGAGTTTTCGCTGGTTTAAATATTTCAAAAAATGCCAAATGAGGGCACTTTACTCTCGAGCCTCTTTCAATTCTAAATGCTCACCCTGTATGTGGTAGAAGATAAATTGCGTTTAATGGGTGTCAAGTTGGTTTTAAGAGGTGCTCAAGGTTTCCGCATTACTACGATTTTATAAAAGTCCATAATAAAAAAAATCCCATATGGTGGGTACTTTTTTGGCACATGTAGTATATTCGCAATGTAACTCCAAGATCAAGAGGATGCTAGACATTAAACCGGTTGCATTTAGCGATAAATAAGTGAATAGAACAGAAAAATAGATTTTACGAAAGATTAATAGATTCAGTATTTAGTGTTCAAGATGTGGTTTCATAAAGGATACACAATCTAGGAAACACTTTCTGAAACATGCGGAATAGACATCTGTAGAAAAACATAAAAGTAACTGCTGGTTTATTTTCTCTGTCAATGACGGAGCAATTCTCTTCCGCTGAAGAGGATTATTGGATTATGATTTTGCATGCCTAAGAATTTATCATTATCTTTATATACCCACTTTTTGCCCGTGTATTTATCTTGGATCGTCCAAAAATTGTGAATAGAGTCATAGCAATTAGCACACTCGAGAAATTTTCACCTTAGCTTTATAATTAAGGCGAATCTCGTCACCCATCGATTGTATCCCTAATGGCGCAAAGAAGGCGAAATCTTGGGCACATATTGGGATGCCACCTCGCCCTGAGAGGTCTAAAAGAAACAGTAGATAATGGAGCGGATCATAATTAAATGAAAATCCACGTAAGATTAAAGGGTTTCCGAGTGATAACCTTTAATTTCGGAACCGTGTCAGGATCCTACGATCGTAGCTCCGGCCCTGCGGACCGCACACACCGCGCCGCATTGATGAATCAATCCGGTTCACTTTCAATTAACCGGGATTACTTGTTATCCAATCAGTCCGAAATAGGATGGAGGCCGTCGGGGGAGGTGGATTGGCGCAGGAGGAGGGAAACGGCAGGCGTTCGGCTAACAGCGTTAATTCAAAGCATGTAGGGAATAGTAAATGTGTACCGACACCGACGCCACCAATACGTCTGTAGCGTAACTAACGCCACCATCAACATCAACACTTTGTTTTAGGCTACGTACGAGGCAAGGGTTTCGATTCCGTCCTTTAGAGATCGTCATTGGTTTCGGTAATACATATAAATTGTTTATTACTGTACTGCTTCCGTAGTAAATAAAATATTTTGTTGTACTATAATTTGAGAAATTCAAACAGCTTGATGAGATTCTCTTAATACTCTAACTTTCCTTACCGTATTAATGTATATTCATGTGGAATTTATTCTTCTGCTATTCTGTTAATGATAATTAAAAGAAGGGTTAATATAGAGAAGCTTTCTTGTCCTCGGCAAAGACCAGAAACAATAATACTAATAATGGTCGTCGAAGACTGGGTGTGAGTTCATGTTTAAATGTGAAGAAATGAAAAGGAGGGACCGGTTTTGTGTATTTAAATACATATCTCCAGGCGAGATACTAACAGCCAATGAAGAAAATCTTTTAATCAATTACAAAACCATTAGAGAATGGATACTAAATTATTATTGTAAGACAAATTGTTCAAATTATTTAACCTGTATTTTATTGCAATAACAATTACAAAAAACGTAAAAGTAAAAATAGCGTACAGGGAGGTATAGTGTAAATAAAATCTAAGTTGTGTAGATAAATTACAAAACATAGACACACTATATGTTAGAATATTGTAAAAAAAAAACAGTATTTATCTTTACTTTAACAATCCATTTTTCTCTATGTGGACAGGTCCGTAAATATGGGGCTTACCATTTTGTACTGTTCCTGCATCTGCAAGATCCAGTACCTGTATTCATAGAGGCTTGTGGCAGTGTTTTTTCCTGTTAAGAAGCTATGATGTCCTGGAAGAAGTAATTTGTGTGTAATAAAAGAGAAGAGAACAATGCTAGTCGATTTATAAGTCTAAAGTTCTACAATTGTAAATAATTAATGCAAAAATCAAACGATCAAGGATCACTTGTAAAACGTAACACATCTCGTTAGACTCGGGATCCACCGCAAAAATCCAGCCTACATCCACGACGCAGCGACTTAATCTCCCGGAGTGCGCTTGATTACCGCACCGACGCCCCTTATTAATGAAAAACGAGACCCGCGACGTCCGCAAAACACCCGCTAATTTGCATGACGCGCGGCGTCGCGCAGCCGAACCATTGTCGGTAGGTAATTGCGTAAATCATGTAAATCCGCTGTTTAATTGGGCGCGCTCGTATTGTTTACCGAGGACAAATAAAAAGGTCCGCCGTCGCCGTTCCGGAGAGCACGAAATACTTCCGGAGGCACGGTGCTAAGGGCGCCCTCTGTATGTGTGTGCATATAGGCGACCGGAAGAAACGCCATTTAAAAGGAAGCTGTACGTTAATTAAACTCGGGCGGACGGTTCCTACCCTTCGCTGTTTTTTTTTCTTTCTGGAGGATTCCGTCGAGCATCGGGGATAAGCACGCGTTTATTTGATAAATATTAGTTGTTTTTCTGGACCGCTAATAGCACGACCGCCTGCGGGAGGGATTTTACATCGTCGTCAATCTGTGATGTTGGAGTAATATGTTGAGAATCGCTGATTATGATGCTTTTTAATGAGAACCTTAATTGTGTCAATATATCTGAATACATCTTCTGCCTCATATTATGACTTAAGGTGTATGCTTATATAATCACAATTATAATCTTTAATAATAATAATAATTTATTGAATTATTTGACACATACAAATGTATATAATTCAGTAAAAAAGCAACGATCAAAAAATCAATAACAGAAGAAGGTACATAAATAATGTTACGTAAAATGAAAAATAAAAATTGCGTACAAGGCGTTACATTAAGCAGCAAAGTATTCGTCAATCGAATAGAACATACTGTCTATTAAATAACATTTCAGGTTTTTGCGGAATGATTTGAATGTCAACGCAGTTTTAATGGCAACAGGTAGGTGATGGAATATTCTTATTCCCAAATGGTAGGCACTACGGGTCGCAACATAAAACCTACTTGTAGGTAAATGTAAATCACCCTTTCTTCTAGTGTTATAGTTGTGCAAATCCATGTTAGCAGGTATAGCTTTGCTTTCTTTGAAAATATAGCAGCCACATTCCAATATACATAAACAAACCAATGACAATATACCAAGTCTTTTGAAGATACAATTGCTTTTTGCAGATGATGAACCCTATAATAGTATACCGTATTGTAGCCTTGTTGCCAGTATTTCACCATAGTACAAGGACCCTATACACGAAGCCGAAATCTCGGAGCGTGAGGTTTTAATTAAATAGGCATTCCTATGCAATTTAGAGGCCAAACTGTTACAATGTTCAGTCTATCCTAACGTTGCCTCAAGCGATACACCAAGAAACTTTACACTTTGGGAACCAGTTAACGAATGATTGTCTAAATGCATATTTAGCGTATCTAGTTTTGCTAACTTAATGAAAAATTGCATAAACCAAATAAAACAATTATTAGTTACTGGCCATTTGGCGCACCCAGTAGGATAACAAATAGATTATTTCCCAACTAAACGGCATTAATGTAATAACTTTTTCTACAATTTAAAGTATCCCAATCGGATCACACAGAATTGCGTCAATCAATCGTACGCACGTCAAATCGGCAAACTCGAACTCTTGTACGCACAAAAGAAAAGCGGAAAACGAGTAGAAAATAGCAGCCCGTCAGGGGCAGGAGGATGAGGAGGAGATTATTTACAGAAAAACATCGATCAACCGTATCTAATGGAAGAAGATAAATAACGTTTTAGTGACAGAAATAGAGAAGTTTCTACGCTTTATATTGAACCTGTTGATACGAAAACTACGCGGCGGCGGGGTAATGCTGGGTGTCGCCCTACTCCGATGGGGTTTCGGCGGTGGCAGCCGTACGTATGTACTTAGTAGAGCGTACTGTTTTGGAGTGTCGAGGCAAGTTTTCGACGTGTTTGTGAGATTTGGGTAATAAAATTCGCATTGGTTAGGACAGAAACGGGATATATTCGGACGTGAAATTGTTACTGTGAAGTAAATATATGATTGATGATTCCATGAACGTTAATGTTGTGTTTTGAATCCTACTGAGTGCGCCAAAAGTGCATAATTTTAAAATTTGATCATACACCATACCTGTGACGTAATAATAATATTATTGTACAACTGTAAATTGTATTATAGAATTAATAATTCCAACCGCAATAACAATTCTTCTTCCCTCCAAAAAAATCCATTACAGGTAATGAAATAGAAAATTCGTTTTAGGCAAATTCCTCTCCATCCGCGAAAGAGAAGCTTAACGACTTTATCTTGTGCCTACCTACCCCTGCGAGATACCAATATAATTTCGAATTTTCTCCCGAAAGAAAAGGAAGCTAACCGGTATGCTAATGTAAATCAAATTTGCACAGTATAAAAAGTAATGAGAGAGTGTAATATTAGATTACGTAGGTAGGCGCATTTGGTTTTTTTTTCTCTTCTTCGTTTTCCACCTTCTTTTTCCTCTTTCTTTTTTTTTTTGTTATACCGCAGAGGAATCGCGAAGAGAAACGTCGGCCGTCATTTTCTGCGTAGGAAAAGTTTACGCCCGAAGAATCTCTTACCGCGCTACCCCTTCCACTGCCGCATCGCGTCTTGATATAAGATTAAGGTCTTCCATCGCCCTTAGCGGGCCCGTTACAACATACGTTATTCAACCTATTATATGAGTGATATATTCAGCGGCTTATCTCCCCAAATAATGGTGCAAAGTAATTTTTCAGGCCGACGACGAGCTACCCTCGTCTACAGCAAGAGAAAAGAAAGAAAAGCTACTCTTCTTTATGAGGCGAACTTGCCACCTTCTAACGTTCTGATTTGAATTTACTACCTGCTTTGTGGAAGAAAAAATAATAATAAAACGTTGCGACCGTCTTATATTGTATAAAACTGGTCTTACCAATAGTTTTTTCAAGAAGAAATCTAGCCACTACATGAAAATTTAAAAATATTCTGCGATGCTGTATCCAAAATGTGATAAAGTATCTATGTTCAGTAGAGAAAACATTCTATCCTACTTACTTGTCAATCACTCTGTATACAGATAATGCATAGAATGAAATTAAATCTGTAGAATGAGACCTAACCAACATCAGAGCGGCCATGTTTGATACTCTAGATGGACAAAACCTATCTACCTTGGTTGTAGCCCGATTACCAGTAAGAATTTTATAGACATTCACATTCTAGGAATAACAGATGCAGGCTCTTCTCGTATAGGAGTTTATTAGGACTCGATTAACTTCGGTACATAGGCGAACCTAAAAAGGGAAACGAACCCAAGACTTTTTGAGCAAATTCAAACTGGAGGTTTATGATCATTCACCGTACAGCCCCGACATATGTAACTCCATCTGATTTACATTTGTCCTCTCATATGAAGACGTGGCTTGGGCCCCAGCAGTTCCATAATGGAGAAGATCTTCAAAATGCCGTGAGGGGTTGACTACATTCCCAGGCGGCTGAGTTTCATGCAGAAGGGATTTCAAAATTAGTGAGACGCTATGGCAAGTGCTTGAATTTA
Organism: Dynastes maya; assembly: GCA_029619315.2. Classification (NCBI taxonomy): domain Eukaryota; kingdom Metazoa; phylum Arthropoda; class Insecta; order Coleoptera; family Scarabaeidae; genus Dynastes; species Dynastes maya. The sequence goes on from JAROYE020000002.1 coordinate 80,813,349, forward strand.
CATGGTGACTATGTTAAAGTATTAGAACGCTGTATTTTTAAGATATATGTAATAAAATACTTGCAATAATGTGGCTGTTTTAGTTATAACCAAACGACGGTCAGTTCCCGAACCTGTCTCGTATGTGTTCCAAAGTTTCTACTTACATGTGGATAGATCATTTTCATCCCTATTTATATAAAAGCAGCTATACCGGGTACCCCACGTTGAGTGGGATGGCATGGGTAACTTTCTTATCATTGAAGATGGAGATTTAGTTAAATGGACAAAGTTTTGCAATTTTATGTGCGGATGTTCGAAAAAGTTTAAAATGTCGAATTCATCAGAAGTTATTAAAAAAAAAACTAAAAACTGTCATTTTCTTGTATGTCAAATATCTCCGTAAGTATAAGAGATTCAAGAAAACGTTCCATATGAAAGTCACTGTTTTCGGTAAGACCAATTTAAAAATGATGCCAAACAGAAGTTCAAGATGGCGGCTTTTGAGGTACTCGTATCAACTTCTTAAAGTTAAATGGACGCCATTTTGGATTTTTAGGTTACTGAATAGAATTTTTTATTCTTTTTTCAACGATGTATGATAATGTATGATTGAATGAAAAATACCAGAAAAAATAATTCTTTTTACATTTTAATCAAGTAGGTTTACACGGATACAAACAAATTTATATGAAAAAACAAAACTTTGTCGTTGTAATAATCAGATGAAATATTCAAAATGCTGGTCGTTGTTAGCTAAATAGTTGACACTGTTTGACGACACTTCGGGTTATTTTATACAACGTATTTCGAATGATACTAGCACACGCTTCTAACAGTGCTTTGCGCAGTTCTTCAACATTCCATATACTTTATTCTTCAACGGACACCACAAAAACAAAAAGATTAGAGGCGCTAGATTCGCTGATCTGGCTGGCCACCGAAAATGAGTATTGGTGGCAATAACCTTATTGTCAAAAATCTACCACATTCCTTGAATTGCGGGACGGTCAGGAAACTTGTGCCTTCTTAGAATTCGCGATACTTTTGATTTAGACACACTAACCTGTACTTCTATTTCTCGTGTTGAAATGCCGTTGAATTAGCCGTAACACAAGCCATTGTTATTAACTCACCGTTGTTCTTCCACTAATAAATTGTTTTTCCTAGTTTTAATGGGCTTTCTCAAACTTCCATAGTGCTGTATATTCTTGTTTAGTCTTTTAATCCTTTTGACATTTGGTTGTCTTCTTTCCGGAAAATCAATTAGATAAGTTTGGGCAGCACCACGACAATTTTTATAACAATTTTTTTTGTAATTGGAAAGTTCGCCATAATTTTTAAAGTTTGTAATACAAATAACACTAGTGTAGGTACATGCTTTTTGACAGGTTGTGATAAACTTTGTTACTGTTTTTCATCATAGCTGCATACTTATCTACTTGATTGGGCATTTAAAAGGTAATATCTTATTATAGGAATTACATACAAAGTTTTTCTAAATTAAATTTCGCCTGATTTTGTCCATGTAAGACTGCCTAATTCAAATGTAAAAAGAATTAATTTTACTGGTATCTTTTATTCAATCATACCGTTATCTTACATCGTTGAAAATAGAATAAAAAGTTCTATTCGGTAGCCTAACAATCCAATATGGCGTCCATTTAACTTAAGGAAGTTGATACGAGTTCCTCAAAAGCCGCCATCTTGAATTTTTGTTCAATATCAATTTCAAATTGGTCTTGTCGAAAACAGTGACTTTCATATGAAACTTTTTTCGTGTGTCTTATACTTACGAAGATATTTGACATACACGAAAATGACAGTTTTTAGTTTTTTTGAAATAACTTCTGATGGGTTTGACATTTTGAACATTGTCAAATAGACTTTCAATCAGCGCATAAAGCTGAAAAACATTGCCCATTTAACCAAATCTCCATCTCCGATGATAAGAAAGTTACCCATGCAATCTCAATCGATCTGGGACACCCGATATATCTGGTAGTAATAATTCACTAAAATAGAAAACGCAGAACTCCGCTTTGCTCCCAGCAAATTTATTAAAATGTGCTCTAGGACTAGTTTCAGGTAGAGCACATTTTAAATAAATTAGCAAGGCGAAAAGCGAAATTCTGTATTTTCCATTTTAACATTCCGAGCCTTACGACATAGACCATCTGCAAATATTTACAAAAATAACTAGATTGTTATTTACTGAGTTGATGATGTTCGCTAAGCAGCAAATCTCCAACATTCTATCGTTTCAATGATGCTCTTCTATAGCAGGGATTTGTATGAGATGTAGTCCTATTCAATTCCTCGTTGATTATCGTTCATTTTCCGAGTAAGAATCCCACTAATTTATGGACGACGATAAAATCTTCAACAAATTAACGAGGTATGGCGTTAGACGAGCGTAGATTCCTATCTTCTTCCGCTTAAATTCATTTCATATATCGCCATCTTTTACTCTACCGCGACAACGAAATAGCGTTTCTCTATTATTAAAATTCGAATGCTTCGTCCCGGATATGGCATATTGAAATTTCCCGGACACGTTCGATATTACATTTTCATTTAAATTGTCAACGCGCCCCAAAATTAATATTTACTCAGCAGCGGCAGTAGCAGAGGCAACATCATCGAGACCGGACCCGGTTTTAATCCTTATACGGGCCTTCTCTGACTCTATACGTATATACTTTTTCTGTTTCGGTGGATTTTCAATTAAAATTATTTATATTTACTTTTCGCATTTTAATGGGAGCACGGTCCTTTGCGAATGATGGTGGTCTATACCCCACGCGTCACTACTACTGCCCTGGTAACCCTCCAGGTCCCCACCCTTCCCATTTTACGGGGATCTAAATGACTGCCGGCGAGTTATATTTATCCGAAGTATGTACATTTCAGCCTGCTCCTCTCTTTCCAAATATTTCCGAAGGAGCGATTCAACCCCATAATCCGTGAAAGAGAAAATTACTTTCGAATTTTAAACGCGGTCGATGGAAATAAAATTAAAAACGGAGGAGGAAGAGGAGTACGAATGACGGTAGGAAAGGAATATAAATAGAAGTAATAAAATTGGATCGGTTTTCTGCGAAGAAAATTTGTTTTAATGCGGATAAAGAAAGAAATTACAAGATGTAAGGGGGCGAAATGATACAAGGGGACTGGATCATTTTCGATAAGTTTGCGAGCCGGCGGTGCCACCAAAATTGTATGCATTGCACTTACCTAAATTCATTAATCTTTATTATTCTAATTTGAATATTCAATGATAATCAAAATTTCATCTAATATTCACAAAATTTGAATTATTTTTAGTTATTATGGAATTTACATATATTATTAATCTCTTTTTATTTTCAAGAACTTGCGATTGATTGTTCCCCACAAAAGCACAAAGTCTGAGTCTATAGTTCAGTTACAGTTAACTCGTACTGGACGCACGTCTCGATAGCCAAGCTATTGAAACGTATGTTCAGTACGAGTTAAGTTTTGTGGTAAGGGTTTTAGTGAACTATTTCCATGTACAAACTACTGCCAATGATTTTTTTTATTAAAAAAATAAATGGATAATCTTCGCTTTAAAACGGGTTTTCAATTTCAAATTTGACGATTTTGTCTTTGTTTTTATACGAGATCCTAAATTTGATTAATATGCAACAAGTGACAATAATATTTGGTAAAAATCTTTGATAATCACTGAGGGTTTGCAAAAATTCTTATCAGAGTAAAAAAAGAACACTGAGATATAAAATATTCTCATTTGGTGTAAACTTTATGGTGGCACAAAATAATGCAAAATAATGAAAATCAAGAAAAAAATTAAATTTCAAACAGGTTGCATTACTGAAATTAAATATTACATAGGTATTGTTAATGAAACCTCGAAAAAAACAACAATATCATTACCTTAATACTTGGTGATGTACTAATATGAGTATAGACGGCTACTGACTATGATATTAGGAAGCAATCTATAGATACGTCAATCTATGTGACGTAAACTTGATAAAAGACAAAAGACGCTTTAAAGTTTATCTTAGCCGCGTATTCGAATTGAAGACAAGTAAAAGGCCAAAGCCAAACTTTCTACTTTTAGGCGAACATTTGCGCGCAAGAAACGTACGAAACAATACCTCCTAATCTAATTAGCGAGACGTTTTTCCTTCAACCGTAAATGCACGACATTAACAGCAACAGCAGAGCGCCGTACGCAGAGCCGGTCGTCCTCGTCGTCGGCAACGGACACGGTATAAAATAATTTAAAGTTCGGAACAACTATTTCCACTGAGAGAAGTCGGTTAAGCTGCATTAAGTCACCAAGGATGTTTAAACGGAATTTATACTACACGAAAACTTGGCGCTAGAACCGACATCCTATAACCCTCATCCCCCACCCCAGAACCCCCATTAAGTCTTCAACGAACGAAGTTCATTTCGCAAAACTATTTCCTTTCCGTTTACCGATTTACCAGTAGCAACATAGCTGCAATAATGGCAGGAACAATGCATACCTTTCTATCGTTTAATGTAGCCAAAAGAGAGTACTTGAAGTGGCCTTATCCTATACAGTATTTGTCTTGTATAACTTTGACATTAACTGTGGTGCATGCAACATGCAACAATTAACAAAAATCTGCATAATTGTATTAATGACCATTACTGTATTTTTCCTACAATATTGCAGTACATCCTATCAAGTGATTTTTTTCAGAATGAATTACTTTGGAGGGTCACAAATACTGTAATTTGTTACCCAGTGCTAATATAATTATCTTCCATAAATTTCAGGCATTTTTAAGCTATTTTCACGATTAATAACGTTTGAGATCTTTCGCTATATCATGACTCTTTCATTTTTAAAGTCATTATTTAGCACACAACTTGTTGACATTCCCACAAGGAACGAAAAGATGAAATAAAGGAATTCAAATTAGGTACGGTTAATTTGGATTAATTAAACTGAATTTGGGCGTTTTCTTCGGAAACGTCAGGCGAGCGTAGGTGTTTGGCTAAAGGTACCTAATTATCGAGAAAAGCATCCGAGGAATTCGTAATAAATTTGCGCCTAAATGGTGCGACGCAAACGAAAGAAAACGTAGAGAAAGCGACGAATAAAGGTCGCTTTGTCCTACGATAAGATGGAGTGTGCCAAAATAACGAACCCGCGGCCCAGTCAGACTCGAAGGAGATGGAAGACTCAATCAAACGCGAACGTACCATTCGCTTTTATCACCTTCCATATTTAGAGAATAAATTTACAAAGTGAAACATCCCGGAGCGCGGGTGAGGAGAAGCAAACAAAGCGTTGGAAACCTGGAAGAAATTCTATCGTCGCCAGTTTCATATATCATTTGGCAATATAAATTCGAGCGTTTCCAGTGTGTTTAAGTTTGAACTGAGATTTCATATTCGGCCATATTTCTTCATATTTACATATCTCATAAAGCGTCACGTGATGTACGAGGCGTGATATTTCACTGGGGCTGCTCCCGATTCGGTTACTTTCTGCCGCGATCCCGACGATGTCACCTTTACTTGCAGGCATCTGTTTCTCTCCCTCCGCCACCCGTCGTCGAGCCGGAATCGCGAACGCCATTTTCGGAATAATACAGCACTTTGTCTTTCGAAAAATTTCGCTCGTATGCATCCAGTTCGAAGCACTTTTCATTTTCGAAGGAGATGAGAAAGTTTAGAGGTGGATAGTGTGCAGTACATTCATACATCCACGCTTCCAATATCGACTTCTAGAAATTGTTTGGGGATACATGAAAATCTATCAAAAATATTTCGGTAATCGCTGGTTCAGATATTTTAGACTGCGATTTGATGTGTGATATACACACGTAACCGGTAGCGTAATCATTAAATAAAAGACATTTGTGAGATTTAGTCATTTTTTCGTTTGTCTACGTTTATTTAAGACGTATTAACTCGAAAATAAGCGAGAACTTGGACCATTTACAAGAACAAACAAATGAAATCGGGATAGGAACCTATGAGTTTTTTTTACATTATTTTCCCGTGTACAATACGCTCCTGTAGTTTGATCCGTTCCTCCCGACTCACCCTGTATGTATCAGTTGAAAGTTTACGTAGTATTCTTTTAAAATAAACCAAAACCAGTTGTTTTATTTTCCTAAAGATTAACGAGAAAAATATTTGGTAGGTTGATGGTATTAATGCATGATGGAATCGTCCTAAGATTGATGAACATACATTACATACTTGAATATTATGTGTCACATTAATTAAACACGTTATTATGTAATTTTACATTCCGGTAGAAACGTGAGTGGCTAAGATTTTATTTTTTCTGATGATGACGAAGGGATTGTGGAGAAAATTGAACATATCTACAAGTTATATACTAGACAGTTTTATATCAACAATGGATGGAACATACTATCTACTTTGTACATGTTTATCAGGAAGTATAATTTTAAAATTTAACCATTTCTTTTTTTCAGCAAACATCCAGTATTGCCTTTGCTGCACCTATTAATTGTATTAAGGTTTTGTGCACCTGGAGGAATGGATTCTAGCATATGAGTTTTTTCAAAAACAACATTCTGTATAATAACGAAAAGTTTCACCGCAGCAATAAAAGCTTAAAAATTGGCTTTTATTGATTGCCAGATAGATTGTACGCATATAAAAAAATGATTCAGTCATCAGATTAACAGTCGTATTAAGAACCTTTAACAGCTCAGTTAATCAGTTAATCCAACGTTCAAATAAAATGTTTTCTCTCCTTCCACCCAACAATAACATTCGCACAATTTCGTGAAGAACACCATGACCTTTTTTTGCTGATCTTTTACGCACATTTCGACAGCTTTTTTCTTGGCGCTATTGCAATTACTTTTCCTGCTGTCTTTTTGTTTGCTGATCTGGTGGTTATATGTAATGTCTTTACGACAGACAATATTTTCTAGCTCAATGGTAAACACTTTTGCATTGCAATTATTTTTGATACATGTCCAAAAATGTTGACCACTTGCTAACTTTTTCTTTATTTTAAAAGTAAACCCATCCAAAAGTAAAAGAGTTTGCTTACGATTACTTAAGACAAATTTTAGATCCATGTTGGTTTACACATTTTTCAGAGAATGCTGCAGATTTCTATCAATTCTGATTAGTTTAATAATTATGAAAGCCCACAATTTTTCCTTGCATACCTCAAAACAAACCGGTTACGGGTCACGTTCGCCTGCATATAAATATCCCTAGTAATCGATTTTTACATTAGATATGTAAAGGGACATTTTAATATCGTATAATTATGCGGTATTTTAGGTAAATAACACGAAAACATGCCTCTTATTCAAACATTCGATGTCGAAGGTTGTGTACGTAGGTTGATACACACATTACGTACGCACACAACGATATCTCCAGTTTCAACGATAATATTTTCGGTGGAACTGAATTTACTTTTAGCGTTATTTGTACAGGTGTATATGTAAATAACGTATTTTGTGCGACTGATCATTGTTAGCTATGTTTACGGAACGAAGAATACAACGAAAACATGTAAAGTTATATTTTCTCCTTTGCGGTTCCTGCGTATGGGAGAGAAGGGATTATTTCGTCTTTCTAGAATTCTGTTTTTTTAATCATTATTAACCTGGGCAAATATGCGGTAACAGCCAGAGGCGTGGCGAGAGCATAAAAGTTTATACATAAAATAGAAGGTAAGAAATAAATTATAAAACGTGCTGAAACACTTGCCGTTTTAAAAGTCTTCCGTGAAATCACAAACTGGGTAACATCTGTTAAATATTTGAATCATTAGATATGTTTCCACAGCTGTTTCAGTCAAGTGAGTACGACGTGCGGAATAAACGTTTTTTAATGTCAAAAACGACCGTTCGACATCTAGCGATATTATATTTGCATATTTAAAATAATCTTTGAAATAACTTAATCCATCTTCACACGCACCTTCACAAATTTGTCTTAATATAAGAAAACCGGAGTCTTTCTCTAAAACACTTTCAAACTTTCGTGTTACACATCAATTTGTTTCGCCTTCTACAGCGCATAACTGTGCGTGAACATCATTCACAATTTGAACAGAATCCACTAGCGACATCGAAATATTTTGTAATTTTTCTATTCCCTCCGCTAGTCCGAAGTAATTGTTGTGAATAGTTTGTAAATCTCTTTTAACCTGACTATCTTTAAATATTTCCTGACTTTTCTTGATTGCTACAGCTTCTGTCGGATTGAATTTTAAAACTACCTTCTTTACTTGATCAAAATATTTGTTGTAAGTTAAGCGTAGCCTACAATCATGTTCCCCCACGTGTAACAATCGGCTGTGGTGGTTCAGGTAAATCAGGACACAATTTGTGAAATAGTCGGGTACGTTTCGGGGACTTTAGAAATACTGCCTTTGTACTAGCAATCAATGCATTTACTAATGGAAAACATGTAGGAATCGTTTGTGCCGCAAGATTTAGAATATGGATTTTACACGTTACATGTAAGAAGTTACCACTGTGTTCTTTAAGAGATCGGCCCAAAGAACGCCTGTTTGCGGCACCATCACTCATAAACATTAAAAGTTGCTTAGTTGAAACTTCAAATTTGTTCAATGAGTTCAACACCACCTTTAAAATCTCGTCGGCAGTACAATTTATAACTCTTTTGGAAGCAAGTAAGAAGGAGGATGACGGTCGATGTGGTTCCATTGTACGTACCATTACACTAACCACAGAATGTTTTTGACGATCTGTTGTTTCGTTCACACACAACCACAGTTTTTTATCTTTCCATTCCGTTTTTATTCTCGTTTCTATATGTTCATGAGCAAATGGCACTACATTTCGTATCGATGTCCGACTAGGTAATTTATAGTCCGCATATTTATTCCAGAAGGAAACGAATGCTTCTTTGTCTAGTAAACGAAACGATAGATTACATAAAATAAGAGTAACACATAAATCAAATGTAAATTTTTCTTGATCTCGTATGCCACTTTTTGCAGAAGAATGCTGTTTGCTTTTGATGTGACTGACAATGGATTCTGGATCAACAGATTAAAGAGATTTTACAAACTAGACATTGAATTTTAGCGCCATCAAAAATTAAGTCCGGCATGTCCACTATAAAGTTTTTAACTGTGTTTGCCATTGGTCGTTTTCGCGGCGTACCTAACTGCGACATTTTTAAAGCAAACATAAGCGTACAATTACGAAATAAGTTACAGCCTACATATACACAGAACTACTCGCATACAGCATCAATTTAGTACTGACGCTGTGAACGCGTGAAATAAATAATCGTCGATTCCGCACCACATATCTACTACACTGACTGTTACCGCTGTTTGCCCAGACTAATCATTATTCATCATTCAAATGATAAGAAAAAAAACACAGTTCAAAACATTCTCCAATTTACCGTACTGGCACAATCACAGGATTATCTATTGAACAAAAACGGAAACAAAATACAGGAGAGCGATTTTAGAGATTGCCACAACGGTTTATATCAATTCTGATTTATTTTGCAATTATTAAAGCCCTCGGCGTTTACATATGGCGCATCGGTAGTTGGGCTGAGATTAAAATGTCAGTGCTTCAAACTATAATTAAAATATATCTCCCACCGCACACGCTCGCGTATCGAACACGCTGTTAAACGAAGTTGCGGTTTTTAGCTTGCCACGAATTATAGTTCCTTTTTGCATATTACCTATATACTTGTTGATGGTGTGTAGACTGCAACGGGAATTTGGTAATTTAATATTCTTCAATTCAAGAAAATTAATCTACCGACGTTGAAATTAATGCAATGTGTAATTGTATTTGATACCCATATTTTATTCCACAGAGCTGTTGTTTTACAAAGTGTCTCATAAGGAACTGCATCGATCGGTAACTTGATAATATGCTAAAGCCTACATGTATTATTGAACTAAAATATTTTCAATTCTTAGACTTCCGGTTATACTGGAAGTAGCTGTCAACTTTGTTATTTTAAATGGAACATCCTATATATTATTACATTTTTGAATTGCTAGTTCAATTTTAAAGTTAATGTTGTTATTTCTTACCATATTTGAAATATTTGCATTTGGGAACTTTTATAACTGTGGAAGCGTTTAACTTGAAAAATTGAAATTTTACAGAACTCTTGACCGTATGGGGTAGTATTATAAGCCCGATGAATTTTTTGAAAACATTATACGACGTGTCCGACAATTACGATTAAACTTTCACACCTCTCGTCCATCTAGGAAAAATTTTCGAGAAATGTAAATATTTCAAATATGGTTAAAAAGAGCCACATAATTGCTTTATCAAGCAAGCCTTCAAATTGAACTAGGAAGGTAGAAACCCTGAATAATTTAAAGAAAATGTTTTCAGAAAAATTTTACATACAAATGGACCTTGCACTACACACAACTATACTTATATTCAACAATATAATATCATCCATTTGGTGGCCACTGTAAAGTTGAGTTATGTGCTGTTTCACATCATTAATGTCTTAGAAATTCTCAGCAGTATAGTAATAGTTTTGAACAGTGTGAAATTTTTTATTTCACAGAGTCCTCTCTTTTGTGCTCAATTCTAGCCAAAATATGTATATCTATACAGTGCATTTCAGATAACACTGGCCATCGGTATTTACATAGTAAAACCTTTATGTGACGTTAATGGTTTTCCCATGGGGAGTATTTAATTTATTTTTTTGTCCGTACCTAGTTGGGACGATTTTTATGAGGTTTTGAGACATTTTGTAACAAAAGTGCCAAATTAAAGAAAGAAAAGTAGCAGCATTAGCGGAAATTTTAGGAATTTTAGCAGAGATAATGAGACACAATTTTGCAGCTGGAAATCTCAGCCCGTTTGTATCAACTAGTGCTATTCAAGCAATTATTTAAACAAAAAATACACTCTTAACACACAGAGGAAGCAAACAACTATGAACAAAATTTTATCAAAAATTAATTACCTACCTAAACTAAAACAATAAAAAATACACTCTTGTACAAAAAGGTAACAAAAAATTAATTATGAAAAAAATTGTATCATAAAGTAAGTTAACTAAGCAAGTGTTCAAACTGTTGACCAAACACTGGTAAACAGTGTCCCAGTCTTTCTTGAAAGTGACGTTTCACATTCTGAAGATTTCTTACTGTTATTTCTCTATATGCTTCCACTATTCTCTGTCCTAATTCGTTGACGTTAGAGGATCTATGTTGAATATTGTCAAAAACCTTCGTTGCAATGTAACCTCAAACAAAAAAGGCCAACGCGCTTAAATCAGGGCTTCTTGCCAGCCACTTCAGGGGCCCACGACGATTTATCCATCCATCTGGAATTCATTATTAAAAAATTCTGTAATTTCCCTGGCGCTATGTGGTGTTGCCCTATCGTGCTCGTAAATGATCCTCCCGTTTACAGGAATATTGTCAATAGCTCAGTCAATAGCTAAGTATTGTGTCCTTCAGCAATTCTAAATACTTTTGGACATTCAGTGAACCGTCAATAAAAAACACACAAACAATGTGATTACCTAGAAGGCCGGTCCGCAGGTTTACCTTCTGAGGAGTTTGAGTATGCGTTTCTAGAGAAAAATATGGGTTTTGTCGTTTTTTTTTTCTTTATTTTGAACGTTATTTTTTTGTTTCAAGACACAAAATGTCTCGAAACCTAATATAAATTGTTCCGACTAAGTATGGACAAAAAATAAATCAAACACTCCCCGTAGGAAAACCATTAACATCACATAAAGTTTTTACTGTGTAATACCTATGGCCAGTGTTATCTGAAATGCACTGTATATTCCTAGAATTTAAAAGAATATCTACATTTTCAAAATTAAGGTCTTGGTGGAAATGAATACTTTAATCAAAAATAATGCCAATATAGCTCATGGTATTGGTAGAATCATTCCCTAGCACTTTTTCTCTTCTCATTTTGTTTTTGCCGGGAAGGGATTCCATCAATACAATGAGCTATATTAGCATAATTTTTGGTTATTTTTGCCAGGCACTTTTTTTCATGTGCGTGACTACTTTAGTTTTAAGTTTAATCACACGTATTTTTACTAATGAAATTGCTCGGCTCCTTCTTCCACTTCTCACCCGCAGCGCAGCACTAAATTTAACACCCTCGAACTCCATCGATTCTTCGCAAAACCGGCAAACAAAAACAAAATCGCGGAAGCGTTAACGTTCGCAGATGCTTATTGTCTTATTGTCAGTATATGCAAGAGCTCGAACTTTGCAGCTTCGTTGCTCCCCGTTTCTTCCAAGCGAAACGAGCCGCATCTAGCTTCTGCCACTAACCCCCTAACTCCCTCTAATCCTTCTCCACCCTATCGCGGCTCCATCCACAGCGCCGTTCTAATTAAACTAATTGAAATTCTGAACGTGTCCCGTTGCGAGTGTGGGATGCCTCGGATCCATTTCAGAAGTGAGTGTATATATATATATATATAGTATATATGGCACGCTTCTTAATAAAACGGGCATCGCGATTAGAATATAAGGAGGAGGGGACCGGTTGGGAGATGGAAGAAAAGGAAGATCGAAACAGTCGCGGTCGCATGTATTAAAACATGGAGAAAACGCAAGCGCGTTGATGTGGCGGAATAAGCCGTAGAAGAAATAATTAAATCTGTGGATGTGCTGAGGGGATGAGATGGGGCTAAAAAAAAGAGGAGATGTGGTAGTCTTTCTCTTGCGAAAACTGTAGCCAAGACGTTGTATAGCTTGCACATATTGCATTTCTAACAGCTTTTATCGCCAGAGCGTCTCGACGGAATGCGGTAAACTCTGAGGAAAGACAATATCATTTCTGTGTTCTCCGCTATATTCTGAAAATTTTTTATTTATGGTACAACATACTTTACCTTAAGAGTTATTGAGACATTTACAAATAAAAAAAATGTGTTTTGTATGTGTTTACAAAGTTTCTGATATTTCTGAGATTGCCTGCTGTTATACAAGGTGTTCTAAACAAATTTCTGTGAATAATAACTAAAGCGAGGTAATGTTCCTACGCAGCATGCGTGCGCTTCCTTCAGTAAGTATAATAGCGAAAAATAAATAATAAATCGAATAATAATAACAGAACCAATCAAGAATTATAATATTTGAAAAGTTGTGAAACACTCACCCTCTTAAGTAAAGTAGGAGTACCATTATCAGTATTATCACCCACTGGATAAGTTGTCTCGTTGAATGATGTTCGATGTGGTGAAAAAATGTGTATACATTTTGAAAAAGATGGTACAACTATGGATGTAATACATGTATGATTAAAACACTCTTTGAATTCAGTTAATGGATTAGTCGATGCACCATCATAAATTTGTTTTAATGTGATAAAATCGGAATCTTTCTTCTCACACTCTCGAACTTTTGTAAAACGCGATTATATTTCGCGTCATGTATAGTGCGTAGCAGTGTATGTACTTTGTTCACTATTTCAAGTGACTACCACTGATTTTTTTGATTTTCTTTTTCACGGCTTTGCCTACAAATAAAACATGTGTATGTACCGTTTTCGTAGTTGGCAACTTCAACTCGGGGTTGTACTTATACCAAAAATTCTGAAACGGTTCTTTTTCGCATAACCGCACAACCGTGTGCAACAAAGACAGATTACCAAAACACTTATTGCTGTATATCGTCATATTTCTTAAGTTAAAGTGTAACATATGTGATATCGTTGGATTCCCCTTCCGATTGCCTTTCCAAAAACATAAAAATATATAGGGTGTTATATTTAAAAGAAGAAAGTTGACGTCACTTCGGGTAACACCGGAAGTACAATTGAATTGCCAATAAAATCATAATCGACCTACTTTTTCTAAAAACGCGGGGGACATTTTAGGACCTCACTGTATAAATGGTCACTAGAAAACTAAGTGAAATACTCAGACAAGACCTAAAGGGCTCCGAAGGCCGATTGTGTAACGCGAGATCCTGAAAATTAGGAATATACTGCGGCAACCATTCGATAATTTATACAGCAGATATCCGGCGCGAAATATGTAAGTCGATATCTCCGCTTCTCTCTTAATAGCAGTTACGGAAGATCTACTTACCTGAATGGCGATACGATCCCTTTCAATTCGTTTCTATTTAGCTACATGTAATGCTTCTTTTAATTAGTCTTGTAAAACGAGGCGATACTCCCTGTTACCCTATTTAACCTATCGTGTTACTCCCGCTGTTATACAGCGAAAGTACTCCACGATAACGATTTACCGTCTAAGAGTATCGCCCGGGTGTGTGCATAATGGTAATAGATAGACGTCAATGTTTTTATTGGAACAAAGAAAAGGACAATTTCAATAACGTGGAGGTAACGAAAATATAAAAAGTTGCTTAGCGACATTTACTGGAGAAAGAAACAATTTGCACATAACTGTATGCCGATTTTAAAGTCAGTTTTTGACAAACGATTCAACAAAATAAGCTTACAAATTCATTATCTAGAATAATTATTAGCTAAACTAAGCTAGAAGGCCCCAAAAGTAATTTTCGTTAAAATATGTTTAGCCGGTTGAAGGGATAATGTGCGATCTCTCCGAACGACTCATCTGATTGATGATACGCTCGCGAATGTGATTTGGAATAAATGTAAGCGAGGCCCGCGCATTACATTAATGATATTGCGGATATAGCCTAAATTTCAGCAAACATTTAATTATCTATATTTGCAGGTGTATTATCTGCGTCAACGTATTAAACTTAGTTCTGATTGAATGAATTTCGGGTATTGGGTCATATGATTTGGAGGAAAATGAGTTAAAAAGATTAACTATGCTATGGTTAGTTAGTAATGTGCCTAATCAGAGATATCTGTTAGAATTTTTTTATTTTCAGAAATCAGTGATCCGTAAGCCTGACGCAATAAAAATGTTTGGCAAATAAAGCGAATATATGCACATGTTGGTGGTTGTATTGCCATTATTAGTTTTTTTTGTTTGAAAACGGCATTTTTTGAATATGTAATGTAATAATGTTAAATATGTAGGTACAAGTAGTATCGGTTGATCGGTGTGCGTGTACTGTTTACAATGTTCAAGAAACTAGTGCAACCGTCAGGGGCGTACCGCGTAAAAGTAGACACGGTATTAAAAAAAAATAATAGATTGTTACCTTTTATTGACGTACCGATGGCCACTGCGGTAATGTGCGACTGCCATGGTACGCCGGTATAACTCTATTGGCGAGCGCGCTAGGTCCACTTGAAGCACTCCGCATTGTTCTACTTAAAACTATTTACTAATTAAACTTTCTTACGAAATGCTCTACTTATGAAATAAAAGAAACACAAAAATCAAAAGAAAAATATTGATCCTACTGACCGCGCCATTTAAGAATTACAAGAGAACAAAAATATCTATCCTATTCTTATTTCGGTTCATATCACAGCACCGTCTAGCGCGAAATAAAAGCGACGTAGTGCAATTTTTTCCTCGTCCTCCACGAGAAGAATCGTATTTTCTCAATAAATAAAAACAATGTGACGTTAGTATGGTATAAAACTTATCTGGCAGCCATGGGAGTAAAGGCAACCGCAAGTCGTAGCAAAATACGCGAGCGAAGATGGAGAAACTGCAGGAAAATATCAAAAACAAAAACCACACAAAAAGGAAAACGAAAAGCAAATAGCGCCGATACAAGGAACAAAAGAAAGAAGGAAGAGAAAATCTAGTTGTCCGTGCGTATCGCCTGGGGATCAACCATTTGATCGGCTCCCCTTTTCTTCTCCCTGAAACTCGCTAAGCTATTGCTACAACTGTGCTTTACTGCGCCTGGGTGCTTCGATACGTCACCATGGAACCCCTCGCGGCGACGGCGTCGGCGGTAGCGGTGACAAGAAGCGAGACCCCATCGAATCTCAATTTAGTCGAATCCCTCCGCAATCAACAGATGACATTGCGGATGCCGTGGGGAATTATATAACATCTTTTTATTAATCGATTTCGGGCTGGATTGCCGCTGCGGGTGCAATTTACTACTGTAGCTCTTCCTATACGTACACACACACATGCCTGCGCGCGACGCTATCTTCTTCAACTATTTTCTAACGCGTATGACGTAAAACACAACTCCCAGCCGCCACCACATACCAACCTTACATCAACTACACATCCGGACTCCGCTGGGACCTATAAAACCAATTCTGCCGGTTCATCAACTTCCATTAATCTAAATCGAAAATTTATCTTTCGCAATTCTATTTTTATGAATAAACGCCTTCGGAAGATTCGAACCGATTCGACATATGACGGCTGCTTTTTTTGTCTTCGTTCAAGTCTTTAGCGTCAAATCTTATCTGACGATCGTTTTGTAATTTTTGTAAATCTTTTCTATCGTGAAGGTTCCCTGCATGAAAAAATTTAAGCTTCAGGTCTGGAAAGGTCCCTAAACACTAACAATAAGAATAAGTTAGCATTTTTGTACTTTACTTATGCATAAATTCTAACAAATTTAGTTAGTTAGTCAGTTATGAATTTTTTTCCACAAATAAGAATATTTGAAATGAAATTCTACGTAGCTTCTATATGTTTGCAGTATATAGAAATTCAGAAATTTGCCAAAAAATAAGGAGGTGAGGGTTGTTTCCCTAAATAAGTATTACATATATATATGGCATGTATATATATATATATATATAATATAGAGAAAATACTTACGTCATCGTTAAGAACATGTAAAACAGTTTAAATCTTGTCTTAACTTTTTTTCGCATCACGAAAGAATAAGCAGAGGGTGGTGTCTAAAAAATGATTTTTGACAGTTTGGTGGAACAACTTGTATAGAAATAGCACATTAAAGATACTCTAAGGTTTTCGAGCACATCCCTGCCATTAGCAGCGTTGTCATCGGACATACTAATGCATATTGCACATACATTCGTCTCTACATGATACACGATTGAGTTTTATTAGTGCTGGCACAAAATTACTACCATTAATACCAATTAATATAGCAAACGCGTACTACCCTACTGCTAACTGCGTTTAATGATACGTAAAAATGAGGCACGAATTTATATGCTAGCCGGCGGCGAACGCAATAAAGTGTCCGTAACGGGATCGCATAAATTCGATATTTGGACAATTTTACGCGTTGGGTGGGTACCGGACCAGCTGAGCGATTTGCATAATATAAATTAACAATTTATAGAAAACTTGTCAGGTCGTTCAAAGCGACAACTGCACATTATTATTTGTATTTACATATATATACATATTTTGCTAATTTAATGTGCATATTATTTGTGAAATATTGCTGTTAGGTGCCCAACTATGGTAGCTTTAGTGTCGACTATGAATTAACAAACTCGTACAGCATTCACCCCACGCAACCAGTTCCGAAATATTTCTTGATTGATACGCAGAATTGGTGATAACAGGCCTATAATAAAGACGATGGTATAGATAAAGAAAGACGTTGTTCGTTTTTTTGGAGCCACTCTTTATTGTCTTAGTATCTTTACCTGTCCTCCCTTATATAGGTTGCTTATATTAAGTCGCCAAACTGTTGACTACATCGTTAAAAAATATCAAGAAGCCAAACAGGACGACGGAAAGAGACAACACCAGCGGAAAATCGTCGAATAATTGTGACGAGTAAACGGAATAGATGAAAAACTGCACCTGAAATAACGGCTAAAATAAATATAGAGCGTGAAAAACGAGTTAGTTTAACCACCATAAAAAGGAGGTTAAGAGAGTGTGCGCAAGTAAAATAAAATAAGACGGCTGCAATGGACTAGAGAGCATCAACATTAGACAGTTGATAAGTGAAAAAATGTTTTGTAAGCCGATAAGTCCAAATTTGAACTCTTCGGTTCCAAGAGAAGAACGTTCGTTCGAAGCTCGAAAGAAGAACGAGCAGTAGAATCATGTGTAGTACCTACAGTCAAGCATGGGGGCAGATTTAGTATCTTGTATAAATATAAAGCAATATTTTCCCCCCAAAAAAAGGTTATTTAAAATTAAAATTTTCAATTGTCGATTTCTCGATTCTATGAACATGTGACTTAGGATACTTTTGCACCAAATCAGTGATATATTTAATTAATTTTACAATATTACTGGAGGAATTATGATTATTTCAAGGGAAAAAAGGAAGCAGTGTGAGTACCATTCAGGATAATTCAACATCGTCCCATCTTCGGTTTTCATGTTTTATTCCTGGTAACGTGTCAGCGCGATCATGCAATATGTATGGGGAGGCGGGTGTACACGGGCTATAATTCAACGCAGCGGATAAGGTGTTACTAGTCCTACTGGCACTCAAGCCAAGCGGAGAAATCTACACAGAAGAGCCCGCTTCTCTTAGTTTCAACATCCGTAGCGTTGGCGAAACGTTAAGAAGACGTCGAGACGACGTATGTACGCCGGATAGGTATAGTACTAGCACTTCCGCAGCACTTTAAAATTAATTATTCTTTTCGGCACGTACGTAAAAGTTCAAGTTTTCATTCGACGCAACTCTCTCTCACTTAAAGTGGTTTTTTACGACGCGACATTAAAATAATTTATCTTCGGGGAATCACGGCGCTATCCCCGGGTCTCTTTTACTTCTTCACCGGGCTCTTGGTTCTCTGTGGCGATCGGGCGCATAAAAAATATTTTAATTTTTATTACATAATTCATAGCTGGATGCGGCGAAACGGTGAAAAGTTTATATGGCGCTGCGGTTCCGAATTCCTAAAGGCTAAATGAGCTTACAGGAGTGGTCGCTGTGGTATTTGACTGTCATGAGATCTACATATACTGTAATTACGTGCTACAAAAGTTATAACAGCGGGAAATACAATGATTTTGTTCTTAGGAATACTAGAAAGTGTTTGACCTTAATAAATTAAAGAGAACCTTGCGTTGATTGCATTACAGAAATATCCTAGTGAAAACGTTTCTCGCGATCGCCATTAATGTTGTTAAAGAAGACAAATCGAATGGCAGAAAATCGATTTTAAAAGACCCGATATCTCTGATTGACACCAAAATGGTTTCCATGCCATTTTTTCAACTTGATTAAATACATCTTAACGTTCTTTTTTGCAAATGACTTAATTTTAAAACCTCGTAATCTAATTTTTTTCAAGCCGCTTATCATACGATGTTTTAATAATATCCTACAGATATCGCTATCAAATTCCTTAACAATAAAATGCGTGTAACTTAATTTTGTCCATTTTCGGACATACGAGGTTTTGAAATTAGGCTGACGATATGAGACTTTTGGCGTACAAAAATTGGAGATAATATTTTTTCCTTCAATAGAACTTCCAGAGTAGTTTCTCACAACTTATAAGAGTTCACCTCCTCTTACATTCATTGCTATCTACATTTTTAATCGTTATAACTTCGAGATACGTCTCTCGGACAATTTAAGATTCTCTGAAATCCAACCTGACCCCTAAATGCGACGATAAAAGCACTCGGTGAGTTAAAAACGCAAAAAGTTCACCTCTCCAATCGCTGCTGCCAACTTCGGACCGTCCTTACACCACGTTTTGGCACGATTATTACGTTTAAAACTTCAGCGAACATTCGAGATGAATTCACAGAGGCGGTAATTCTTCCAACCTTTTCTACAGCTCCGTAAATTTCCTTCATTTGGCGAAGGTATTCCCTCTCCTTGTTGAAATATTTCTTTGATTTGTGATAATGAATGTTTGAATCATAACGTCACTACAGCGTTTGTTTCCATATTTAAAGATAATGAAAAGTTTGCCATATTTGAATGTATAAACAAGCTTCTTTATTAAATGTTAGTGCTATAAATACATAGGTATATTAAATATGCATATAAACTTCTACGTACACAGTTCCTTTACAAACTTTTGCCTTTAGGCGTAGTATTTAGTTCATAGTTTGGCAAGGAGTGAATGGCAACTGAGTTTCGCAAATCGATATACTGCACAGATTTGGCGGATGAATCTTGCGACAGCCGTATTTCGTTTGGGGAATAAACAAACATTCTATTGCACAGCTTTTTGTTTTAATAGCAGTTCATAGTCTTCTTGATATACTAATTAGAACTTCATAAATTTCTTGTGCAGTCGTAATTGTTAATGTACGACGGAAACATTCGATTGGTAACTAATCTATACTCTATACCAGATATTATTTCTTTCCGTCTCGCCATTATTCAGTTCGAGGAACTTCCGTCTATTATAAACATTATCCTCCCTTCAATTCACATACGTGCATACATAAAACATTACAGAATATACCCATCTCCTTCTTCCTCATTTTTGTCAAGCATACTTACGATAAAAATCGAACGACCCAGATGATAACCGTAATCTAGACAGTAAATACTCACCGCGAAATTGAAGGATGCATTAAAGTAATCGCTGATTCTACGACGTTCATAAATCTTCCCTAATAATAACCTCTCGTGTTATCGTCGTAAGAAAGCGCTACGTATAGCACGTAATTTGTTATAATATGCCTATAATCCTTAGAGTTGCGGCGCGCTGGAAAGCATTTTTACACCGACTCGCGGTTGACTGACGTTATTTATTACCACCACCTATCTACCCAAGACGTGTTGGTGTGTTTGAACTTACTCAAAATGCTTTCAATTTGGTATTAGGCATGTACGCGATATAGAACGCAATTTATATTTTGATCAAAAGGATCGATGAGAAAACACGAACGTTCGTTAATAGGGCTCATTATCGAGGTTGCCCAGGAGCCCTCGAAACAGCTGTTCCGGATTAATTTGATTCATATTTTGTGTGGTGAGGAGTGTGCCGATACTTCGTATTGTTTGCCATACTATTCCACAGTCTTTTATAGCATTATTTATAGAATTTTTACACATAGATTTCAGGTGGTGTGTCTGAATTTATCTCAGACGCTGCACTGTGGGGCCACGCGGTTGAAACTGCGGAACCATTTACACTGGATGAAGCTCTGACTATATACAACAATATATATGTTTAACAAGAAACAGGTACCAATATTTATTAAACTGCTTGCACACTAAACAGTGCAGTTTATTGCCATCGTACAAGAAACTGAGGGATGCTAAGGTTGAATGTTATCCAATTCCAATTGAAATTACTGACATAAGTGCGAAAGTAACACTACAGTCGCTCCTCGACACACATGCAAGAGAATTTTGATGATCGATTCTGCTGACCTGCAAAAATCATCACAGTTACGTTTATACACTAAGTGGGGCTGTGATGGTTCTTCAGGACAAAGTGGATATAAACAAATTCTTCCTGGTGAAAGCTCCCTGATGGCCGACAGCAATTTATTTGTCGCTTCCTTAGTACTAATTCGCCTTATCGATGAACTAACACAGAGTGTAATTTGGCAGAATTCCTTCCCAGCTTCTGTGAGATATTGCAGGCCTATTTCAATCGAGTTTTCAAAAGAAACGCCTGAAAAAACGAGAGCTACTGTGAACGAAATAGAAGCTCAGATCCGTACCTTGTTGCGCACTTCAGTAACGAAAAATGAGAAACGAGTCACAATAAAGCATGAGCTTTTGTTTACAACGATTGATGGTAAAGTTGTGCAGGTACTAACCCATACTCCTTCTACTTCAACATGTGTTGTGTGCCTTGCCAAGCCCACGGAAATGAACGATCTGGATCGGGTGAGGCAGAAACAAGAAAACGAAAACGCTTTTCGATTTGGCCTCTCAACATTGCATGCGTGAATAAGATTCATGGAGTTAGTTCTTCATATTTCCTATAATTTGTCATTTAAGAAATGGGCGGTAACCATCGAAGCACAGAAGACTTACGTTCAAGATGGATTTCGAAAAGAGTGTGGACTGTTAATGTATAAACCACGACAAAATAGTGGAAACAGTAATGACGGGAATATCGCTAGAAGATTTTTCGCTAATCCGGCTTGTACAGCGAATATAACTGGAGTTGATGAAGAGCTTATTTCCAGATTTCACATAATACTACACACAATGTCATGCGGTAGGCAGATTAATTCCCAAAAGTTTAGTCATTATGCATTTGAAACTGCACAATTGTATGTGAGCAAATATAACGGTATTATATGCCCTCATCAGCACATAAAGTCCCGATTCATGGGGAAAACATAATTCGCTATAATGCAGTTTTGCCACTCGGACAGTTATCAGAAGAAGCCCAGGAATCGCGCAATAAAGATTACAAATTATACAGATTACATCATGCAAGAAAATATTCGCGTTCTGCTACGAACGAAGACGTTTTCCATACCTTACTATTTACATCAGATCCCTATATATCCAGTCTCAGAAAAATATCTACGCCTGTAAATATTGAACTGGACGAGGAAGCAGTACAACTGTTAGAATAATAGCATTTTCTGTTTCATTATGTAAAACAACGTAATTTTCAATGAATATTGCTAAAATAAGATACCAAATGTTGCTGTATTTTATGCAGATTTCATACAAACACCTAATTATTGTCACGCAAATATGTACTGTTGTTTACCAATAGATAAGTTTATTATTATTAAGATAACAATAAATTAACGTTTTTTTAAATGTAGATATCGCACAAATACTTAACTCTTGTTATTAGCTGTTATTTACCAATAGAAAGGTTGATTTAATAAAAAATGTCGAAAGATTTCGCATTATTATTAAAATGACCATAAATTTACATTTTTTAAGCAAACAATCGTATATTTTTTGTGGAGAATTTTGTATTCATTTGAGATCTTAGACATTTCTGTACATGCCTGCCAAATTTCACTGCTATACATATTTCTATTAATAAGAAAGTTACAGATTTTTGACCATCGCAAAGCAGTGTGGCCCCATAGTGCGCGGCATACGTCATAAACAAATATGATGTAACTACAAAGATCCGTGATTTTCACTGTATCTTCTTACTGTGCCGCGCTTGGCAAATAGGACGTCATTAAAAGCTCTGCGTTTCTATATTCGACATTTTCGACTCCGTACTTCTAACACAAAGTAAAATTTTGCTTAGGGCGTTGGTTTGACAAGACATGTTGAGGTTTCTTTCGTTCGTTAGCTTATTTTAAGCCAACATCGTCTGACGACGGAAAGTAATGAAAGATATAATTGAAACATTAACCTAGCTGGCTTGTATTAATATTCCGCTATGGCGACGTTAGTAATCCGCGAGCTCCCTGAGACGTTGACTTTAATGCGTACTTTCAAGTTCTTATGTGTCGCTTAATTTAATTCAGTGCGCTTTCTAGAGTATACAATAACCCGTCTCTACTTTTAGAACTTTTCGCAATTATTGCCCGAAATAATTATCAAAACTGTAATCAAAATTTAGCGGTCGTTACTTTTGCATCTTCTTTTACTCTCTGATAATCGTTTACAATACGTTTTAACTGGTAGCTTGGGACTCTCGATATTTAAAATGGAACTGCGATAAATTAGATTTTATTGGGGTGTCGAGTCGTATGATTGCAATTAAGAGATTTTATTGTTGTGATAACCCTCTTCACGCTAACCGAGCGTCTGCGATATAGGTGGGATATTTAAAGCTCTGACCGCTTCCTTTGCGAACAATGAAGATTTATACTCTTTTGAAATCATCAGGATGGTTTTTTTGAAGGAAGGATGCACTGAGGCGTATATTTTTGTCGAGAAATCATATGATAAGTAATTGTTTTTAATTAAATATGAAATTTTGCATTTACATGCTGCCCTAAATAATATAATATAATACACTGCGGTCACGTGTAATTAGCTTTTATCATTGTCTAGTAAGCTTTACTTTTTAACAGATCCCTTAGAAAATAATCAACCTGGGGATCCTGCTGGCCGTTTCAGAAATACTGTTCTAACTATGCGACATGTTATACTACTACCAGGGAAACGTATCTGGTATGTCTGCTCCTAGCGGATTTGGGTACAAAACTGATAAATTTGGTATAAGGTGTGTATTGCAAGGATTCCAAATATCCTTTTTCTTCTTGGATTACTGTCAAAAAAATATTGAATATAAATGTTCACTCGTCAAAAAACTATTAAAAATTTATTTCCTTCTTGTAAAATAAGTCTTCTATTTGGATGAGAATACTGCAGCTGTTCGTTAGAGTGCTCGTGAAGATCTAAATGTGTTAATTCCTCGGCGATCTCAAGCATTGGACATTCCCAACACCAGTTTGTGGCGAATTTTGCGAAAAGATCTTGGCCCTACATGCTTACAAGATTGCTTTAACTCAAGTACTTAAAGCAAACAATCATTTGCATCGCAGGTTAAGTAACTGGTCTTTAGAGAAACTGGAAAATCATCTTCCGGTTTGGCGGGTATGTGAATAAGCAAAACTGCCGCATCTGGTCTAAAAATCAGCCAAAAGCAATACATTACATTCTCTTAAACTGATCTGGTGCGCATCTCGTGCTGGAGGAGTCATTTGTCTTTACCTTTTTGTTGACGATGCTAGTAACTCCGTTACCGTGAATGGAAATCGTTATCGCTTAATGTTGACTGAATTTGTTTGGTCCGAATTGGATGTTCTGGAGCTGGACAACATGTGGTTTCAGCAAGACGGTGCCACTTGCTACACTGTCCATAAAACAATGCATTTATTGCAAGATTGGTGAATCGATATTCCTTAAATTGTCGATTAGAAATGAACCAGCCAATTATCCTCCACGTTTATGTGGTTTAACACCCCTAGACTTCTTCTTAAGTCGTTAGTTCACGCCAACAAGCCAGCAACATTATACGACTTGCAGAGCAACAATGAACGTGTCACTTATGTGAAAAAGTGATGGAAAATTGGATTCAACGGATTAATTCTTGTCAGCGCTTCCGAGAAGAACATTTGAATAATGTTGTATTCCGTAGATAACGATATTAAATATACATACTTTACGCCGAAATCAAAGTAATCTTAAATTTCTTAGAAAACCTGTGTTTTATTTTACAAACAAAATGCGTCGTTCTTAATTGAGAAATCCTTTAAAAGACATGAAAAACGAAGTTTTTATTTTAAATTGCGACAGGTAGTCTGTAATATGGCACCACTAGTAATATATGTCATTCTTATAGGATTTTTATTACGTACAGTAAAATTTTCCGACCACACTTTCCCAAATATGAAAACATGACAGTACAAGTGAAAACTAAGAATGGGAGGTAATTTTAACACATTTTTTATAGGTAAAGATTGTCTTTTAAAATTTGAAATTGTTAACCATTGTCACCAAACTAAAGTAAACATGTAAACATTTTTTAAAATTCAACGTTTCCTGTTTCTAAATTACAATTGTAATATGTAGTTTATAAAGTTTTTATATAAAAAAAATTGAATCGACTTTTGAAATGTTAAAAAATATACAGGATTTTCTATTTAATGATAAAAATACGTTATTCAATGGTTTTTCTGTTAATCTTAACCAGCAGTAAAAACACTACTGGTTTACCAATTTATTCGATTTCGTAGGACTAAAGATAACGAAGATAGGAGATGGTCCGGTAATTTGGATTATTCTATATATCTATATTTTCACTTCAAACCGATAAATTTCTTGATTCTAATATTTGAAGCAAGTAATACAAGAATAAAACAGAAATAATCTAGTTTTTAACAATTTTTCGGAAAAGTGCTCCTAATTTTCAGTTAATTCAAATTAATCCTATAAATCCTTCTATCTCCTCTATCGTTTGTCTCAAGAGGATATTCTCTTTGATACACTGCACCTATTCGTTACTTCCATCGCGTTTAGATCAGCCAAAGGCGTTGAATAGAAGCAGCGCACATATATACATACATACATAGGTATAGCTTAGCCTGAATGGTGTTTGGTACTCGTGTCACGCTCGCTGTCATCTTGGGTCATCGCCGAAAGATTCCAGGAAAGGATGCCTCAATTTGTACGCGGCAGCAACGACGAACGTACCGAGTCGTCTCCTCCATATCCACCACCCTTTTCCTGTTCACCTTAAATGTAATATTTCCAAGGGTCTCGTGGCAAATTGAATATTATATATCTTCATATTCAGAGGGCGGCTAGCGTCGGGTAACAAGCACGAACGCCGAGAGCAGTACCAGTTGATCTTATTTTCCGTTCCTCGGGAGCCCGTCCGCTTCTCCTATTGTGCCCTGGGAGGAAGAAGGAGAAGGTTTCGAAAGTGTATAGGTCGTAGTCGCTTGGTGCACTCATATTTTGACCGCGCGTGTGTGCGCTGTATTATAAGCGCTTCTTTCTATATATGTGTATATGTATGTACACGTGTGTGCCGGTATTGCTTCTGCTCTTCTACTGGCTGTCGTATTTGTGCGACTGACGCTCGTAAATTCTTAAATTTCAAAAGTGAACGGCGCAATAAAGCTGACGTTGTTGGCAGGGAATTGGATTCTTTTCGGCAGCAAGTCGGGGGTAAAAGACGTGCTCTAATAAAGATGAGATTTTCCTCCCGTTCTCGGACGTCAATTTCGAGATATCAAGTGAGATATCGTTTAAGGTGTGTCTTTTCACCTGTACGAGTAACACAATACTAAGGTGACTGTCTTCGTCGCTGCAACTTTGTTAAAAAGACTTCTTAATTCTTTGTACTTCTGGAAAACTTTGAAGATGACGTGTATTTCCTTTTAGAACAAACCGCCCTTAAAAAATCTTTTATATTTTTCAGCAGAAATATTGCAGCCCGTATTCAAACAGCTTAACTTTGTCGTCTTTTACACTGGTTATTGAAATTAAAGCGATATAAACTTGAATTTACCTCAACGCTCTATCTAACGACCAGCAGTATCTTTGATTAAAATCAAAGACTTGTCATGCTTTTAGTTAAATGACAATATTTTTATCATCCAGTAGAAATAATCTACTTACAAGACAGACACAATCTTATACTAGTTAAACTCATGCTACAATGCCATTATCCCTTTTCAATTGGTTGTCATGAAGTCTATTTTGCTATTTCTGTTCTTCAACATTTCAAAAATTGGTTTGATTCCTACTTGAAGCAAATCAGTATACGCAACTGGAAGTTATATACCATTATCTAGAAACTATTACACTCAAAATGTATTTCAAACGGAAACAATTCTGTTACTGGCTGACAAAGTTTTCATTCCCTCGTATACTACAACGTACACGATGTACAACGAAAATACACAAGGAAATCCAAGCGTTGTTGTTGACCTCCCATTTAAGTCAGCACCAGCCGCTACTGGTTATATGATAGATCAGTATAACAGCACTTAATAGTCAATTTTCCTGTTTAATCATCTGTGAAGGGTCCAACCAAGCCATTTAGGGTGACCAGATTGAACAGATTCGTTGCTAAAATTGAAAATTCAATGATGTTGCAATATGGACGTTTCTACGAATATATTCATCAAATTTGCTTAGTGGGTCCGGTACACTCCCGAGTCACTATTCGCAGTTGAGGAATAATTAACTGCGCTTCATCCTTTACGGCGAGGGGGTGAGAGCAACAAAGCTATGGAACACTTTACACGCACAATTTATACACTAAAAGCTCTTGAGGTAACGACAAGCTTTAGAAAGCTTATCCACCCCGTTGGATCGTCACAACACTTAGCACTTAGAGCATATTCTTCCGATAACCTTGCTCCTATGGGAACTTACCTTATATACCTGAAAACCAATAATCTTTCTGTAATCGCTAAACTATTTGGAAAGGCCATGCTGAATCAGATACAGAACTTCTACTTCTTTGTCTAATCGAAACCATTTGACAGTGTTGACCACGAAATTTTATTGAGTAAATTGGAGAGGCTTGGCTTCAGAGGAGTGATGTAGCTATGTACCTTTTGTGATGTGTTTCATACATTTGTAAAATGAAGCAAATAAACATTAGTATTATTATATTTGCAACAGGCGTGTCAGCGTGTATATGTCCCCTCTTGTATTTTTAATTTTTGTATAATTTGATTACGCAAAAAAAACATTTCGGATTTCAGCTTGAATATCCTATCCCTCCTCCCCTAATCGACTACGAAATCCCACTTCGCAGCCGATCCACACAGCAGATAAAACGCGAAATACAGATTTCCGCCCGTAAAACAACACCGCGGCAATATTTTTTGTTTATTGGTATTAGTATTGGAGGGCGTAGCGTATGCCGCGTATAAATTAAAGCGCGTCCGCCACCCTTTAATCGCCGCGTGTGGCCAATACGGCCGTAATTTTGAAGCTGTTCGTTTCATTTCGCTTGCAACTCATTGACTTACATACATCAGTTTACCGTAACAGAGCGCTAGTAGTGAGAGGGGGATGACTGCGAGGAAGTATATCTGAATCGTATTATTCGATCGCCATCAATAATAACGTCGACCCCCGTGTTCTTTTTTCTCTGTTCCGTCGCGCTGTAATCGCACGACATGTCGCATGAGTTATATTCTTTTGTCCGATGGCGTTTAGACGGATCCAACGCCAACTATGCGTCCGGGAATGAACGTGGTAACGATAAGAGTTTGCGATGGGAACTTTGATTCGGGATTCAATTACCAAAACGTGTCGCTCGACGTTAATGTATGGTAAAAATGAGTCGTTTTTTAGCGGTTTATCTGTTAGGAATCCCGTACACATTTTTTATTGGGGTCCTGTGATGGAATTTCGGTCAATTTAGTAAATA
Organism: Dynastes maya; assembly: GCA_029619315.2. Taxonomy (NCBI): domain Eukaryota; kingdom Metazoa; phylum Arthropoda; class Insecta; order Coleoptera; family Scarabaeidae; genus Dynastes; species Dynastes maya. Next base: position 80,841,908 of record JAROYE020000002.1, read on the forward strand.
TTGCTGATATTGATGTACAAGCTACATCCGTATATGCGTGCACGTGTAGAGACTTCGTCATCATCATCTACAAATTGTAATGAAAATTACATCAAAGAAGTAAAAATGATTAAGAATAGTCAAGTTAAATCTTTATAAATGAAATCAAATTTGATGTTAAATGTCTGAAAGTTGATGAACGTCCAAAATTAAAGTTGAAATTGATAAAGTTCAAATCGTAAATTTGAAATTGGTAAACGATTAAATGCAAGTCAAATTTAGAAGCAGGATGTTTAAACTTGGAGTATAATAATAATAATGCTTTATTGTCTTTCACAATAACTGACAACGGTCTTAATTAAAATTACAATAGAGATAACCAAAACGGTCAACACAATATAAAATACATTTAGAACAACAAAACAATTAGGAATGTCCAGCGGAATCGTCTGTAAAATATTCCCGGTAAGAGTACTAACATTTAGAAACTAAGCATTTTTTTACTGCACTCTTGAATGCATTCAGGAATATTTTTCAAAATAACGGGCGGTACAGAATACATTTTTGCAAATGAATATAAGGGCGATCTTCCAAGTAGATATATTTTGTGCAGTTGAACGCATAGGTCCGGCCGGGCGGTGTTGCATTTATATTTGGAGGCGTTTTCAACGAGCCCACATTATTCCTGACGTATACTATCGTGCGGTATACATATCTACAAACAAGGAACAGTCAATAAGTTCTTTTCTATGAACAATGACCTACATGATTCTCTGTAGGATTTGCCAAAAATCAACTTAAGAGTTAGTTTTTGACAAATCAGTACGCGTTGGTAATCGACACGGCCTCATATTAGAATACTATACGCAAAAATCGAATATTGCAAGGCGTGGTACACCGTCGGCAGTGGTTTTGCACTCAAACTCTTTTTCATATAAAATGAGGAACAAATATTTCCAAACTAATATCAGGTTTTCAACAAGTGAAGAGAAGTTTGTAACATAATATGATAAAGTAATCATAAATATTTCGAAATAAATATAAAATTTGGAATGGATATTTTTAACTTTTCAGAAGGTATTATTAATATGGAGGAGTTTGTAAGTGAAGGAAGAAGCGGAACGTCAGGTAGATTTTCTCTATAGAACTGAATGCGTAATGGAGCCTTCAAAAACACCTTCTTAACACTACTAAAGGAAAATGATTTCTGACTTCTGCAACACGATTTAGTCTATGCACCAAGTAAGTTGTGCGAATTAAATTCTGATAAAAGGTTTTTAAGTTGTGGGCTGACTTCACCATATATGGAGCGGCGTCTGTCAACAAAATTACTACAAAATACGTAAACAATGTACAAAATGCAAATATATAAAATACATGCATTCCGACCTTTAGATACGACCATTAGAATATAACATTTTAAGATACGAAAAGGCTTTCTGGAAAAGCATGTAACAGGGAGTACATGTTTTTTATATTAAGAAAAGAAAATTATTTGTTGAAGTCAACTGTTCATAAAGAATTTAATAATAGAAAATCTTGAAAACCTTTGTGGAAAAGAATTTGATGTCTGGTATGATGTTAATGGGGAAATCAGATGTCGGTATAGTAAAGTCAACACATATCTTTAAATGTTCCCAAGAACAACAAATGTATTACAGTTAAAAGAATCCCAAGTTCCTATCCTGGCTTCCAAGAACTTGTTTATCCCTTGCTCGTGTGTATTGCATATATTTTTAGTTTCACGTCAAGCGCACGAAAAACGGGCATATTTTCGAAACGTTACTCGCTAAATCTCTAAACGTTACGTCAAACAAAAACACGACATTACGCTACAAAATGAACGCAAAAACCCCACCTGCGATTCAAAGTGCAAAATCTCTTCGCTGTCCAACGACATTTCGCTAAATCCACGCTTCAATGCGAACGTCGACGATTCGCAAATCCCTTGCACCCGGTTGTACTCCGAAGATTGCGCTTTTAAAATCTCTTTCGGCCTGCCGTTGCACCCATTCCCAGTACGCAACACGCAGATATTTAGATATAGGGATGTCAAAGTGCGCTCGTCCATCGCCCGATGCCGAGCGGCATCACTTCGGATGGCCGGAAGAGGCTTTGCGAAGGACATAGATCACTCCGCCGGTGCTGGATTTTCGCGTGTTGTAGTATTGAATTTATTTTAGCTGAAGGATCGGCGTGGGGGTATTTTTAGCCGGGATTTAGGATCGCAATTGCGTCACGACGAACTGATTACCGACTGCTGGACGCTGGACGTTGTAGAAGCGGATGAAATTCTGGAGTGTACGATGGAAGTCGAAAGTTTTCGAACACTTTAAATTTATATGTTAAAAATTTAGTTGAAAGTACTAAAAGTATTACTAAAGCTTTTCTATTAGTAGCAAACGTTGATTTACATTTTTTTAGAAAAGCGCATTATACCGGCAACTAGAAACATTCTCTGGCATCAGACAACCACACGGAGAAAAAATTGGGACAACAAACCCTTGTATTTTTAAAGTAATAAGAATTTATAATAAGAATTACAAGAAGTTTATTTAATTCAATAAGATAGGTAATTGCCCTAACAAGAATTGTAGTGTTGTCGCATATTTTACTATACTTATTGTTATATTGACTATATATTTTTCTCCGTACAGCTCGTCCACAAAACTCTTTTTTTCATAAATGAAGCAAAATAGAAGGAAGTAATATCGAATCAAGTAAAATAATGCAAAGTTTTTATTACAGTCCGAGCTATTTATCTCAGAAACACCTCTCACTAGCTTTTGTACGACAGGAAACAATCCCTGGTTCTTCCTCTACCAAAGACAAATAATTCAACTTATTATTCCGAGCTTCGACCGATAAGTTTGTTACCAGTGCTGCCAAAAATTGCTGAAAAGGTGATCGAGTTCCAACTGAGGGAGTACGTAACGGAGAAAAATATTTTGCCTGTAGTGCAATCAGGATTTAGAAAAAAATTTAGCTGCAATACTGCATTGCTAAATGTTGTGGACGTTGTCCTGAGGACTACTAATAAAGGCTATTTAACTTTGCTTTGTATATTAGATTACACTAAAGCGTTTGACACAATAAATCCCACTTTAATAGGTACGATATTGGCTCATATCGGTCTAGAAAACAAATCTGTTGATTTTATCTATAGCTATCTGGTTCATAGACGGCAGCATGTTCGTGTCGGGAACCAGTTCTCAAACTTTCTTCCATTAATGTCGGGGATACCTCAGAGCTCTATTCTTGGACCGCTACTGTTCTCAATTTATACATTTAATTTTATTAACTCTGTCAAGTTCAGCAAATGTCATTTTTATGCGGACGACACGCAATTGTATTATTCCTTTCCTGAAACTATGATAGACGAGTGTTTGAATAGATATTCAAGCATTAGCCACTCTTTCGCAGGAGAGAAATTTGCCGAGGAAGAAAAAGATGGTCGCCACTTTTTTTGGAATTAGAGGACATGTTTCCACTGTAGAAATGGAGAATTGTCGTTAATGGTGAATGGTATCCTACAGTTTGTCTGCCTCAAGTTCTTCAAAATGTACCATTTAATTTTGATGAATACCTTTGTGTCGAATGTGTACCCACAGGTGTGTACATATGTACCCGTAGGTGTACATATGTATGTATTCAATGTGCCTGGATAATATTCGTAAACGTTTTTACGTTTAACATATTACTTTAATTTTAATTAAAGTAATATGTTAAACGTATTATACTTTAACATAAAAGATATTACGATATCTAGCAGCGTTTAAAATCTTTGAATACACCGGATATCGCAGGAGACAATTTGGCGCTTTTTCTAAAAGCGGTGGCCTCTGTCGTTTATAATTTGTAATTATTCAACTTTTGATGCTTATTTTCTACTTGAAAGGTGGTGGAAATTTTCCAGTCAATTGCGTAAGCGCTTTTCCAACCAAGTTGTAACTCGGTCAAAACGCGATTAGGCAAAAAGAAGGGTTAAAGAAGGTTAAAACCGCTTCCGGCCGGACAACACGACAGGAGCCGGAAAAAAATCGAAGTACTAGAATCGCGTCGGCCGGGACTCTTTTTTTTTCCAGAGGATTATCATTTGGAAGTTTTAATAGCTTTACACTCTTCGCCGTTTCTCTCGTTACAAGCAATTTAGCTTAGCCCTTTTTTATTGCATCATTAACGTCGAACGGTAGGCGGCAGTAGCCAATGTTCCGGCGAAAAAGAACCGTCCGATTCTTCTGTCCATTAGGCAAGCAAGAGCAGAACCCTTTTTCCAGAAAAAAAAAAGTCGGTTCCAAGAGTTCGAAACAACAATAATTAGTTCAGAAGGGAGGCGCGCGAGTCTTCCGAGTCCAAGCGACTTATCATCGTTATTATTATTGTTATTATTGAAAGAGGAGTACTAATTTTGAACAGTCGCTTCTCCTTCGTTGTTTAAACTCGGCGCAGGCGAGTTATATTAAAGGCCTCGTTAAGGGCAATTTCGGTATGAATGAGATTCGTAATTTAACGTTGAACGAGCGCGAGGGTAAAACTTCTGGAACGTTTAAAAGATGGTTCCGGAATCAGATCAAAGAGCTGACGTTAGTTGGTTGACATGCCTTCGAATCTTTTTTATTGAGTGCTGCTAATGAAAATTTATTCCCTTACGAGTGTTTGTTAATATTCCAAGTGATACCATAAATTCATTATGATCTGGTTCTGCTACGGTTTTGCTTAAGTATGATATCAGGGAGCCGTTCTATGGAGGAAGTAAACTTTTCCTCTTGTATTTATTTTGTATTAACACTATTTTTCAAAATACGCCCCTACACTTTCGCATGTCAACGTACACGAACCCCAAGTTAAATTTGACTACCGAAATACTTCACACATGTGGCTTCTTTTAACACTTCGAAGGATGTTATCTCGCGGAGAAGCCTTTCACGTCTGCCACCGTCAGAAATATAAGAAAATATTGCCTATACCCGTTAGAAACGACAACAGCGCCTTCAGAATTTAGTTTTCCCGTTCAGTGTTCCGTTTTAAATATTATAAATTAATGTCGGCCGCTTTCCTGACACCAAACCATGAATCATGGAGTCGCTTAGCTTTCCGAAGAGGGCCTGGCGCAGGCAAACGAAAGAGAGTTTGAGGGAAACCATTCCTTCGCGCTATTCGTAACGGCGTAGTTCTTGTAGGGGGTTTGGGGTCGTGGAAAGGGGCATCAAGTAAGGGTTGACGCGGCTAGACAGTACACTGTCACTGTAATTCCTACCACTATTACTCACGGCGCTGACTTTCTAATAACGTCTCATAGTAAATATCCCTTAATTTGATGGGTATTCCGCTCGGTGCGGTATGGTGTATGGCGGCGGTCCTCTTTTTGCCAGCTACTCGAGCGACTGATGATGACCGCGGCAACCGGCGACAGATTTGTCTATTAAAATTCAATTTAACGGGTCCACCGTCTTGCCGTTTAGTTAATGGCGATTATTTGCAGCTCTTGTGGAACTCGAGTTTGTAATACCAGCTTACTATTAGATATTGCTTCTTGTTAGGTGCGGATATAATACGTTTCAAGAGTAAAGGCCGATTTAATCAATACGGGTTGATATACATACATACACTGTGTCCCAAAAATAATTCATAAAATGAGTGTAGTAGAAGATATGTGTTAGGTTTTATTTTCTCACACAGAAACTGTTGACATTTGTGAAGTACCTCGAACGAATTTATCGAAAGAGGAAATAGCCTCCGTTTAAGTGCAAAAAGTGACTTTTCCCTCGAAATTTTTCTAGTTTAGAACTTCATTCTTACACATCACCGTTACATATTTCAAAACAATTCACTTTAACAGCAGTGGTCGAGAAAATCTCAATTTTAACATCAATAAATAATTTGTACTCCTTTGGAAATTTTTGGTTTAATCTTCCAGTTATCTGAATAACTGCATACACTTGACTTAGCGATATTGTCGCGAATAAGCGCTTTGCTGTTGCTTTTAGAAAAGACCCTAATTGGACTTCCGCTGCTTTGCGTTCATTGTCTATGTCTTTTGTGTTGTAACCATTCTTGGATCAGTGACCGGTATCATCGAGCCGAGTGTCTGGACAATCGCTATATAAGATTGTTATCTCTGGGTCAATTCGAGGGCCCCGGATTTTTATGCTCCCGATCAAGCACCGGAAGGACAGGTAGTAGAAGGGATTAGGAAGGCTGTAAATATAGGTAGCTAATAATGGGAAGATTGTTGATTGCGTATCTTCGTTGTATTGTATACCGATATCTTCCCTATTTATAGACATAAAATCGAGCAAGGTGTCGTCGAAAATGGTCCGCAGAATTCCAAAAGATACGCTTTTTAAAACTACCCCTAGTAAACTCCTCTCTAATAAACCTCCCAAAAGCCATTTTTTTTAAATTGCACCCCTCATATTCAAAATGACCACCATTCGACGCAGCATATTCTTCAAATCGAGCAATTAATACCCTGGAAGTTGCTGCTGTATCACAATCATCGTGACGGAATTACATGCACGCTGAATCTTAAGTTTCAAATCGTCTGAGTTCGTAGGCGGAATAGAATACATAATATCTTTCAAATACCCCCGCAAAAGAAGTCCAGTGAACTTAAGTCTGGCGTGCGAGCTAGCCGTTGATTAGGACTATTAATACCGATCCATCTAGTGGGATATGTGTTGTTAATTGTCTTACCTGAACAGTACACCTTCTAACAGGATGGTGGATTTTCATAGTTATATATTGAGCGGATGTAGATCCCAAACTACCACTATCACGGTAGTCCCTGACAGTATTAATATCTATAAAACTGCTATGATTATAAATGTAGCTATATTAGGTCTGAATACACACAAAGCTGTTATTTTTTATAACTTCCCTCTCTACATAGGCAACATATAAATATAAATCAATTACCTATTAAGATAAGCAAATATAGTACTCTGCAAATAACTGATTTCCCTTATTTTCACATACTGCCAGTGATTGGATGTGGTGCAACGATTCCAAATTTCATTCCATGTAAAGCTTTTATTCATTCGACAATTCTCTAAAAGGCCAAACTCGTTTTCCCAATTCAAAACCCACATATCTACCTTGACGAACATGCTACAAGTATCTACATCTAAAGGACCACACACACGAACAACACATACCTATAAAGATATATTCCACGACTTACCCGTTTATATAGGGGAGAATCGATTCGGAAGGAATGCTTAAAGGAGCAGCAGCGCAGTGGCATCATTTCTAGCGAAAAGGCTAGAACGATGGTGCCAGAAAAGTACGGAGAGGAAAACCCGTGCTGTTGCACGAGGAGCAAGCGCAGGCTAAATCTTTATTAAAGATATTCCGAGATCCTATTTGTACGTGCTCTAAACCTTTCAGCGTGGAACTACGGCGGAAAGAAGAGGACGAGGATGAGCGCGAGGACGAGGCGGAGAAAGAAGGGTAGATACCGTTCCCGTTTTTCAGCGAAAAAAGCTCTTTGCTTACAAAGCATGTTATTACTCGTTAGATGCATTCATGATACCTATCAAAATGGACTTCAAAGGAGCACCAGCAACTCATTTTTAAAATGCTTATTTTGTCTGATGCCGCTGCGCCCTCTATGTATCTTCTCCGAGACGACAGACTCTCCTTATGAAAGACGAAATCTTGGAGAGAACGAGGACGTATGTGATCGTCCCGACCCTTTTATCTTCTCTTCTACATGAACGTATCTTATCTCTAACTATCTACGCATCCATCTCGCTCTATCCGACTCGTTTTCCAATTTGCACATTGATATGTTTCCTTCTTCCCCCTTTCAGATTTGCCCTACGCCAACTCCCCGATTTCCAGTTGTGTTTTCACGGTCTACAGGGGTTTGGGGGAGGTAGCGTAGCGAAACCAAAACCAACCCGCCCATCAGAATAGAATAAATTTACTTTCTATCGGGATAGCGAAAGATGGACGAGGTATTCTCTGGAAAAGGAAAAAAAAACTGCAGCCAATATCTATTCAAATTTCATTGACATGCCATAAATACAAATACGGGGATTACGATCTGCAACGCGGTGATTAAAGTCATTTCCATAGTGTAACGAGACCCTCTGTGGCGGCAATTTGTTTCAGCTCTACGGTTTCTTTTGCTTCTAGAAAAAAAGCGCTTCGGAGCAGCTATATTGCGGAGCAATTTTGACTAGAAATCCGTGAACTTTAAAAAAATTGTCGGTTCAATTTAAGATTTTATGGATGTTACGGACTATAGAAGCTAATTGTGTATTTTAGGTTAACTGTTAATTGTGCATTTTAGGTGTGTAAACGTATTTCTAAATTTAAAAAAACTAGAAACACACAATGAGTTTTATATTTATAAACGGCTTATATCTTATATACAGTCTGTCTGAAGTTACTAGCCACATAGGGTATTATATTTTTATGCATCGAAGGCATGCAAACTAGCAATAATATTGTAAAAAAAATAATAGCGGTTGTACTTTTTCCAGTAGCAGCTACAAAACGGAAGTGTATTTAGTCCATGAAAGAGTACAGATTAAGTTGCATTTTCAAAGAAATTCTCTTCGGCAAATTACTGACCTCCATCAAATTTTATTTGAAAGTTAGTCAACTCCTTCTGTTAGCATTGTTGGAAGAATTATAAAAATTTTTGAAATATCTGGATGCGTTTCACCTAAAAATCATAGAGGACCTCGCCGTGAAACAGCTGCTGACCAGGAAAACATGTGGTGCAGTAGAAGAAAATAAATGTTAATCTTTGCGACATGTAAGTAGCATGGTCAACGAGCAAAGATCGTGTGAGCGTCGTTTTGAAAAAGAACAACTACAAGTGCTTCGAATTTCGAAAGAAGCAGGAAATATATTCTGAAGATTACATAAAACGGATAAAGTTCTGCGAGACTATGATGACCATTGCAAGTGAAAATGAAAATTTTATTAATAACGTTTTATTCACTGATGAAAGTACTTTTCCTGTTCATGGACATCATAATGTGTGTAATTGTACGCTACTGATCCCGTACCTATGATCATGAGCATGACAATTACCGGACACAATATTCCCAAAAGTTAAATATCCGGACTGGTGTTTTACGTTCAGAAACTTTTTCCCGATTCCCTCTTGCGGTATGAGGTCTGCCGTTGTGCTGTAAGGATAGCACCTTCTTTCGATTGATCAAAAAAGGCTGTTTCTGTTAGTAGTTATTGGTTTGACTTGTTTCCAAAAACTCATAAAATGGACAATTCGGTTGCTGTCCACCAAACACACAATAATATATTTTTGGGTGCAAGGTATCCATGGAAGGATGTGGTAATGGATCAGTTGGAGACAACCAAACGATACGAACGCTTAGAATTTGGGTACAATATCCACTTTTCGTCGCAAGTTAACAACCGATCACGAAAAGGTTCATTACCGTTTCGTGAAAAGTTTGCAGAACACATGGTAAGACGGCTGAATTTGTTATCAGCTAACGATTCATGTCTTTCTTAGCTGGTGAAGTTGCAAACGAATGGGTTCATCGCCCGCATTGAAACTCTCTGCAACCTCTAAGCACGTTGCACTGGAATTTGTCTTCATAACCTGTTGAATATCCTCGTTGTTAATGACGATCGGTCCCCCAGCACGTGATTTATCGGTCAAATTGAAGAAATCTCCTGAAGGAAACTTCTTGAACCACTTTTGTGCTGTTCGGTCACCTACAGTATCATCTCCGAATGCAATACGTCGCCGCTGCAGCTTTGGTGCCGAGTTTGTACTCATAGAGTAAACAACCTCGAATTGAAGATTCCATTTTAAATTATTTTAAAATATGAAATATGCAATTGTCGCCAAAAATGTATGTATCCAATAAAAGGAAGATAATTACTAAAGTCGCACGAACTTTTATGGTCACCACATATTATGTACTCCTAATACAAAACGTAGTGGTGAGTAATGCACACGATGAAAAAAAGATTCACTTAAGTTAAAAACATTTTTCGGTTAGACAATGATCATTGCGATACATATATCACCCTGTATGTGTCTCTAGATTTATGTGTCGCTTATTATTCACGTAACATTGTACACACATACGTCCTACATTATCTGCATTGGATCATATAAATAAATGCCAAGTTATTAACCGCTTTCATGCATGTAACCTCTACGTAAGGCATCCAACAACCTGTTTCTTATTTCGCTCGTGTCGGCGAGGATTTGTCGTACGAAACACAGCAGACAAACGAACCGCAACGTCTATCCAAGAGATTCCAACGGCGGTAACGCACCGACAACAGTCCAGCACCGTAGTAAACCTTGAAACAACCCTTTTCCCTGTTGTTCGCGGTTAGGAGTAAGAAAACGACGAGAAAATTCCAACGAAAGATCTCCCCGCTAGGAATAGGCTCACATCCTTGGTCTTTTGATACTGTTACACGCCGTACAGAGTATAGGAGAGAGAAACGAATATATATCCTAAGCGAGATATTTGTACAGTTGATTTCTGGGTGTATCTCTCTTCCCTTTGCCTCCTCGTGTTCATATTGTTATGACGTTACAAATAGAGCGTATAATCGTCTGTGTAAACAGCATACACAGCGCCCCCTTTTATTCTGATTAAAATGCTTCCCTCTCTTTCTTATACTGGCCTGTCTAATGCGTTCTTCTTCGTTGTTTTTCTCTTGACTCCTTGCAGTCGGCTGCTTTTATTTCTGAGCTTGCAGTTGCAGTTGTTTTTTTTTTTCTTTTTCCTCTTTATTGGTTGCAGCAGCGACTTGTGAGCTTAATTAATTACTGGTGGTAGTTCTCGTTGAAATTTGTGTACCATAACAAAACCTAGCTGTCCGTAAAAGATGGCCGGGATGATGTAATTTGTTTCGGAATAAGTGGTAGTAATGGAACGTGAAGTTTATTGGATGTGTATACTGTTTTAATAAAAAAATTCTTGAGGTGTCTTCTGTTAAAAATAGATTTTCCATCTTTATTACTTGAATTGTAACATGCAAAACAGTTTGTGGATTCGAATGTAGTCGTCAAACTTTTGTTAATTTAATTAAATGCGACAGAGCGGTATCATAACGGTTTCGTTCCTTCTTTCAAAGTGTATAAATGTGAATAATGATAGAAAAGACTGTGGGGTAGTATGGCAAACAATAATATTCTTGGCACACTCCGCACCATACAAATTATTAATTACCTCGGAAATGCCGTTTCGAAGACAGCCGCGTACCGATTGGTATGAGAGAACATATATTAAATCTAACGAACCCGCTCTATCCCTACTTTTCAAGAAAAAATATATACAAGTATCTACTTTTGCCCCTTAACTTCTTTTCTAGTTTTAAAAAATAAAGTGTTTATGAAAAAGTCGTTATTTCGTCCTTTGAATTGGTGATCCGCCTCGCGCTCCCCGATTCACCCCGCGCTTTTTCTTGCTTTCGGTATACCTATCTACAATTGTTTTGTTTTAAGTTCTACAATTATTGGATTGCTTTCTTTATTTTTGTATCTTCTGTAGCACTGCTTGCTCCTTTCTAGTGATCGACTTTTCTGCAGGCGACACAAATATTAACGCTGCAGCTCTAAAATATGACTTCATTTAAAACTTAGAATCTCAATTTTTTAGAGCAAACTTTTTTCTCTGTGTATGTCTAGATTAAATTCTAATGTTGAGAAAAATGCTACAATTGCTGTAAGATAGGACGAATTCGAAATTCCTGTTGAAAGACGAGTTTTCCGTAATATCACTAACCTTTATACACTTCAAATAACAGATTTTCCAAGAAATCTCTAATCTCAATAAGTCTCGATAAACAGTCTCTTAAAAATAAACATATTAAGTATTCTACAATAGAATTCTCTGCATGGTATCCTTTTCTTCATAAAAAAGCACAAATATATTAAAGCGAATCTCAGTTTTTCCCTTACCATATATATATACAGAGAAAAAAAAATCCATTTAAGGGGTCAATATATACTTTTGTAGAAAAAAACGAACATCGCCGTATAGTAGATTCTTTATTCAGGAACATTGGAAATTCAAATTTTCTATTTATCTGCTTTTTTTTCTGCGGATTCAATGGAAGAGCGCTGTTAAGGAAATTTATTTTTCAATACGCCTCACTGCTTCGTATACATGCTGGGTTTGGCGGACCAAAAAAACACATTTCCTCCCATTCAGGGTAATAGTTATTTTTTCACTAAGATTTTTCTCCACAGATTCTGAAACAACAGGATTATAAGCGCTATTTTTAGACTTTTTCTGTTCAATTTGCGTACACTTCCCAGAAGATGTGAGCTTAAGAAGACGTAGCTTCAACTAGAAATGTGTAGCTTATCTTGCCTTAAGGTAAAATCAAATATTAATTTTGTACCTCTTCCTTTCTATATCCTAAGTGCACCTTAATATATTAGACGAGTGATACGTAGATTTAGCGATCCATTGCTAATTCATGCAGTAAGTAGGATGCGCAGACAGGCAAGAGCTTTGCTTATAAAGACGCGACATTGCCTATAAGCTGGATCAGTCGAGACGACAAGCCTGTTAAAGCTTTGTACATTGGAGTTGCTGTTTAAAAATTTATGAGAGAACGTATTTTACTCTGAGCTAAGTTAAAGCGAAATGGAAGAAAATAGTATTAGAAATGTAGAGATTACGTTGAGGAAAATTTTAAATTCTCAACAGTTCAGAAATTATTGAAAAATGCTGAAAATCACTATTCCCTTTAAAGTAAAACAACTACATAATTATAAAAAAATATGAAGAAACGTTTCATGAAAGTTATTTGGTTTAATTGGCATACTTACAACTGATAAAAAATAAAAATTAAGATGGCGTCTTTCGAGACATTGATAGAAGCTTTTTCATTTTAAAAGAGCACTATATTGGATTCTATCACAATCTGTACCTATCTGATTTAGTGAATATTAGAGATGTTTTTAACGATACGAATTTTAAATGAATTCTTGGGAGCAGAAAGAAAATCCCTATTTAATTATATAAAAATCGAATATGGCATTGATAGAAGAAGCGCTATCAACATGTCAATAAACGCTGCTTTGAATTTTATCAGATTGTTATCAGTTCCAGGAGTACTTAACTAAACTAAACAACTTTTAGTTGAAACATTTTTGACTACTTTACTACTCTACTTAAATTTTAAACACGCCGTGTGTATGCTAAATTTAGTATCTAAGTAAAAACTATTCTCACAGTGTTAGCTTCGGTAGATGCGGTTGTCTTTGATAGACATTTAGGTATCGCATCAAGTTAAATCTATAGAATGTATTTACTTTTATAACTTATAAGTCTTATAACCCATCATCATTTGTTATGTAACCGTTTTTCGATGATGTTTTTTGCTAGTTTACATTTACATCTATTTTGTTTCTCTTTGAAAAAGATTCAAAATAAATCGAAAGCTCAGAGTACAAAGAAAGATTCTTCTTTTGTGGTCGACTGCAATCCCCGGAAATTAATTTCTTGTCTTGTAAATAAGAAGTAATTTACAAAAACGTTAACCCTGAGTTATTAATTTATTTTATTCAGTCCCATTACAATATAGACAGCACGTCCTATTTAAAATGAGAAAATTTACGTCACTTTCGGTGACTGCCTATAACACCAAGCTCACATAAAAATAGAAATCGCCCCATTTTCTTTTTTTTTTTAAACGCTAGCTTTTGTTGTTCATAGGTTAGTATATACTGTTCCGTTAAATATGCAGCACACGGTAGATATGAAATTCTCTCTGGCGGATATTAATTATTTTTCGGAAGCCTTCTTTCCTCTCCGAGCCTCCGATCTTTGGAGTGGAGGTACTAAATAATTTATTTAACTCTAGCCATAGACAAATGTGGGGTAACGTGGATAAAACTCCTCTTCTGTACAATTTCTCCATTTCGTAAATCTTCAAAATCAATAAAAACGTTCCTATAACAAATAACAGGGTAAATCCAGAGGTATTTCTAGCAGGGTTTCATAAATTAAATATCTATCATAAAATTATTAAGTAGAATGTTAATAAATTTGGTTATTGTTTGATTGTGGATGCTATTCTGTTCAAATTTTGATGATTTCTATCCAAATATAATTTAACGCTGAATTTTGATAAATAAAGTTATCTTTAGAAATAACATGAGAGAATGAATGGACTGACTCAACTAGACGACTGAAATTAAACTATTCTGAATCACAGAATAGTAAATTTATGGATAAAAACAATCGCCATCGTGATTAAAATAAAGGAGAAAAGAGACGCTAATTAAATTCATCACTTCTGGTCAAGGTTTCATCGAGTTAACTCGTATATTGGCTGCGCTCCCAGTTTAAAGTGTCTAATATAGAAATCATAGAATAAGTTCAAGGTAAAAGAGAAGGTTGGAGGTTAGAATAGGCAGGTTTCCTGTGAATGTCATAAGGAACATTTTAACTTTCGTTAATTTCCATTTACTGATATCAAAATTCGTTTAAAATTGCCGAAAGAGTGTCTAAGAACACTCCCGAATCCCATACTTCATTTAAAAATTTAATCAACTTACAATAATTCCGATTTTTTGAACAATTTCCCCGAAATAAAACATTTCCATACATGTCAAATTTTTGATATCCTACCTAGGATTTCCATTATTTCATTACTTCGTTGACAGGAAACTCCCACGAAGACACTTGCAACAATTAAATTACGCTCTGATTTTAGTCTTATTATTATTTGAATCGATTCAACCGAAAGCTTTTTACCAAAATGTAAAAAAGCTAGGTATAGTTGCCACTTCTATGTTTGGATTCAATTAGGTTACACATTTCGGTTTGTAATTAACGAAAGCCGCCAGCATTCGCTATGAAAAGGGAAACAACAAACCGTGACACGTTTAGATACGTCGAGCGTATTTCGCTTTTTCGAAATGGAAAAAGTTGTCACTGCATCCAATCGCGTAGCTGCATTAATCGAACTTTATAATCTAGAAATGTCTGCAGGACGTAAATTTCCGTTTTTGCGAATCTAAACGTTCTATCTCTGTACAAAGGGAGTAGCTACCTACGGTGCAGAAATATGTATCGGCTTTATACATATAGCGCTATGCAACTTCATAAGGCAGAAAAAGCTCTAGCTAATGAGGTCGAATCGAAAATAACTGGGTCTACAGTCCGCACAGACGTCGCACGAGAGTCGCGTGCTCATATTTTGACGATTAATTATAAACACAATTTGCGGAACACCTGGACGATATTGAAATAAAATAAGGCTGTTGGCTTACACGTTTCGCCTTTCTTTGATCGCTTTTCGCTTGTTTTTAGCCCGTATTTTCTCATTAATATTGGATACCAGATGGGGACAGCATGGTAAATTAATATACGACCGTGTATAACCCCGCTACTCGGGTCTCTAAACACGTTTGCGTTTTCCCTAAAATACATGCTGCTGTGCTGTAGAACGAAAGCAAATGGAAAAGGAAAGAAGAGGTTGAGGCTTTCAATTTTGGAACTTATTTATTTATTGAAAATTGGAAAGATGAGAATGTAGAATTTTCAGAAAAAGTATAAAAAATAATGAGGAGCATATTGAAACTAAATAAATATTAGGAAAATAAAATAGTGATTGGTATAGAATTTGGATACCTGAGTTTGTTTTTCTTCGTCATTCTTGCTATATTTTAGCAACTTCTTTTGAAAATCTGCTATCGCTGTAGGGGGATACATAATTGCCGTTCAAATCATTTTTAAGTAATGCTCAACACCCTTCAATAAGACGAAATTGTAGACAAAAAATAAATCTATTGTTTTAGATATCTGCTTTTTACGGTTTTAACGTAAATACTGTTGTGTTACGTTGCTTTCTTACAAATATATATATATATGTAACTGCTTTCTAAAACCCTTTCTCTGATTTCTTCTACCAAATTTCTCAAAAACGTTTGTTTTTATCTTGTGGACTAATACTTGCTTTGTCATTAGTGGTACGCTAGCACAAAGTCAACCGTACCGGCAATATCAGCGTTGAAAAAAGATCATCAAGCAATCAATGTGTGTGTTTGTAGAATTAGATATTGTGTTTCAGCTATAAAATTGACGAATTTTTGAGTAGCTTATTACACGCTTTGGAATGAAATCATTGTATTTTTATCATTATATGTAACACGAAGTTTTGCCATTTCATAAATCCATTAAAATCTTGATAGATCCACTCTAAATCCTTTTTTTTTAGTAATAATATATTTCGGTTCGTTCAAAGTGTTGAACACATCAAAAAAATAGACGTAAATGTAATTAAATATAAAACATAGATACGTGATAGAACTTACAACAAAGAAATATTAAACAATTACTATTTGTTGAAAAAACTTTTCGATACAATAAAATCATTTATCAACTAAAGAGTTGTTAAGTTTTGTTCTGAATTACTTCAAATGTAGAGTTTTTAGGTAAATGATTGTATATTTTTAGGCACTTGTATAGACCGGATTTCTGTACTTTGGTTAAATGTGTTTTAGGCGGAACCAGATGATTCTGAGCTAAATCGCTGGTGTCGCAATTATGTTTTAGTTCGTATTTTTTAAAAAGGTCTGCATAATTTGTTTTAACGAATACAACACACTCAATAATAAAAGTACTACGTAAGGTAAGCATCTTTTGCACTAAATAGTTCTTTGCATGATTCTCTTGATTTTAAGTATACGGTACCTGAGTCTGGAAGTAACACATGGGTGATACACATTCATTGCAGCACCAAAACCCACATTTCGCGAAATTGTCCTGAAACTATAGCAATACTTTCACATATTACTGACCAGATCGTCAATATGCTCTTTCCACGAAAATTGCACGGCCACTCTTAATCCGAGGAAATAGGTATCTTCGCAGTTCTTGACACAACTAAGTCTTCATGCGTATCCGGAATATCATTCACGTAGAGAATAAACAAGGGTGGCCCCAGAATCGGACCTTGTGGAACACTAAACTGTATTTCTTTCCATTCTGATCTAATTTCATTACCGGTATCATTGTATGCTAAAATACATTGCTTTCTATCTGGTAAATACGAGATTTCCCCCCAAAATCCGAATTTCCCAATTTCAGCACATAATATCTCATGATGTACATAATCAAACGCCTTTGATAAGTCTTTTAAATAGACATACTACTTTTTCTTTGTTATTTAAACCATCAATCACTTCTAATAATTGAAATATTGCCCTATTTGTAGATCTTAGTTTTATGTATCCGTTTTGGTTTTTATGCAAAATGTTCTGTGTCTTTATAAAGTTTTAATTCGATGGTGAACGATTTTTTTCAAGATTTTTGATACGTTAGATACTAGAGCAATAGGTCTATAATTGTCAGAGGCGCTCTTGTCCCCTTTCTTATGGAGAGGATTTATAATAGTGTATTCAATCTTTTGGGCAATGTTCCTGTTTAGAAGAACATATTAATGATGCGACTCAAAGGAGTCGCCAAAACATCCGTACAATATTTTAGGAGGCTTGTTGGGATTTCATCCTTACAGGTTCCCGACAGTCTTGCCATAAACCGTAATCAACATAATGGTGGTTTAATGTATTCGCTTGGTCAATGCAAATAAACTATATTTTAAATGAATACTACAATTTTCTTTAAATTATGAGCATTCAAAAATGTTGACATTGATATGAAATTGACCGCAAGAAAATATTTTGCTGAAGTTAAGTATTTTAATTCAAGGGTGTGTTTCTCTGCGTGTAGAGCTGTTGCGTACTACTGTACTAAATTACCACGTTTTCAATTTTTAACCTTTAATTTTTGTATACGTCTTAAAATTTTAGCATATCTTTTGTCTCTTTGTTCATAGATTTATTAGTTTCCACTTTATTTGTAAATCTTGAATTTAGACGTGTTTCAATAAGTATGATTAAAAGTCATGTAATTAGCATATCTATCATATAACATTTTTTACTATTGCGTAAGATACTATTGCAATGTATTGTATATTCTATAATATGATTACATTTATTTAATAAATTTTGAAATATAGCAACCAAACCCTTTCCAAAACCCCTATATAGCTTTCTATTCCACACCGTACATGTCATGCAGACGTATTTGTCATTATTAACCTTGTGTAATATTCTCAGAAACATAAAGCCGGCGATACATATCAACAACCCACACCCTTCAACCTACTACACCGTCGTTTGACCGGCTAGTGCATGTTTTTCAATTTCGCAGGCCTGGCGATGATGTCGACGATGAGTCACCGCGTTGGTCGCCCGTGACGTTACGGACAGGTGCAGTGAATAGGGTGAGCGATGCCGACGTTGCAAAAAATGCAGTCCGTAGCGATCGACACGCACACGAACCTGTAGTGACGTATCTAATCTGCGATCTCGCGTATTACGTGGTGTAATCGCATTTTCGTTTCTGTCGTCACTGCTAATCCCCTTGCCGATTTGCCTACCAACCTCGTTAGTTGGTATATAAGAGGTAGATGCTGAAGATTGGACGGGAAAATTGTAAAATTCAAAGATCGAAGAGGAAAGGACATTTTCAGACAGTATGACTAAGAAACTTGCTAGCAATATGAAATTCATAGCATATATATTTCTTTGATAGTAATAATCGTTGACGGTATATTTCAGGGGGATCAGAAGATACAACATAAGATAAAAGCAACGTCAAGAAATTAGTTAAAGGACAATGAAATATGACAAAGTGTGAAGAATATAATAAAACCGTTAAACATATGATCACAGAAGTAACGAATCTCTAAATGAAGTAGAAAACGGTTCAGTACATAGAAAAGTCACTCATATTGAATTGTGAGTGAACTGAAGCCGTCATCGAGACTTCAATAACACTATCCAAAATTCACGAAATGGTTATTAAAACGGCATAGTGCAGTCCAGCGATTGTCCTTTCCCCCTCCAAATAATCAATTAAGATTATGGCTTACGAATCCAAAAGAATCGTCGCCATAACTCTTCCGGCTGTTGGAATCGTCTTCGCCTTGTTTGGTGCAGGTTCGCCAAGAAAAACCCATTTTGCCGATTGCCCTTTGATTTCTGGCGTGTAGTGAGGTATCCATGTCTCATCTACAGCCGCACAACGCCGCAGAAACTCACTCGTATTGCGCTTGAACAGGTCCAAACATTGCTTTGAAATTATCACGTGATTCCGTTTTTGATTAATCGGCTGCAGGCGCGACACCCATTTCGTCGATAGCTTTCTCATAATCAATTTTTCGTGAAAGATGTTTTGCAAACGTTTAATTGAGATGTTTATCATATTAGCAATCTCTTATAATCTGCACCCGGCGGTTTGCCAAAACGATATCATGAACTTTATTGATCACATCGTCCATAGTCACCTCAACGGGACGGCCTGGCCGCTCCTCATTAAAGACGGATTTTCAGCCACGCTTAAATTCATTAGACCGGTATCTGATAGTCGTTGACGGTGCATGGTCTTTATAAACTGCATTCAACTTCCACTTTCCCATCCAAGAAAAGAAATCGAATCACTGACCGGTTTTGTTCTTTCTCCATGATTCCACAAATATAAACTTGCTCACTTTCAAGCGCTGTCAAAGCGACACTACCCGATGAATCTCTTCGACATTTTGATAGACGTCGACTAACGAATAGTACTCACAGTCGGTAAGGTAGATTTTGATACAAAGCGCCATCTGTCTCCAAACAAACTTCTCATACCATCCTCGTACTTATATTGGCTATGTAATGTCAAAACAGTATTATAGTACATTCTCAAGGTTAATCCTTAGATTACCGGACTGTATATCAATCCACCATCCCTTAATACATTCCACTTCCCAATCGCAAAATCTACCTTCACGATGACGACACGAAAACAAGTTATTAAACTTTCGATAAGCCCGATTACTCAACAACGGATAATTCATCATCATTACCATCAATTAGTCGGTCGAACGTTGTTCTATCGTTAACTTTCCCACAGCACGCGCGCCGCCCAACGAACCTAACGTGTGCGTGGGAGTCGAATGTCGAATCGTGCAGGTAATATATCAGTGGTGGTGCTTCGCCAATATCAGGGATAGAGAGGGGAAATATTCAATTTCGTCATGCGAATCAGCTAGAATTTGTTGAAAGCGAAGAAAGTTTAGACGTTGGTTGTATTAGAGCGTTGAAATTTGAGCTTTTTCAACACATAATGCGGAACAAAATAAGTAGAGTGTCAGACAAATTTTCTTTAATTGTATGATAATTCTGTAACTTTTAAAAGGGCTTTTTTGCCTCTATATAAGTAAGCTCAATAGACCTACGTTTTCTGCGGTTTTCACTCGTGAAAGTCCAAGTGTAGACTTACTGCACCAAGCTTGAAGCAAATGATGTAAGTATGTGGATAGTTAGCCGAAGATTAGCAGGAGCAGGATTGAAATCCTGTATACCAGGTCATGGACCAAAGTCACATCATCGAACAGCAAAAAAGGTTAGAATTTGCTTGTAACCACTTGGCGTGGGAAATAGTAGTAGTGGGAGTACTGTATTATTCAGAGATGAATCTAGGTTCTGTCTATATTCTTCAGACGGTCGACAACGGGTGTAGAGAAGAGCCGGTGAACGTTATGCACCCTGTACATTCATTCCACGAGTAAATCATAATGAAGGCTCAATTATGGTGTGGGCTGGCAATTCATTAGAAGCTCGTATGGAACTTGTCTGTGTGGGGGTCCTCAACAGCACAGCGATGCATTCTGGAAGACCATGTTGTCCCATTTGCTCCATCTATTGGCAATAACTTCATCTTAATGCTTGATAATCCAAGGCCGCATCTTACGAGACGTGTTAATGAATATCTTGACGAAGTCGGGATTACATATATAGATTGGCCCCTGAACTAGAGCACACTTGGAACATGTTGGACAAGCTTCACTAAATGGTAAACTGCGTATTGTTCTTCTCGAAGAATGGGAGCATATCCCTCAAGATGATTTCCGCAGTTTAATTGAGAATATGCAAAGGCACATACAAGCTATAATTAGAACCAGAGGAGGTGGCATCAGGTACTGAAGTACCATGGTTCCCACCTGTTCTAAATTGCAACTGTTTATTTTAATTTATGCTCCTCGTTTTCCTTTTCGTTTGATAAATAAACTGCTTTACACCGTCTATCTTACCTTTTTAATTGTATGCCCCAGAGGCTGAATTATTATTTATTTTATCTTAGGACATAACCTTCTCGCTTAATCTTTTATAAAATATAATATAAATAGGTGGAAACTTTTTATTGCACCTGAGTGTATAACTTTAGCCTTTTAAATCTTTTATTTACGTTTCCACCTTGGAGGGTTACAGCAGAATACGACATACAATTTTCTTCCACGCTGACACTCCCCCCCTACGCTACACAAAAGACATAGTACATAACGCATACAGTTGTGGTGGAAAGTAATAACAACAACTCGGTACACATTACACTAATGTAGATCCAAAATACGAAATACCCTATAAAGATGTATCCAATCGTTCTATAAACTGTTTAGTTTTTAATAAACTGCCAAGAAGATTCTGTAGGAGGAAGATAATACAACCACTAACCTTTGGTATCTAAATTATAGACTTTCCACCATTATCATTCAACTATTGCGAGACTAAAGTTTGGCCATTGAAAATATCTCAGGCCTACACGAAATCAACATCTGCAATCTTCTGTAACCCTCTCCCACTTCGTTTACTGGTATCCAACTAGAATGAGTAGTTGCAATTACAGTCGTAACAAATACATCTATACCTATAATAAGTGTTCATACAGTGTAAAGACCACATATTAATAAATTTTAGTGTAATATCTACGAATGATTGTATACAGTCGTTTTTACGTATCTAAATAATATCACACTACTTTATAATGTATGGTGCATCTTCAAGACGGACCTGTTAGCTAGATAGAAGTCCACAGCTGAACAAATTATTTTAATATGCAACCTAGGGCATTCTAAATTCTAATTAGGTACCAACATAATAACACAAAACTAAAAAGCATGTATATATCCTGTACTCGTATAACTAAAATAGCAAGCACATACGATGCTAGATTTTGCAACATTTAATCTAGCGAACTATTCGTAGAACAACTGCACGTCGTTGTTAGATAATTTTTAGTAGCGTGTTATCGTACGTAGAAGCATTAGTACGACGAACGAACGAGGTTTGGCCATCATTACGTTTCGAGAGGAGTAGAGAAACAATTTACCAAGCAAGGGACCTATAATAATTAAGAAATATAGGGAGATAGAGACGGAGAGTGTTAGGCAAGCGCGGATACTTCATCCCGCATTGCAGAGGATATTAGAACGACGTGTAAATAGAGTACTAACGCCGTTGCAACAATATTAATAAATAGACGAGGAAAACAATGGACACACCCCCATCAGTGAGAGGAGGATGATTTCGGCTTGGGTTTAGAGATGTGATGCTGTACGGGTTAAGGTTTAGCTAGAACTTTACTAGATAATCATGACAATGGAATTTATCTCCGCATTTTAATTGCTTAAATATTATACAGGGTCCGGCAGTACGAAGTATCCATTTTAAATTGAGTTGTTTCTATTAATTGCCAAATTTTTATTCGCAAATCAAACAAAAGGTTCTTGAGGAAACACGGAAATTTGATTTTTTTAATATGATTTCAGTCAAATGATCTCCTCCCTCTTGGCACTCTTGAAATCTAGCACGAAAGTTTTACATCACCCGGCCCAACATTTCAATTGGTATTGAGTTAATCTCTATCCGAATACGATGTTTTACTTGTTCCAAAGTTTGCGATAGATTAGAAAACACTTTTGACATTAAGTAGTATATCCGGGTTTTCAGCAAATATGTAGCTCTCCGAAATGTTCGCAAAAATCAAGGCGTGTTCTAAAATCTTGAAGCAGAAGTTTTTGTACGACTTGAATTTTGTTTAGATGGAAATATAAGTCTTTCAGAATGCGGCGATAACTACGGTTCGAAATATTGACTGCTAATGCTTGTCATTCACCACATTGTTTAGCTCCTCTTACTCTTTTAGCATTTTCAAGTATGCGTACAAAACGAGCTCTTCCTTTTGGTTTTCCTCTGGCACATGAAACAGTATCGCGAAACTTGTGTACCCACTTTCTAATTATTATTCGACATGGAACTGGATCTCGTGAATTTAAATGAAAGTGACGGCGAAGTAAACGCTCGGTGATTACAACCGAATTGTCATTTTTAAAAAAAGCTTTAACCGCAAAAGAATGTTCAATATTTGACCCAACGCTCCATATTCACAGCTAAACTGACATTTCTCGCAAACGCTTTGATAACTGTTTTAAATTTCCATTTGTCGTGAAAGCATGGCGACTTGATTTGAATTGATATCTCATTATATTATGAAATGAATTAACTTTGAAAATGGATACTTCATTCTGCCGGATCCTGTATTTGAAAATCGATCCAAAGAAAATCTAAGATGTGGGTGAATTCTATTGATTGTCCTTAGAATTCAGTCAGGTCAGTTTTTGCTAAGATTTTGTTGAAACAAAGATCAAAAATAGAGGTAAGGTATTAATATTTCTTTTAGAGTTAATGAATAGATTTAGAATTAATTTTGAATGTAACAGATTTCTTAAAATGTAAATTGCACTGGATCGAAACAAACATTTCTCAATACGCGTAAATGGGAAACCATTAAGCAACATTCTCATTTCGTATTTCCTAAATCTATCACAATGGTAGCAGGTAAGCATAGTAACCCACGCTGGCAGCCCCTATATTATGAGATACGATAAAAAACAAAATTATTTCCTTACAAGTCTATAATTCTTGTCATCTTCTCACTGATTTATATTGTGCCACTAATTTAACCTGTGCAATAGATTTCAGTCAAATAAAATCGCACAATATGTACCTAAATAAATTCTTACATTCATTTTACTGATCAAAAGCGACGTGTTATTCCTGCGTACATTACGTGGCAGTCCAACAGTCAGGTGATGGCCAGCTGTCATGAATTTTTTACCAATCCACGAATCGGTCAATCAATTATTCATGCAGCATAGGGTTTTCATTTGTCCCGATTTCTTTCTTTTTTTTTAGTTGTCGATGTTGCTTGTGGCTGATTGCTATCTCATATGGTCGAGGTGTCGATAATTCTTGACGAGAATATGACGTCCAACAATCTGATTGTGTATTACGTGTTATTTAGGTTAGTGTTTCAGTTATTTTCGACGAATAGTATTCTATGAAGTACAGCAGCGTATTTCTAAGATAAGAATAGAAACAGAAGTGTTACAATCGATTAAAGGAGGTGTCTACAAAATTCTTAAAATAACAGCAATCAAAAGTCACATAAAAAGACTTAAAATATTTGGATAAAAACAATTTTATATTGAACGAGACGTAAACGTAGCTGTAATATTTGAATGAACAAAATATGTAGTGCCCGTGTATATGTATTGCCACCGAGACAAGAAGTCCGCACAACTCTGACGTCAGCAGGCTGTGACGTATATTGCCTTAGGTAAACACTCAGCCATATTTGCATATTGGCATTTACATGTTCAGCCCGTTTCTTGCGCTTTGAATTGGCTTTTCTACATTATATTGGATTTATTTAAAAAAAGTACTGTGTAGTAATATTTCCGTACTTTGTTGGTGATACCTGTAATGTATTTCTAGTGTTGTACAAGCGATAAAACCTTTTCTATAACGTAAAAGCGTGACTCGGGTGGTCTACTTATAGTACTGTGGCGTCGGCTGCTTTGTTTGTAGGTGTTCGCCGACCCTTTACAGGTGTTCTCGGTGCCGTCGTCGTCGTCCAAATACATGTACAATTACAAATAATAATAATTAGTCGATTAAATATCAACCAAAAATACATTTTTCACGAAAACGGTGCTCGGTTACATGTTTGGTTTGTTTTAAAACTTCGTTTTTCCAAAATGAAATCGAATTGGATGCGAAGAAGGGCTCAGTTGACGACTAGCATCCTCTCTAAACTGGAAACCCTTCGAAAAAAAAATGCAAAAAACCATTCCTTTACCGCTTAGGCTAATATCGTACATCACCTAAACAGCGTAACGTCATCGAAGAGCGCCGAGACCTTATTGTCTCAGTGGTAACGGTATGTGACGAAGCTGTGCATCAAGTGGTCAAAAATAACTTTTACTTTATCTCGGATCAACATTTAGTCAAAAGCAAAAAAGATGTGATTGAAACTTGAGTTATGTAGAAAAACATTTTCAAGATGTATTTTCTTTGGAAACAATAACAAGCTTCCGCTTTTGATTTATAACATAGCAAAGTATGATTTTCTTTTGCAGATTTTTAGATACATACAACAGAATCTTACTCCTCTATTTAAGTCTTTATTCGTTCTGTAATCCGCTGCGACTGCTTCTGAAAGAAATTCTTCTTACAATTCGTAACATATCGTCTTGCACAATTTTCAGTTGTATTTTACCACAAGTTGTGCCTGGACCAATGTATTGTAATGTTACAAATTACAACATCGAACGTAATCATTAGCGCCACGTATAGTGCGTTCAGCCTACATCCACTCGTTCAACACCAAAGTCCCTATGACATCTTTCTTAGTATCTCCAGCTGCTTTTATAGTCTCAGGTTCCCCCACTCTTTTCAAATTTAAATCTTGCAAAACGTATATATTCGGAGTTAATTTATATTTAAACTGCCGAAGGAGTGTCTAAGGACACTCCCGCACCTTACGACAAGAAAATTAATTAATTAATTTAGAATAATCAATTTTTCTCCAGTTTATAATATTACAATTGTAAAAATCTTCATATTATATTCTTTTACTTGACATACATTCTATTTTTTTTAGTACATATTTTCCGATGTTCATACCTTGTAGCCAACAACTTTGCTTCCTAGTAAAAAGCTTTGCATTTACGGAAGTAAATACAATTGAAAATTGTGCAAGACGATATGTTACAAATTGTAAGAAGAATTTCTTTCAACTGCCTTCTTGCGATTCTGTGCTCCTTTGTTAGAAATAGTTGAATTCTGAATATTAATTTATTTCCTGAAACTAATTATTTGATGTTATATTTCCATAATTAGACATTGATATTATCCCGGTTTTTGTGAAAGGCAAATGTACATAGCTACAGAAGTATGTTAATTTTGAAAAAACAATGCTTCCATGAGAAAGCGGACTACGAAACCTTTATCAATAATTAAACCAAAAATTGTGTGCTGTAGCGCAGTAGCAAACGGTTAGAGATGGACACATAATTTATTTAACGTAATTAAAGAACCCACTTTTACGTTAATTATTTTCTAACCTTTACAAGCAACGTATTTATTCACCTTTCGACACGAGCGTACGTCGCTACATTAGGCGCGCATCGACTAAAATAACAACCGTCGAAATGAGTTCATACAATGTTAGTAGCAACGCTTTTACCTACATACAAACGTAGTATACGGATATATATTGGTGCATACTCTATTTAACTCGGAACACCATTTTCATTCGTGTTTATTTTACGAAACACTTTTCTAAAGCAGACGCTCCGCATACCTGCTCGACCCGTATGTTTTGTGGGAGTACACATGGTCGTAATACGTATAACAACTTGCTACATTACCTACAACATTCGTTCTGCCATGGTTCCACCTTCGAATGCATGCATTCACGTTGAACTCTCGGGAATATAGTCTCCGTGTATGTGCGTGTGGGTGTGTAGGAGTTGTATTTTTAGTTTTGCCGTAGAAGAAAGGTTTACAGAAAAAGGTACGCGGACACCTCTACACGAACCTACTGTTTACAGGGACTGAATATTTTCTGGAGTATTTATTTTAACTGCCTCGCAGCGGTAGTATGTTCATTTTCTGTCTGCAGCCGACGTTTTACAATTTATATGTGTGTATGTGGGTTGTATCTACGTTTAGGTGTAGGACGTAGTTTGCGTATTCGTTTTAGGTGCAGGAATTTTTTTTGTCCTCCAAACGATATTTCCAACACTAACAAAAATTTTATTCTAGAACTGTATTGTACGTCAACACCATTGCAGTATTGTCAACACAAGAATTTATGATAATTAAACAGTAGAGATAAATTGATAGTGTATAAGATTTTCACTCAAGGAAGCAGGGCATGTCATCAACAGAATTTTCAGGCAAATAATATAATGCAACAAAGGAAACTATGAATGCAAGGTTAAATGCGTAGGAATGTCAACAGTCAATTTCAAACTCTGTTGGTTGCACTGAAAATGACTTGCCTTATGTTGATAGATTGTGTTTTATTTACACCTGTATTTATTAATCTTTGCGACTTTTCAATAGTACTAAAACAATTTTCATAAGCCTAATATATGTATATATAACTGATTGTACCGAACGTGTTTTGCGGTCGATGCAAATCGCGAATTGCATTGAATTTTCTACATGAGAACCCTTAAAACATCGAGAGTTCTTATATTTTCCAATTACTAAGAGTCTTTCTGTTTCACCATCCATCTTTGCACAATACTGTCACGTTCTTTTGCTGGTTTACCACCTGTGCACTTTTCACCTTTCAATATAAAACTCTTTTTCGAAATAATCTGATTTATTCGGTCGTTCGGTTGATAATAAGGTTGCCCAGGAGCCCTCAAAACGGCTGTTCCCAATTAATTACTTAATATTTTGTGTGGTGAGGAGTGTGCCGATACTTTGTGTTGTTTGCCATCACTAAGAAAGCTTATTAAATGTATGGTTCCATTTATAGAAATTATAAGGATTTAAAAAATTTGAACTGTCTAGTATTGTTATTTAATAATAATAAGTTCCAAACTAGAATACGGTACGATTGTCTTTCTGTGCCCTCGTAAGGTTCTAACAAGAGATCGTGAATTTTGAATGCCCATTTTATTCCCATTTTTGTTATCAGTTTGAAAATCTGAATTTAGATTCGTTATTCAGAGATAAGTTTTAAAGCAAATATAAGATAAATTTCTTGATTTCGATCGCCACATTATTCTAGAAAGGGTTCGTTGTCCAAAGATGTTTGTAATGTGCCTCAATATGTA
This sequence comes from Dynastes maya, assembly GCA_029619315.2. Classification (NCBI taxonomy): domain Eukaryota; kingdom Metazoa; phylum Arthropoda; class Insecta; order Coleoptera; family Scarabaeidae; genus Dynastes; species Dynastes maya. The sequence goes on from JAROYE020000002.1 coordinate 80,869,886, forward strand.
ATGGGTTTCTGTGGTATTGGAAACAGTCCTTTAGAGAGAGGTATTCGTTGTTGAGAGATTTAACTCTAATGGGTGACGGAAATATGAAAATTTCGGAATTTCAAGCGATTCGTCGTTTCTGGAATGTCATTTTGGGGACCCCTCCTTGCAGTTTGCACATTAACATGCTAATACGCAAATTGAATTCTAATTTTATTCTGCCCGTCGGGCAAAATCTCGTTTATTCAATTCTTCGCACGCCAAAACATACACATTCTTCGCGACTCGAATCCAAATTAAAAGCATCCGCCCATAACAAAGAATCCTCATTAAATTACCGCCCGGGAAACTTCTCGGAACGGAATATCTCCACTCTCCCTCGTCATTCCCTTGTCTTCCCCGTCGCCACGGCGTGCGGAGTAAAAATTGCAACGGCACGGCGCCGTAAGGAAAGTATTTCCTCTTTAATACTTCTTTGTAACCTCCGGCGTACTTGAAACATGCTACTTGATGACTTGTGAGAAATTTTCATTTCCGGCGCCCGCTCGTCTTTCCTTTTCATTATTACCTATAACGTTCATCTCGACGCGGCCGACGCTCCGTGGAACCGCCAGAAAACCGGAGAAAGTTTCTCCTTCACGCCGGAGTCGCCCCGGAAAGAAGCGAAAAGTTTTCTGTTACTATGCGAGAACGTTGTGTGCGTGTGGTACGTATGTACGCTATATATCGAGGGAGAAAGATGGAAGCTACTATAATGACAAAGTTCGCGCGATTTCGGCCGAGGATAATATTGGAAAATCGTTAAACCAAATAAATTACGCGTGAAGTTTCCTTATTAAAACTTATCACGTGTGTTCGTTTTGCCGCCTTCAATGTTCGTGAACGGCAACAGCCCAGACAACGACGATGAGGAAAAGGGAAACGTTGCAAAACAAGGAAAGAGAATAATAGATACGCTGGCTTTGAAACTAAATAAACTTTACTCTATAATGCAGTTACACTGCGCGGCAGAATAAACTCATTAGATTTGAAGCAATTTGTTTTTCGAAGAAATGCGCGTACAGGTCAATTTGATTAAAAAAAAAAAAAACGTTTTTGCATCAATTTTAAGTTTCCCTCACTTCTGATTTTCAAGAAAAGGCCTCATCGACATTTTTCTTTTTTTCATAGATCATTTAATTGCCTAAATGGTACCATCAAAATTTGAATGCCTCACATAACAACATTTTTGAATAAAAGTAATTGAAAGAGTGGAAAACAGACATGTAATTAATAACAAAAAACAAAGACAAACGCTATTATTCAAGAAATAAAATGATTGTTTCCTTTAAATCAAATAATCGAAGTGCCATCCACCGGTCTCTTGACAATAAACAAATCTATGGACACACTCATTTTGTGAGTTTGGAAACATCCAAAACATAGAAAGAAAAGCCTAACTGTGTGAGTACAATAATCAGAAAAAAAAAATATGTTTGTGAGTTTAACAGTCCGTTTCTAATTTTCAAAAACCAATGTAATCAATTAGTTACTTCGTGACTCAACGTTTGTAACACGTATAGAAAACATAACCTAACTTGGCGAATAACACTAAAGTATCGGCACACTCCGCAGCAATCAATTTGTATATCTACAGCTTTTTGCAGACCTATTGGGCCCAAAACTTAGTGATTCTTTTCCACATTTTCCTATCCTTTACTTTAATTTTCCAATTTAGTATATTTCCCTCATTTAAGTCTGCTTCTACCACATCTCTTCATCTCTTCCTATGTCTCCCTCCTTTCTTTCTGTACATAGGTCCTTTCCATGCTACCATTTTTGCTACATTTCACTCTCCATTCTTTCTATATGGCCCAGCCACTGGAATCTTCTTCATTTTATAGTCCTTGTAAATTCTGTATATTTCCTCATTGGTCCTTTTTACGTAACCCTCCTCAGTCTTCGTCCCACCGAGTATTCCTCGAAATATCTTCGAAGAAGGGACCACCACAACCCTACTTCGAATGATAGAGGTCATTAGATATTTTAGTTTATCTTTTAACTAAAAGATTTTATATATAGTTTTAAATATTAAAAAAAAATTAACAGTTTTATATAGGGATATAGGATAGTATGCTACAGATTCTTTTCACTGCAATGTCTACTACAAAAAAAAGGGTTTTTATCTTATTGTTATTTACAACAATAACATATTATAATTATAAACTAATTATCATTAATTTACATTGTCTATTACTAAATATTTCCATGTATCCTTTCAGCTTGCCTGATGATGAGAGAAGTTTCTCGAAACAGGTAGCACGTTTATTAAAACATAGTTATTGTGACAAGTAGACTTTTATTTCGCCTTCCCCAGCTATGAGTTACTCACACAGGGTCACATTGGATCCTTTGTTTTCTAAGTGGCATCAAATAAATGAATAGCCCCTATTATATTTCAAAAAATTTGAAGAAATTCCTAGAAGCGTTAAATTACATGTTTATGTCGTGTTTGTCTTTTATTGCAGCAAGTGTCAACATTGCCAAGTAAACTTGCTTTTTTTGTAACAAAACACAGCGCACTTCGGTTTCACTCGTTTTTAAATTAGTTGCTGAAGTTGAAATTTTAATAATTTGCCAATGCTTACGAATCCACTTGTAAACGAACCAAATATTACCAGAGATGCTTTTTTTGCGATGGTTGTTGTTACTTCCTCATTAACTCCGCGTACCTAACCTGTCTATTCCCCGAACGACTTGCCGGCACCGTCGTACGATCCGGCGGCGTTTTCCCAACGGTACGACACGTCGACCGACCGACAGACTACCCTCCCCGCACGTCTAGCACCGCCACGTATCGATTAGACACATAATACCTGCGGCATTTATTGCTTCCGATTCGTGTTGCCTTTATCGCTTCTCTGTCCTCAATCCTCCACCCCTTTCCGCGCTTCGAGTGGGCCCACACCGAATTTAATGCAATTAACCGAATGAGTTATGCGAGTATGTAGTCGAAAATCGCCCGCGTCAAACGCAGTCGTTTCTAATTGATGATGGTCGTATTCCGACTTTGGGCGATGGTAGCGACCGTACGGGCCGTTTCTCCTGGATGATGGCTATATTTATTTTGTGTATTATTTATTATGATCATCACCGGTAGCAGCTAGTTGTTCTGAGCTGCTCTGTTTTGATGAATTGATGGGATTTTGTTTTATTGACGGGCTCAATTCTTTTCAACGTAATTTTCGATTTTGATGCGTTCTTATTTGACATTAAATATCGTTATATAGGTTACGTAATTAATCACAGAACCCCTACATGTCTACAAGTCCAGCTATTTTTTACAATTCTTATAAATTAAGAACAATATTTATCCTATTCGGGGAAGGGCCTGCTCAAAGAAGATAAATACACATGTGATTATTAAATATACGGAATGGAAATGGAGTGGGGATATCATAATCTATGCTCTGGTTTCAGAAATAATATATTCAAGAAGTTTAAACGTTCTCGATAAAGCGTTAGATATTCTGGATCCATCCATATTTGCATTACATTTACAGTCCTTGGCCATGGAAATAGGACCACTTGAGAAATATTAAATTTATAAGAATATTTATTAAATATAATTATAATTTCGAAAATCGAAAAGCATAATTGTTGTTTGAGTTGTAACAACTTTATTGTTACGCGGTCTGTTTATTTTGAACTGTATGCGCACGAATATTTATTTCGATTTGTTTAAATTGCTAGAAAATTTACCTTTTTTGAAGTAGAATGTAACAATTTTTCTTTTTTGCAAATTAAAATTAAATCTTCAGATTCTATATGTTCTAAAATATATTTTTTTTGCGAAATACTAAACACTATAAATTAGTAGTAAATCACTAGTGAAATAAATTTGTTCCCATTTTCTCTTGGTTTAATGATCATTTCACTTTTTTTTCTTTCCTTTCCGATATTCATTGAACACAAATAAGTTTTCATTTCATTCTTTCCCCGATTTCACTCACCTTAGCTTCCGTTTTTGCTGTTTTTATTTTGTACTTCTAGGTACTTATAAATCCAGTAACAATTATTCCAGCTGCGGTAGCAGACCCTTACCAAGTTACGACTTTTCTACGAATTAATTCACATTCAATGACTACCCTTTGTCTCAATTCCTGCAAAGTATGTGGTCGTCTAACGTAAACACGTGATTTAAGATGACCCCAAAGGAAAAAAATCTAATGGACCAAGGTCTGGGTCTGGAGAACGTGCAGGCCACTCAATGAATCCTTTCCTTGGTTTCCTTTTTTTTAAATATTTACCAAGTTCCATACTTTATCCCAATCTTGTATTTTATATTTCAATATAATTGCTACAAATAACAATCGCCCCTTACAAATGAACGTCCTAGTTGATCGGTTTTCGGGAAATGATTTTCCTTTGTATTGCTTTCGATAAATTTTGAAGTCGAGATGAGCACATTGGTATGCCAGATACGTTGAGTACACACAACATGTACGCAGCTTCAATTCTAGCCAATAACAGATATTTTGGAATAACTAAATTCTAAATTTTTGTTCTATTAAATTTACCCGTAGACTGGAATCAAACAACAGAATTCCTTTTCTCGATATGTTAGTAACAAATAAATAGAAATAAGCTGAAAATAGGCGTACAGATGAAACCTGTTAGTAAAATAAATTACTTGTACAGGATTCTAATCGCTTATAGAAACTTCGATTAGTCTGTTTCCTCTTTCCGGGTAAATTCAATAAAAATAAATTGTAGAACCCAAAGAAAATATGTTTTCGAGCATTTGCTAGCGTCGAAGTTGCAAAATACGTCTGTAAAGTATTCCTAATGCCGGTTTCAAATTTGTTCATAAAGAAATTAGCCGTAAGAGAAGATAAACTATTGCCTATTGTCTTCATTTCCTTCAATTTTTATTTTTTAAATTTTAATTACAATCGCTAGAAGACGATACGTTACATTATATTACAGAAAAGCATTGATAAATAGAATTACTCAAAACTTACCGAAACATATTTAATCTATTATTATTTGCCTATTATCTAAGGTAATTTAGTAGTATTACTACCCTCTTTCCGGAGTTATAACGACGTAATAATCCATTTTAATATTACTTAGGCGCTCATTTAGTGACAACGTTTTCGATAATAGCATCGTAATAATTTTCTCATTACGAAAAGGGCGAAGAGACGTGAGCCGCCTGACTGCGCCACAACTCCCGATATAAATTCGCCGTTTATTATATCGTAAACCTAATTAATAATTATATAACGTTACCGCGTCTCCCAGCTAACATATAGGTAGGTACAGTACCTACGCTTTCCTTCAATTCACACAACAATAAAACGGTTTATTAGGAGGGGGCGCAGCGTGAGCGATGAAATTTCGAAATTCCGCCGAAGATCGCAGGAGATATTACGGGTTATAGGATGTTTACTACCGCCTGCTCCTGTAACAACCATAATAAAGGTCGATCTCCCAAATTAGTGTGATTATTTTACCGTGTTGGAATTTGATGCAGAATATTGCTCCGAAGGAGGAAAATTCTACTAATTGCTGATGTTTTCAATAGTTGATTTCTTTAAAAGTGTTCGTTAACAAAAGCAAACGCATTTTAAGGAATCTATATTTAGCGCTCTTAAATTCTAACTTTTACTCTTTCAGGCTTACTGTGGAAGCTATCGAAACATGCTTCCGGTTTTAGCGATGTATTGTGGTAAAGCTTTTTATAAACTGTAATTGTAAGAGAATATAATCAATCTAATAATTTAGCAAAAGCTCCTTTATTAAACTAGTTATATTTAATATTCTTTCCTTAATTTCTCTCCGGGAACTACGTAGATGAAACAGCTCACTTCCGATCTCTATAGCCTTTTCTCCTTCTCTCACCAGCAACAGTGGTCATTAAGTTGGCGAAAAGTGCTGAAAAGACAACGTATTTACGCTTTGCGTGACGGTCTCATTAATTAGCCGAGGAAGGCACGAAAAAAACAACAGCACGAAGAGGAGGACACGGCGCCATCATATATGCGGAGACTACACGTAGCATAAGTTAATACTCGACGAGGAGCGTCAATGCCGCTTAACGGGAGCGAGTGAAACGGAGAGGCTCATTCGTTACGCCCGATAATAAGCTTTTGGGATTAAGCGTAATGACGTACAGCGGTAGCTACTCATCCCGAGTCCGCAAAGGCGTAAGTACGGCCGTATATTCCGTGACAAAATTATATCGCACGCGAAAAATGGCACATCGCTACGTCCTTCTCTACTCCTTTACGTGCGTTGTAGGTGTCTTCGGTAAAAGTAGGAAAGTGCTAAATTTGCTATAACTGGCTCATTTTCTGGACGATTGTAGTTTTGAAGATTATGAAAATACTAAGATTATTGGATAAAAATACTAAGATTATTGGATTATTGGTAACTAAGGTGTGATTATCATCGCCAACTTTGTTAGAGTGGCTTTAGTCTGTAGGTAGTTTTTCGGATTGGTTATTGATTGTTATACTTATTGCGGCGGGACCGTTGTAACGTTGTATCTGCAAAAATTAGTTATCTGACCTATTTTTTCCGTAATCCGATTCAATGTTTGACTCAACAACAATTACTTCGCATGTATGATCCAATTGTAGAGTTCAATTTTAGATAGATCTGCTTTGGCATTTAACATATTTGTTCGACAGAAATATAATTTGTGTCAGCTGTTAGGGAAACTTTTTGATCTTCCAGAATAGGTCCATTATGAAACTTATTGTCATGTTTGTTTCAAATGCTGAAATTAAAACTCAAGAAAATTCGCACAATGCAATTAAATACGACCGTTCACACAGCGGCGTAAGGCACAGTTAATAATTGGTGTACGGCAAAACTATCACATGTTAAATTATGGCGCTACCACGGCGTTGCACAAATACAACCGACCGATCACAGTGCAGGTGTCAGTTCGTGTCAATTTGTATACATAGTTTTGAGGTTATATTCTCTTGATTAATTTGGATTCTGAAGCTAGAATTGTCACAAAAGATCATGAAGAAGATTTAAAAATATTTGATGTAGTTATATATAGTTACATGGCAATAATCCAGCTACAAGCGACATGGGATTGTAAATCAGCAAAACCTTTGGCTGAAATATAGGAAATGTAAGTTCGAAATAGCTCTAAAAGCCGAAGCTTCAGAAGACTCCAACAAGTGTTCCTGGTGATTTCAATATTTAATTCAACCATGTGATATTGTTTCCTTCGGAATTAGCAATATTCAATGTTATCTACTGTGTCTAAAGTCATAGAGCGGATAGTTTTTAATTATAATTTTTAAATTTGTTCGTCATGATTATTGCAGAAACTGCTAATAAACACAGTGTATAACCTTTTTTGCCATTCCATCCATCACAAGGGAAATTATTAACATATAAATTAAGGTTATGATACGACAAAGTAAACCGAGATATCAGTTATCACTGTGTCACGAAATTATTTTAAGAATTACAGCAGAATATTGCAAATTATTTCGCGCTAATCGTAACGATAATTTCTCCCTACCCTATGTGAACGCGTCTTTACTCTATCGTGTAAATAATTTTACATCAAATATGTATATACCAGATTGCCGGATAAGGGGTGTCACGAGAGGAAACACTTTTCCCCGTATTTTCGCATTTTCCTCTTTCAAAAAAAAAAGAGAAATACAACAAGAAAAATTGCGTACGGAAACAGAAGAAAGATTTATCGTCATACGCGCTTATGACTTTCCTAGCCCCTAATCTCGACGCAATCGTTACCCGCGTAATAAGCGTTTCCAGACGCATCCCACCGATCAATCAATCCGGGGGACACGGGGCGCAAACGATGATGACGTACACACATCGCGTCTGATGCAAGCCGAACCATCCTGGCACATGCTCTTCTCCACGTTTCGGCATATATCGAGGCGTATGGCACCCCTAATACCGACGCGTATCGGTAGAGAGGTTAGTGGTTATTTCCCGCCGTCATGTGTCGAGTGAATATTTGTCCCACTGCAGTGATTTGTCAACGACAGGCACGCGGAATTCATTACCGCCGCCGCTGCCAGAAACTCACACGGGGATCACGATGTACGATACGACAACGCCACGGCATCGAGAGTTGGTAAGGTTAGGCGATATCGTGGCGCGAACTATCGCTCCGACAAGATGCAAGAGTACGACGCAGAGTAATTGCCTTCCGGGCAATAGTGGCGCCCTCTGCGTGCATATATCGAAGTAATTTGTCGTTAAACTTCCTCCTCTACGCGACGTATAGATCGCCGAGGCAATAGATTTCCTTATTTCGCAGCCGGAGACGGCAGCTCTTGGATTTAATGAGATTTTATACAGATGATGGTTAAAATATTAAATATACGGTATACAGTGTGTTCATTTGAAAACCTCCCAGGCGGCCTACATCCGAAACTAACAAAATTATTAAAAAAATGCAAAGACAGGTCAATTTTTGTTTCAAGGGGGAACCATTTTGATTAATATATCACGATACTAAACGTACCCCCTTACACCCCCCAGCTCCAACATAAAAATCTTAAATGGGATGATACCCTTTGTGGTACATCGTTGGAAAGTTATTTTCATTACGAATTTAGTAGTACATCTCACTTTGACATTTGGTCAAGTTCTGGGGATTATAACAGAAAAAATGTCATGCTAAATTAAAAAATTGTAAAATATAAGCTTTTATTTAAAAAAAAAATATTCAAATTAGTTAATTAAATGTTCAAATTGCGCACCAATTTGTTGAAGACAAAAATATAGCCTATTTTCAAATTCTCTTCTGACCCTTTCAAATGTTTCTGGTGTCTAAGTTCGCCAATATCCTGCAGTTGTGTTTGATACAACCACAAATGATTTTTCAAAGGAGATAATTTGAGAGACCAAAAATGATTCAAAATCGATATCTCCATAATTATTTCTGATGCATTTTCTACATGCTAAATACAAAACTCACTTCATTCAGCACTTAACCCAAGAGATTTTTCCAAAAAATTAAGATCTCTATATAAATTTAAAATGGAAAATTCAAGATTCAAAATTAGAAATCGATTTCACGTTGAAAAATACCTCCAATAAATTTAATCGCGACGCTAGAACTGCCAAGAAAGAATAAGTAAATAATCAAACCACCAACAACACCGACATATTATCCAAAGTAAACAAAAGCGAAACAAATTTCTTCCACCTTGACGGCGAGGTCGGTCTATTTTTTTACTGCGTTGCCTGCCGATCTAATCTCATCGGCGCAAATTAATCTGAATCGATTTACTTTTCGCGTGTGCCCAAGGCGCAGCAGGGATTACAGGTATTCGGAGGGGATTGGTGAAGGGTGAGCGAGCGGCGCTCGTAAAAGGTGACGGTGGCGGTGCTTGCCTGAATTAAAGAAATCGCTTTCGCGTTTGTGGCGGAGGCGAACACGATCGCTCCGACTTAAGCAAACATCTGAAAAAAAAGCGAGTTTCGATTAACCGGAATAAGCAATTAATCTTTCGAAGTTAAATCAATACATTAACCGCCGCCACGTACCTCTACAACAAGCTGGTAGCTCGATTTCTGTATAATTTATACCTTGAAATGGCGGTACGATTATTTGAGAAGGTGGATTTTTCGGAATTGGCTCGGAATGTTAACATCACATCTAACTAAGGCGTATTTAAAAGTTCTTATGTAACGTACTACATAAGAGAATGTAATTTTACATACGGTCTTGTATTTTGATAAAATTTTTGAATGCAATTATGCAATGATTAACAACTTTTCAATATATTGGAGGACATGGCCGTATTATTTAGGCATTATCTGTATTGCATTCACAGAATACAATCTTTTGTCATTGATTTATTGTCAAATTTATCAATTTATCCTCATTCATTCGAATTTTATAAGCATGTATGTAGGGTTCCTAGGTATATCTTCCTCTTGAATTTATAAAAATTATTTTCTCGACGAAAGTTATCACAAATGTGTTGCAGATTCCAAAAATCAAATAAAAAGTAGAGTATTCGATTAGAAAAAAATTAAATTTACCATTAAATATGTGCCCTTAATGGACATTTATAACAATGTTTTCAGAATTTTAAGATCTACAGTCGTTCCCAAGATATCGGGCTGAGCCATTCCTCGCTGAGCACACTGTATATTAAATAGACTCTACACAAATCGTTAGAAATCGTTAATTTTTTATAGTTTTTCCCTTCTTGATCTAACGACCTTTTCCCTGGGTTGGCAACACACAAATTGATTACTTTTACAATAAACGTTGTGTAAAAAATGCAATATTCTACGGTATGCAGCTGGTCAAATCGTGTACATTCAAAAATGAAAATTGAAACGAACTTATTTTTTTTACCAGCAACACTGCATATGATCAGCTTATTTAATTTTTAATTATTGTCACTAATATTAACAAGGAAACACAGATAAGAGCATCTTACCGATTTCAATGAAACTTTGTCATGATCTAGCGTATGTACAACGGTAACGATCTTAGCTGCCCAATCGACCACTGGCGGGGTGTAAAGCACCCCAAGCTCAACACTACCCTTCGCTGTTTGACTCAATAGCTCAGAAACTGACAGACATAAAAGAAAGTTAAGACAAGATTTAAACTGTTTAACATGCTTTTAACGATGACGTAAATATTTTCTCTATAACGAATATTTATTTAGGGAAACAGCCTCCCACCCCCCTATTTTTTTGCAAATTTAAGAATTTTGATATACTGCAAAAATATAGAAGCTACGTAGAATTTACATACACATATATGTATTACACCTGCCACGAAATATTCTTATTTGTGTAAAAATATTCATAACTTATGTGCTATATTTACAGCGATGAAGAAAACACGCAGGTGGTTATCAAATGATCTTATTAATAAAATGTGAGTATAGACTTTACTGACAACTGTTTAAAAAGTAAGTTAAGAAATACATTACCATGCGTATTGCGTATACGTAGTAAGAATGATAAGTAATCCCTGTAGAGATGTTGAAAACGAAGGAATTGCTTACACCATGCACAACGAATAAACGCAGGCTTGCCGCAAGTACCTTATTGTTAACCTCATAATCGATTGTCATCGCAAAGTTCTTCAATCTATTTAAACACGCATGGTATAAAAGTGAATACATCGCCGAACGGCTACCACATTTTAAAGATGCTGTAAGATTCTACTTCCCGAAGGATGTACAAAATACACAACAATGAGGTATTTACGTGGCACTGGAACACTGAAACTCGTACCGGACGCACGTTTCAATAGCCAGGCTAGCATCAACAGCAGTAAAACTGAATTCCCAATTCAGTTCATCAATTCAGTTTTACTGCTGATGCAGTAAAACCAAGCTTGGCTATCGAAACGTGCATCCAGTAGGAGTAAAGTATTGTGGTAAGGGTTTTAGTGAACTGTTTCACAATAGTATTATTCGTTTTTTGATAAAATCGACTATTTCAGTTGGTAAAACCTAGCACTTTTTATATTTAGCAAACACGTTTAGCGCATTTCAGTGACCAAAGCCCAAAAGAAACTAGCAAAGGCAAATTAAAATGTGTACAGATTTCTTTATATCTACATCCTTTCCCAGCTTTATATTCCTAAAAATGCAATCTGTGCCACAATTTCGTCTCCGGGTGTATTACGTATAATACACCCGAAGTCGCTGACGCTGACGAAGACGACACAAAAAGAACACAAAACGCGTAGCGCAATCAGATAAAGAAAGAAACGTGGGAGAATGTAAATTGTCATTGTTTTCTTCTATTTCGTCCCCGTTTTCGAATCCTATACACATACCCGTCGCGCGCGTAATAACAGAAGACGTACGAATATGTAATAACGCCGAAAGAAGCCGAAAGAAGTGGAAGGGTAACGCGCAAAAAGGGAGTGAACAAGAGGGAAGAGGTTCGAAATTGTTTTTCTTGCTCCCGGGGATATCTCTTAAATCTGCGTTTCTTGAGGTTGACGGGCAAGTGTATTTCGTAAATTTGAAGTATACGAAGAAAAAAAGAAGGTTTGTACGAATTGGGGCAGAAAAAGAAACGTTCGTTTTCGCGAACAACATATTCTCGTCGAAATTTACTCTCTGATTTCGCTAGATGGCGCCTCATGACACTCCTTGTTTACCGTCATCCCACTCAGGTTAAACTTTCGGAAAGATACGTTATGTGTGTCATCTTCTCTTGACGAGCGAGAAGATTCATGTTATCTTTTAGATTTTCCTGAGATTGTTGTGATATGAAAACACTCCAATTGATTGCCCAATAAACGGAATGGTGCTTATATCTTTTTCGTGAATTACTTCAAGAGTAACGAAATACAACTTTTGTTACGTTATAAAATTGTCGATTAAGAATTACATACTGTTTTTCGACATTTCATAAGAATGCTAAACATGTTAATGCTATTTGTATTTAACATAAAAGTACTATTTCCAAGGAAACTGACTCGACGCAATTACGAGGGTAAGTCAAATATTACCTACACTTTCGCCATAACAAGCTTTGAAGGTTATCGTAGTAGCGGCCGCTTGCGCATGCGTTGAGTTGGCGCCTCTGTGGTCATGTGTGCGGAATTTAATCACGATCGCGTCATTTGTGTGCTAGCTACAACAGCATAAGCATGTCAGCTCCGCTATTAGTTTGCACCAAAGAGGAACAACGAGCAGTGATCCGATTTTTGTGGTCAGGGGGTGTGAAAGGTGCTAAAATTCACCGGAGACTTTTGTCACAATACGGGGACAGTGCTTTATCTCGTAAAGGCGTTTTTTTGTGGATCGAAATGTTTCAAAGGGGCCGCACGAGCGTAACACAAAAAGAGGGAACATTTCGCCCCTTATTTTTTGCAAATTTAAGAATTTTTATATACTACAAAAATATAGAAGCTACGTAGAATTTGAACATGCATTTTCGTGATCATTCAAAATATTTTGGCTAATAATGCGCAATCATAGGAGGAAAACTAATCTTTAGTGTAGTTTTCATTAGCGGACCCGGATGTGCAACTTCCTTTATCACTTATCTTTGACTTGATTGAACTTGGTTTGTCAATAGCCTAAATTCAAAAATATAATTATATGGTTGATTTACGACTTAAAGGAATTGTAAATTGTTTGCATTTTCCGCAAACACCTTCTACATGATTTTGACGATAAAAATTGTTACGATCAGTTACCACTATAACTTCCACAATAGCTGAATTTTAACCATTAACTTTCCGCTACATTTACTTAGATCGATGCGAGATTATTTTAATGTAGTCGTTACGTCGCATTTAATGCCCTACACAAGAAAAGGAAAAGGTGGAAAACGCCGTATTCGACCTGGAAATATAATGCGCAGTGGCGCCAATATTTGAATAAAATAACCATATGCTATTCGTATATATACACATGGACACGTATGTGCAAAAGCAAACATATGTTATATACGTTTAGGTATCTATCTGGAGGTATCTACAAACACATTAGCGTCGGACGATAACGTACACAGGCGCACGCACACCCGCACAGGTGCACATAAAAATTCGTTTACATTTAGAGGTAGGAAAGGTCGCCCTTGTGTGAGGGTAGGTATCAATTTTGTGTCACATTCGCGCTTCGTATAATACGTATCTTTCCGTTCCGCATACATAATACATAACATAAAATTATATTTTATGAATTACGACGTCACATGTGTGCCTTTACGGTCCTACGTTTGATATCTGAAAATACACAGCGAAGACACATTTAGAGAGAAAACCAAACAAAAGTGAAGTAAATAGCCGAAACAGTGTTAGGGGTATTCATTATCATTAACCCAAGAAAAAAGGGCTGGGATTAAAAACCAGTTGCAGTAACGATATTGTTGCAGCTATTTGTACGAATTGTGTAAACTATTCAGAGTTTTATCGGGATGACATGGTGCGTGGTAGATCGACTGTTACTAAGCTTGTAACTATTTCTCAATTTATCAGCCGAGATCTAGATGTAGAAGCAAAGGTTGACGTGCTTTAGTCTATATGTATTTACCCTTATACTTTAAGTGTTACTGTTAAAGATAAGTAAAATCCCTAAATTAATATGTAAATAGCCAAAACGACGTAAGTTTTAATATCAATGTTTTTCAATGAAGCGCTCCATTGCACATGGTTATAATTACAGCTACATATAATTAACTATACATGATGTAACAAAGGAGAAAGGTTGGAATTTAGTGATCCTAAACCTGAATTCGTTAAGTGATTTCTGTTTTTGTAAGTTTCCATGCCTTCATAACAATTTAATTGAGATGAGCCAAATGTTCTTCGTACCTAATTTTGATTGATCTTTTTGTCTGCCCAATATACACTTGATCACAATCTTTACATGAAATTTTATAAATTCCTGATTTATCCATGTTATCTACTGGATCTTTGGAATTTCCTAAAAGGTTTTTGAGGTTATTGTTTGAAGAAAGCACAATTTTGCGGTCAACTTTAGAAAAGATTTTTTGAAGACCTAAAAGGGTAATTTAAGATATTTCTGTTTCCTATAGGCGATATCTTCAGAGAAACCGTTAAAGTTAGCGATATTAATGATTTCTTTTAGCTCATGATATCTATCTTTAGTTAAAAGAAAATTAAGTAACCAATGTACCAAAATGTTAATAGCCCAAAGTTTGTGTTCATATGAGTGATTAGAATCCTGTAAGATAAATCTATTATTACTAGTAGGTTTCCTATATATGTATGTCTATTTCTAACTTATTTTTATTTCTTATTACTAACATATCGAGGAATGGAATCCTGTTGCATTTTTCTTCTTCGTGAGTAAATTTGATAGAGGGAAATTTTGAGTTAAGTTGTTCTACGAAATCCGTTATTGAACATTTACTGGTCTCAAAGATGCAGAAAACGTCATCAACATATCTGATCCAAAGCCGAGGGAAATAGGCCGAACTGTTCTTCAGGTCGGTTTCAAATTTATCCATAATGAGGTTAGCCATAAACGGGGATAAGGTGTTACCCATTGGAGTTCCTTCCGTTTGTTGCTAATTGGGAAAAAATTTGGTTTCCTACAGTCTTGTCAAAGAAAGTAAGTTAACAACTTCTTCTCTATCCATTTTCGGAACACTAGGAAACAACTTACGTCAAATAAGACTAAAATTTATTTCTCAGTAAGCTCAATGTCTTTAACTTTTTCAGTGAACGCGTAAGAATTTTTAATAGTCAAATCGGAAAACTGTACGGCTAATTGGTTCAATTTGTCGGATAACCACTTGAAGAGTAAGTAAGTTGGACTGTTGATGTTCGAAACGATGGGTCTCATATACTCTTTCCGGGCTTGTGTATCTTAGGTAAACAATACATTCTAGGTAGTACTGGATGAACTGTTTCAGTGTTCCAGTGTCACAGATTTCGAGTACTTGATCAAATTGAACATGTCGCATTAAGTGCTCCAAATTTAAAAGACAAATACGAAAACAAAATTCCTCAAAGTAAAAGCGAAATTAAATTAAAGTGCTAAAAAGTTCCTCCCTCACATTCTACACATTTTTGACAACGCGTAATTAAGGCTACACTGGTTGCGTTTCGCAAAATTTCTGACGCTATGCTGGCACAAGCGATCCTAATAAGCTTTTCTAATCCTTCAACATTTCTGGAAAGTGAATCGTAGACTACACTTTTTAAATGCCTTCAAAGAAAGTAGACTAAAGGGCTTAAATCAGGAGAATGAGCTGGCCATCTTATAGGACCATTAGTACCTATTCATTGTTTCGGAAATACGCTGATCAGCTTACTATATTACTGTTATGAGCAGAGGCGCCGTCTTATTGAAAATATATCACCAGCCGCAGATTTAAATTAACATTCTCAAGCAAAAGAGGTAGTTGATGTATTAAAGAATCCAGGTATTCCGGTCCTGTGTCCGCACAAAATCGCATGTATGTACCTATACACACATGCAGTATTTACAGTTTTAGTGCCTGCCATAATTCGTCGCGAAACGTTGGTTGTGGCGACCGTATGCCAAAATTCATAAATGAATAATCACGTTTGATGTGGCCATTAACGGTAGATTGATACGCGGCAGTAAACCGCGGAGGTGAACGCCGAACGGTTTGGGAAAGAGGTTTCATTTAAGCGACATTTCAAAAGGTTGTTGTAAAATTGATGGTACCGTAAAAGCATCTTACGGTCGCAGTATTATCGGAGCTTTGCAGCTAAATGTCTCCTCCTTCTTACAACAGGACGTCTATAACTCAATATGCCACGAATGTCGTTAGTTTTGGAGCGTTTGTCGTGGTATTTTATTAACGTTTTAAATTAAAGTTTGGTCTTTTAGAAATCGATCCACATCGTTGCATATGAAATGTGCAAGTTTCAAATTGTTTTGTTTTTCTTTCACAATATAAGCGTATGTAACCAGTACGTAGTCATCACTAACTCTCACCAAATTGGCTGGAACGAGTCGTGACAGAAGTGTATCTGTCGCGACTCGCTCCAGAAGAAGATGAAAGAGACTTCATCGAAACGTCGAGCTACTTGAGCTTCTTCTAAGAACCAGCTACAGTTTAACACGATCAATAACATATTAACAGTTCAGCATAATCATATACACATTTGTCAACCAAATATTCTTTCGCTCCTCATTTGAAAATCTTAGAGTCTCTGATCACCTTGATTGCAGATGGGAGACGGTCGAATGCAGACAAGCAACAGTAACTTTGTGATTTTTTGACAAATTTGTTTTTGTTATTGAACGCGAACGCAACATACTTGTACATGAATAACGACGGAAAAGTTTACAGTTTATGTTGCAGAAACATTGGACGGCACGAGTCAGTAGGTTTTAAGTTAAATATTACCCTCAACAGCCTTTTTTTGTGCTATGTACATACGACTTATATTAGATCGTATTTTAGCTGCATTGCAGCTAAAACGCGAATATGCTACAGCAAAGTACATTTCTAGTAACTGTTGAGTGTTCAGGGTATCCCTAAATTTTAACAGTGCGCAATATTAACTTTCCCAACTACTTGATCTACATGCTGCATCCAAGTGAGATCAGGATCAAAATAACTTGCAAAAACGTTGTAGTCGCATCTTCATAACTCAACTGGCGATGAAAATTTATCATCGTTATTTTACCCGTGCTCAGGATCAAGTTGTTGCGATCACACCATTGTTTCATCTCGTTTGCGGCTGCATTTATCTTATACGGTAAGTCTACTTGGTGGTTCAATAATACAGGGATAGATGTGTTTTCTGCAAAGTTGATTGTGGTGCCTGTTTTTATTGAGTTATGAAGATCGTCAACAAAGAGTAAAAATGCAAAGTATCCCAACGAGGCCCTTGTGGCGTGCCGAGGTCCACATCAAACTGCTCAGAATCCTCACCATATGAGTTTACATACAGGCGCCTATTGGTCATGAAAGAAGTGATACCCAATGCGAAGAGCTTGTCACTGACGAATGCAGCATTAATTGTATCTCTTGAAGGATCGAAAAATGATCCGCTTACATAAGTCCCTTCGTCTATCTCGATATGTATTTGCTGAAAGAAATCAAACGTAGCCGTTTCCGTCGAACGATTTTCTCTAAAATCGTGTTGATTTGGGTGCAAGATGTTAAATTCATTTATGAATAGCCACACTTCATTTACTATAGTTTCTTTCATAATTTTTGAGAATAGTTCAAGTTCATTGTTTCCATATCGAAAATAATTCTAGAAGTCAAGACCGAAGATAACGGTTACTATACAAAGTTAGGGTGGGTTTTGGTTACTTTTATACTATCCCCCATAGTTTACTTTAATGAAGCCCCTATACAAAGAAAATCGACGCCAGTTAAAAGGCAGGTTACCAGGTCTTTGTCCGCGTGCGTATAAATAGATGGGATAGAAGGATAAATTATGCGCACACACACATGAAAGATAAGAGTGTCTCATTTGTGTATGCGCTAGTGTTGACCAATGAAAGCACGCCCGATAACAGTGGAACAATTGACGGTCATTCGGCGTCGGGGGTCAGCTGTTCGATTTGTAAAATTGGTCGTCACGGGTCACTCGTCACGTCTCATTTTACGCACGGTTGCCAACAATTTACAATAACGTCCGTACGGGACTGCCGGATTTTGGACGACCGGCTGGTCGAGCTTGTGTAGGAGAGCAGTTAGTTTTATTTCAAGTGAAGGGAGAGAGTCCACGCGACATGGAGCCGCGTTATCTTTATGAGGGGGTGTCGTCGGTCAGCGATTCTCGTTTTCTGGGGGCCGCATTGAATTGCGTACGTGACGGGGCAAATATTCCTCTGCTGTTCCATTTTTACCGCGATTATCTCCGATGGTTCGGCTTGATTGTACGTTTCGAAAACGTCCTGTGCAAATGGAACAATTGCATTTAACTTTTTTTTTTGCAAATTAGGAAATATCCTCGGTATATTTCCTCGGTTTACTTCATATACACAGAAAAAGAAACAAAAAAGAAATTACAAAACAATTTCAACCCATTTTGGCTACAATTGACATACAAACTAAAATACGTAATTTCGTTTTATAATCATTTTAGAATAAACGGAAGCATATTTTTAAACGTGTCATCCCCTAGCCGTAAAATATGAAACCCAATAACTTGTGAATGGTGACACGAGATAATACCGGATCTACCAGAAAAACTACCACCGATCCTGGTAAAACGCACAGCTCTTAACCTACCGCACTCAAAAGCAGACACTCCTACCTCGAAAATTTACAAAATTGCATTTGTGTCAAACGAAAAGAGCGATATGCACTAGATTCAATGAATACATCAGGTGTTACAGGTAAGGGAAGATAGAAGTGTCAAGTGTAGCACAACACATAAACGATACCGGGCATAATATTAAATTAGAAAACCTGAAATTGGTCAAAAACGTGATTTCGCCGCTTGAATTGGACGCCTTTAAGACTATTTACATAAATAAGAATGCAAGCCTAATCAATAAAGAGAAGGGACCTTTACACTTTTCCTGTCTTTTCGATTTATTACGGTGAGGTGGTCATTTGATTTATGACAATAACAATTTGTGCATCTGCGCATGTGTTGTCTTTAGTTTAAGGATATAGACGGAAAGAACACAAATTTGACGGATAGAAAGGACATAACCGTTGTCTCACTCGATTTTTATTTTTATTAGGGTGGGATGGCTACATGTCTTGCGTTTCGTGGTGACAAGACCTTTTCTGCCTTTTTCTCCTTATTTTAGCTTGTTACTAGTCTTAAGCGGCAAAATTTAGTTATTAACGTATTTAATGTTTGTTTAACTTTTTGTAATAAATTTGTATTAAGTATTTCTTGAATGGAATACCGATGTATTCCAGACTCTTCGTACTTCAGTCATAAAGTCAAAAAGATGAGGAGTGCAATTTAAAAAAATGGTTTGGAAGGTTTTTTATAGGATGATTTATTATTATTTTAATATTATTATTATTATAGTATATGTATGTTAATTCGATGTTTTCTTGGAAAGATAAACTTGTGTAGAGATCGTTGCATTTATCAAATGTAATATTCCTGAGTATCTTTTTAATTGATTTATCTATTAGATAAGAGGAACAATGGTATAAACACAGTCGTTATTTGAGTCATCAGTACGCAGCAATTCACTTAATACGTATCTCCAGATCGACCATTCTTACCCATATAAAGTGATATTACATCAATTTCGCTGTCATATAAGACGACATCACCACTACGAACACAGCTCTATCGCGCCTATTTATCGGTATCCGAAACGGCGTATTTGTCGTACAGAAACCGATGTTTTCTGCCATCAATTCCGATGGTATATCGCGCATTTACGGCCACCACTATCGCTTGTAATCTCTAAGTGACTCGCTCGTATGTAACTTTTAGTATCCGGGGAGATAAAAGGGCAGAAAAAGAAGAAAAAAGAAATAAACGCCTATACGTTCCTCTTGTTCCCTCTCTTTTCGCTTTGATGCTTTCCGCTCTTCGGACCCTCGTAAAACAACTCCCCAGTATCATCGACACGCAACTCTTCCAGACGAAGGAGAAACAAGTCTCCGTGTAATGGGGTATCAGTGTGTAGCAGCTGTTCAACAATTTAGTGACCATTTCGATATTTACGGATAATTGCTCTCTTCTCTACAACACGCGTTTATATCGTGCGGACGAAAGGAGAAGGATGGATAGAGAATATATGGACTCGATAGCATCTATTGCTGGTGTTGGTAGATACTATCATCTGCACTTTTTCGATTCGCCACGAGAGATGACTGCGGTTGTCCACACGGCCGTAAATTTTGGGCCGACGCGTAACGGCGGTAGCCAATTTATTTATTTATTATTTACAGGCTACCATTGACCCTTTTTTTTCCATCGAACAACCGCTTTCTGGAGATAGAATTGAACGATGTATTTACCGGTCGTTTTTCTTCTATCAAAAACCTTGTAAAATTAATTTAGAATTATTGCTTCTTTTTTGAATGGTTTTCTCATAGAGTAAATACGTAGAATTCGGCTTCATACTCTCTTTAAGCTAATTGTATTTTTGTAAATTTTATAGAGCATTGGGAATTATCTATGTAAAAGTACACACAAAGGCGTTTAGCCCTTTAAAGTATAGCCATATTCAGTAAATTCACTGACGAATTTGAAAAGCTCATCGATTTACTGAAGAAAAAATGCTAAAAGAACTTGCGCCGATTTGTGGAAAATTAGTTTTCCACAATTTTAAAAGTTTTCTATACACTATACCTTCTGTAACCAGTTTCGGGAATATCAACGGTAGGCTAAAAAGGTAATAGTCAAATGATGAATCTAAATTTTTAAAATATTAAGATTTGATTGAATTGATAGTTGCTAGCTGTTGTTGACTGTAGGTATCGGCTGCCAGTAAATGATGAATTTAAGAGAATTTGGTTGGAAGAATAGTTTGGACATGAGCAGACTTGTAGGAATGTAATTGTGTATAAAATGCTTTTTATAGAGTTGCGAATCAAAATATTAACTTATCAACACATTTTACTTGTGATTACTCTTACGCTCACTAGTCTACGTCTACAATAGCACTGTATGCTGCACCAAAGAAAATGTAGCAAATCCTTCTACTCACCAATTTAAAAAATGATATTAAAGTATTAAGCTTTAAATGAGTTAGACTCAAGAAAATAGATAGTACCAGGTGCGAGTGGAGTTTTTTATGCTATCTACCTAACTATGGAAACAATGTGCTATCGCGACAATTTTCTTATGTGTCTGTCATACTTTGTGGTATCATCTCCAAGTTTGGTTCTAATCACTTAACATTTATCATTTATATATCAGTTTTAAGAAGCGAAAATGAGTGGTTTGAATCCTGAACACAGAAGCGTCATGAAGTTTTTATCGAAAGAAGGCAATAGCCCGAAGAATATCCACGAGGGAATGGTGGCAGTGTATGGAGAAAATAGTCCGTCCTATTTCCAAGTCAAATATCGGTGCAAGCCGTTCAAATGGAGCAGAAAGTCCATTCATAATGACCCAAAATGTGGAAGACTCTTGAAGCACGAACTGAAGAAATCATCAACAAAGTTGAAGATTTGATGTTGACTGACCGCGAAGTAAAAGTTTCAATTATTACTAGAGAAATAGGAACATGTGTCGGCACAATGGATTCCCAGGCAGCTCAGTCCTGAACAAAAACTGTGTAGACGACAAATTTGCAAAGAGAATTTTACTTCTTTATCCCAAGATGAAGACTTTTCTATAGAATTGCAACCAGGAATGAGAGCTGGGTACATCACTGGGACCCTGCCACGCAACAAAAGTCCATGCAATGGATTCATAATAGTTCTCCATCACCCAAGAAGGCGAATTTGGGCAATTTTCTGCTGGAAAGTGATGGCCACAGTTTTTTGAGACGCAGTGGGGATTCTCTTAATTAAGTGTATGTTAAATGGGTCTAGAATAACTGGGAATGTATAGAAAAGCGCAATTAGGAACTTTAAAGCGGCTATACGTGAAAAAAGACACCACAACTATGGTCAGAAAACTCTGCTTCCGCACGACAACTGCAGAATGTATAACGCACGAATTGTTCAAGCGGTAGTCAATGGATGTGGCTTTGAGGAATCACAACTTCACGAATGATGCCTCACAAAAATATTTTTTTTCGAAGGCATAGCGTTATTAAGAAAACGTTAATATTAATGATTCTTACGTTGGAAAATATAATTTCACTTGTTCCCTAACTCGTTGTTTTCTTAGCTAGCTAGATAACATAAAAAACTCTGCTATATAGTATGAGAAATATAATATAGTTTTCATTATTTAGGGACAACCAGATTTTCTAATATTGTAATAAACTTTATTAACACACTTTTATTACCTAAGTTTTATAATCTATTTTTGTTGAGTGAATTAAATTTAGCCGAAATTAAAACGTAATATGTAATCTATTCTCAAAAGACAAGAATTTATTAATATAAAATGCAATTTTTGTTTGAAGGAAATTGAATTGATGGAAAGGACGAATTTTTATGAACTGATGCCTTGCTCCATGTGCATACAGTCCATATGTTTATGTTAAATCTTTTACAGGGCTTCTTCCATCCTTCACTAAATTTCTATCCTTCGAATAAGCTGCTTGACAGACAGACAGCGTCCCGTACGTGACACGACGTTCCATTCAGTTAATTGCAGCCTACTACATAATATACATACATATGTTTGAAATTGGTCGAAATAGGTCAATCTATGCTCACCACACGGTCTACAATCCATATAGACATACATTGGCGCTTGCCAGCCACGAGACCAGCTAGCAACCAGCGCAATATCGCCGTACCAGGTGTCCAGCCATCTGCTTTGGCCTGCCTGTGTATGTGTGCGGTATTGTGTGTGCGTCATTTGAACGTCTGCGTTTATTTTCCAGCTTGGGCCATTTGCAGCACGCACGCCACATGCGACACAAACTCCAACCGATTGCCGTATCTGCAGTACGTGCACGCGGCCACGGTACAGGCGGTAGACCATCTCCTGCTTGCCCATTTCCATCGACACGGACACGCGTTGTCCACATCGACATATGAGCAAGTAACGAACTCACCTGCTCGCACACGGTTCGACGTTATTAGCCATCGGGCGCGTTGATTGACTGCGCCACGCCTCAGATAAATGGTGTTGAGGTAGAGGAGGAATTGAATAGGATAGATTGGTTTTTTCGGCGAGGATAAATTGTGTCGGAAAAAAAGTTGTGTTATACATAAATTAGCTTTCCGGACTTAAATTTCATGTTGCAGCGCGAATTTATTTATTGTAGCTAGACTGTATATAAGGATCAATAACATCACAAAGTTGGATCATGCGATTTCCAGTTTATTCTTCGCTACTCTAAGTTATTCACATGAACAAACAATTCCTTTAAATCTAGCATAAATTGTTTAAGGAGTCTAAGCATTTTCATCTAAGAAGCTGTGGATAGGGCATCTGAACGAGCTGGAGGGTAAAAGAGTAAGTAAGAAGTGATAGTGGATAAAAGGATTGATAAGAATCGTTGTTCGATCATACTAGAAAGAGGAAAAAACAAATATATATATATAAAAAGAAGATGGAGCGAAGAAAAATGGCAAAACTCGATCTTGCGAGAGATTATATTTTATACAAATATTAAAGCACAAAACACAAATTTCGATTTGAATAAAATTTATTAGCAGCATTCAATACCAAATATTACATAGTATACACAGGTGTTTGGATATTGGGTACCATTCAAATATAATTACCTTTTGGATAGGAAAATCAGTATCTATGGCTATATATAAACACATTTTCAAAGTGGGATAATTTATAAATTCCGTCAATAATAAGCTTACCCGTCGTTTTATTTGCAATTTTGAACTTTGAAAATACGCAAATTCACTGAAAGCTGGGAATGAATATTATAAAACTGTATGCAAATGCGACAAATGACATTTTCAACCAAAGTTACCAACCGCAACACCCTAGTTACAAACCAGTTATAGAAGAACGATACAGACTAGTTTACGATATGTGCACCAGACGGTCTAAAGTGCTTTTTTTTCGTTTTATTGTGTGAGTCATCGCGCTTGCAACTGCTGAAGTACATCAACCTCTTTTATTCAACGAGACACCAAAATTACCTTCTGCTAATTTGCTCTTGGGTTTAAGAATTTTTTTTAGTAAATAATTCTGATAAGCATGACTGAAAGACAAAAATGCTTTCTGTGTTTAAATGTAAGGATTAATTTATATTTTTAACTACCTCTTTGCTCTAGTTAGACAATGAACAAAAAGGTCCGTCCCTATTCTAATCTCAATCTCTCACAAAGGATAATAATTATCTAAGACCGTCTGTAGTAGTAGTAATCCGTCGACAATATCTAATAAGCTCCTCCACTGCTATCACGTCTCCATCATGTCCCATCCGCTAGTTCCGCAACGAAAAGCGGCTTTCTCGCAGCTTGAGTGGCGCGCACAAAGCGAAAGATACATTTACGTTTTCAAACTTTATAAGCATCCTCTTCACACTTTTACATCAAAGTAATTGCGGAGGGCGCTATAGCGGCGGCGTCGACTGCAGCGGCACAGCGGCGTCGCGTCGTCACAGGCACACAATGGGACTGCAGCTGTTTCATAATAAAACCTCATTAGCCTAGGCGATTGTGCGAAAGTAAGTTAACGGCGTAAACGACGACGCCTTCTCTTAGAAGAGACGGGACCTCCCGCGCTCGCTCTACGAAGCGCAGCGAACAGAACCATAGGGAACGTCACGTTGAATCGCGTCGGATCGTTTCAACGTAGTCGTCAGCGTCACGTACAGTCAGCGACAAAATTATAACTATCTAATGGCGCTTGTCAAATAACTGTTTTACCTATGCCCTTACGCTATTCTTCCAATGTCAACTTAGAATAACTAAAAAGCGTGGTTTGTTTCTAAGAAGATTTCAACAGTTTTTTGGTGTTCTGCTTCAATGCCTTCACATAAATCTGAAATCTATCAACTCCCAACATCTTTTGCTTCAAAAATTGCATGTACAGGGTGATTTATTAGCTCTATGACAAACATTGGCATATAGCGCAATTCTAGGCAAAAAAAAATATTATGAACACAGCTGAATTCGTCTCCGTTAAGGAGTTATAAGACTCTAAAGTTCTAAGTTTGTGTGCATGTCAATCGATATCACGTTCTATAGGTTTGAAAATAATAATAATAATGGATTTAACAGCAACAAAAAAAAAATAAAATAAAAAATAAGTAGAAAATTATGTTCAAAGTATTTGCCTCCATCTTATATGAAAACCTCTCCTAGATGAATTAAACTTTCCGACGTATAAGATCTGGAGTATTTCTCATTTGATTAGCTACATCCGGAATTCTGTTAACTAACTGCCTGTGAGTGGAAATTTCAGCTTGATAAACAAGTTGCTTCTCTGTTCCCTAAAAAAGCCTAACAGATTTAAATCCGAAGACCGTGGTAGCCAGTGTACTAAATCGCCATAGCCGATCCATTTAATTGGAAAAAATGTATTTAACTTACTTTCCATAATGAGGTAGTGTACCATCGTGTTGAAACAACATACATTAAGTTGTATGTTATGAACTAAGTCAGAGCGTCGTTTCCAAGAGATATCTATGCATCTCCGCATTTAGACGATCATTTATTACTTGCGGTCGTAAATTATTGAGGAAGATAGTTTCTTGGCGATAATACGAATGCAACAATTCTCGATTTAGTATACGGCATACAAAATTTTGAGACTGATGTAAATTGGCTGCTACCTGGCGAGTACTAATTGGACAGTCATTTAAAACAGAATCAGTAACATTTTCATAATATTGTACGGTTACTGCATGCGGACAAACGGACAAACAATTACTGCTAAAACTGCTAATAAACATACCATGTAGCGTTTCTGTACAATTCCGTGCATTACAAAAGCAATTGTTTATATTAAGAGATAAATTAACTATTTTGTATTGAACATAGAGATGTAATTTTGGCCCACAAATGTTAATATTTCATAACTATTCTCGTAAGCCTTAATCATATTTAACTAACAAATAATATTTCAACCAAGTCAACGCAACGGCAGGAACTTCCTTCCATTCTTTCTCCCATCTTTCTTTTGCCTCCGCTTTACTTCTTTTCTAACACACAGACAAGAAAGGGTTTCAGTTTCAAAGCACACATCGTCTCCTCTTTCATGCTTCTCCATCCCCTTTATTCATTCAACTTTTTATTCGCCAAGGCTTGGATCTTCTGTTTAGCTCTTTAAACATGGCCAAGGTGAAGAAAGTAAAGGTACCGTGAGAGAAAAATCTCACCGTGTAAGTCGTAAAATCGAACGAGCATCGTTTTACTTAATTTAATGGAAGTTTTCCTTATACCTACCGATCTTGGGCTATACGCCCGTTTACTTCTTTCTTCGGTCGGCAGAAGAATGCGGGAATTCGAGCGAGTTTTGATTTAATTAAAGATGTGCAAAGTTCGAGCCTGAAAACCGTATATAAATATAAAAGATGGGAGTTTTAAAACTTACTACGGAGCCGCGCATTCATAATATTCCTTCCCGAGCATTTTTAGGGCTTTATCTCGCGTCAGTCGGTCGACTTCATATCGTCGGTTGTGTTGTAATAGTTCTGCACTCTGAATGATTTATCTTGTTCTTCGCGTTTCGCGAGTTACGGAACTATGAAACTTTCTTTTCTCATCGCTTTGTTATTTGCCTTCCAATGTATACGCTTCCGTGTATACAAATAGCTAAAGGCTCTTTGCGGGTACGTGAATATTATAAGTACAACACGTGGTTTCAAACTGTCGGAATGACGACCAAGGTTTCAGAAAAATGTAACTCTTTTAAATTTCACCAATATTTCGCTTTTATATATTGGTGAAATTTAAAAGAGTTACATTTTACCGAAACCTTGGTCGTCATCCCGACAGTTTGAAACCACGTGTTAGCTCCTAACGACCACCATACTCCTTGGTGTTTTATTTATTTATTTATGCGATTTCTTTTTGACGATAAAAGAAGCAATATTTCAAACAAATAGTTTTTTTTTTTATGTTTTCTACGTACACAAAGAATGCTTTGTTTTACTTGTGGTGATGGCCCAATGGGGCTTGTAGCTTAGGAGGCTTGTTCCGACCGGAAAGGCATCTTGAACTAAAGTTCCGGCTTTCAGACGATTTTCCCTGTTCTGAAAAGTCAGACGCTGGTAAGCCTTACAGGCCGAGGGCTAAACGGAGGCTGAGCGCAGGAGGGAGTGACTCGAGTTTACGATTATAATTTTATATATTGAATCATATTCTGGCCAAGAAAGGTGGCGAGATTTGCGAAATAGAAATTTGATAGAATTGATGGGCTGGTAGGTTATCTAAGGGATAAGGTTCCGGAAACACCACACATAATAAACATTTGTGATATTCAGATATTTTTCTAATAAGAATAAGGCGAACAAGACCGCCTTGGTGTGAGCTTTCTTTATTATTACTTAGAATTTTAGATTGTTGGTACCTCATTTTCATTTGAGAAGTGTGCTATGGTAGTTGTTATACCGTAATTGCTACATAAAATAATAAAGTTCTTTCCAAACGGGTTAATCTTTTATTGCAAATATTTTTTGCGCTAGTTACATCAAATATGTATGTTCATTTATTTTTTTTTGGATGAAATGTAATATTAGATAAATGTTGAATTAACGTTTTGGTTCATCGGTTATAGATTAAGAATTCGAGACATAAGCATACTAGAATGCATTGACGGCGGTAATAAGAAATATGTTAAATTACCCTTTTATCCAAGTTACACGAAAGATCTTAAAAAAAATCTTTTCTAAAGTTGACCGCAAAATTGTTTTTTCTTCAAACAATAACCTCAAGAACCTTTTAGGAAGTTCCAAAGACCCAGTAGATAACATGGATAAATCAGGAATTTACAAAATTTCATGTAAAGGTTCTCATCAAGTGCATATTGGGCAGACAAAAGGATCAATCAGAATTAGGTACAAAGAGCATCTGGCTCATCCCAAATTCAGACGGTTTGATAAATCTAGTGTCGTCCCAGATATGCTGGAAAATAATCATAAGGTTGATAATATAAAGTTAATTAAAAACGTAAAGAGCATTGTTCAATTAAATTGTTATGAAGGCATGGAAATTTACAAAAACAAACATCACTTAATGAATTCGGATTTAGGACCACTAAATTCCAGCCTTTATCCTTCGTTACATCATTTATAGTTAATTACAGCGGTAATTATAACCATTTGCAATGAAGCGCTTAACGCCAAATGTAGATACTTTATGTATATTTTGCTAAATTGTTCTTGAAGGATAACGTTAATCTGATTTGACAAATAAAAATCTTTGGATGTGGGTCATATGGCACTAATCCCCAATTTTCTGAAAATCAAGACTCTCAACAAAGATTCTCGTGAAATAACATAAAACATTTACATAGCTTTTTCGCATTCACAAATGGACCAGAAAAATTAAATCTCAACGCAGAGAGAAACTTCGAGCAAGGAAACAAATGAACACTTTTCATTCTAAAATTACGAGGAAGTCGAACCAAAAGACCCAACTTTTACCACATCCACCCTTATACACTCAAGAAGCAGAAAGTTATAGAGTCCCATATATGTATATACTTCCAAATGCACTTTACATAGTTTTACTTGTCCTTCTGGCGTTCTCTGTTTGCAATGGCAATGGAGTAGTGGTATAATCTGGCGCTGAAAAGTTAGCCGCGAGGTAATAGAGCTTACTGTTACGATAAACCGTAACATTAAACTTCTCGGTGGAATTGCACAAGGCGAAGGAGAGGCGAGCTGAACCGGTGCCGGTGGAGGGAATCGAGTTTTCGCGTACTTCATTCCGACATTAAATATAGCCGTCATAATGGACTACCACTACATCTAGCGCCACCGTAGGAGCGCCGTCTCTAAGCTGGTAAATAGCCCGTGTAGCTAACGTACTAAATTCACCTCTGTTGGTTAACTATATTAAGTTTTATGCGCGAAGAAAAGCCGCGAAAGAATTTCAGCGTTATTATGGATTGTTGTAAAACCATTATCCGATGAAAATAAAGGATTTCTAAGAAAGTTAACCTAAATATACAGATTGTTAACGTTAGGCTTATCTATTCTCTTCGGTGATAATGTCAGAATATAGGAACAACGAAAATAAGATATTATTCAATCTTAAAAGATAAAAACGCCCTAAAATAAAATTCTGCGTAAAACGTTCATCATCTTACATATCTGCGGACGTTAAAAAATCCATTTCATTACATTTAAAATACGGACTCGGGTATCATCAGCGAAAAATGCCACTTTTCATTTAGCTAATCGTCGCGTCATCGCGTATGCAACGGTTCAACAAGCGCAGGAACAAAAAAGGGCTCAACGTACTGACGTGTGGACTATAATTAGCGATATGATACTGTCAGGCTTTTAATTCAACGGTGGGTGATGTTGCTCTTGCATTGTGTGCGAATGTACATCGTCGTCCAGAATAATTTGGGCGTCCAATTCTAAAGCATACGAAATTCTTTTTAAAGAAAAAAAAGATTTTCTGTTTTTATTAAAGCATTCTTCCAAAAATTATTTAGAAATATATATTTCTACATATATTTTCCGTCCATCCGACAAGAAACTACCAAACTTCACTACGAACTTCCGCGGGGATAACTGTTTGATATGTACCGGAATAGAATTATAAATGCTAGCCATGTTGTACTTAAATGAACGTCTGTAAAGCTATGTATTAAAATTTTCCATAGCTATACAGTTCCTATGTCATATTTATTTTTATCAGTTCCTCTTTCGTTTTTCATGTCGCAGCAGTACTCGGTTGGAAAGAATTTGCTTTTATATGTTTTTAATACTATAATTCCGGTGAAGGTAGAAATTGTACAATAAAAAATTAACCATCCCCTATAGAATAAGACGTGTTCATACAGTCCTAGAATGATTTCTCATACAAAGATAAAAATTATATGAAGTAGCACATATTATATTAAATTTATTTCATTACTTACTTCCAAATACTATGGACTTTCCTATCTTAAATAAAATCATCCTGCTTGTTAGTGAAACAAACTTTGAAATACAGTACATCGCTTAAATGAATTTGGACACATGTACCGACTTTTTCGCGCGATACTGTACCTATTTCGCCGCTACACCTCTTGTCCGAGTGTAATTTAAGGGATGATATACGGTCGGCCGCTATTACGCTTAATAATTAGCGAAAATAATGCACATATACCGTGTATAACCGCGGATGCGCTCCCGTAATGTCCCAACGGCCCACCGGGCTTCCTCCCTCGGGATTAGCCGTCGTTGCATTACCCCCACTCCACGCGGACCGCCGTGATGATCATCGCCTACGCCGATTGTCATCATAAAAAAGCGCAAAACACGAGGTCGAATCGTTTTATGTTGCGTATTCAAATAAAAAGCCCATATTTATTTGTCGTCGCTGATGGTGACATTTATTTTTTTTTTTGTACGCCGCCGATGTTT
Source organism: Dynastes maya (assembly GCA_029619315.2). NCBI lineage: Eukaryota > Metazoa > Arthropoda > Insecta > Coleoptera > Scarabaeidae > Dynastes > Dynastes maya. The sequence continues at coordinate 80,900,377 of JAROYE020000002.1, forward strand.
CCAGTTTATACATATTATATTTTTGTTTGTTTGATATGGTATTAGCACGTACCCGTACGAGCTTCGAACTGTACACTGGTTGTGTATACCGTGTTCGAAAATCGGGAACTATATAGAAAATATCCTATTTATATTATATATTTAATGTGCTGATAATTTGCTATTATTTTGGTACTAAGGTGGTACCACATCTATATGAGAAAATTTTATACAACACATATGCATATTATCTTATGTACTATATTATTTAATATTAATTAAAACAAAGTCCACTCTCTCACAATAACTCAAAGTTATTGTGAGAGAGTGGACCATTAATACGTATTACAATAAAATCATTCAAAATAAAATTGCTTTAAATAATAATATAATGTATTTAGGTTTGACTGTAGGTGGAAATTTAAATTGGAGGACGTGTACATATGTATAAATACATTGGTAAAAGGGCCAAATCAAATCAGCTACTGTATGAGAATCTTGAAAAGCTAGTTTAATAAATCTATTGTAACTATCATCATTGCAAAATGAAAACACAGCACCTTTTTTGGGATTTAGTATGTTTGAAAAAGATACTAGCTATTCTAAGCTCCACAATAAATTATCCCGGTCCTTTAAAAATGTACAAATCTTCAGATTTAATTTACTCATTGATGTAGACCTATACCCTATAGTGAATTTATAAAATTTGAATAAACGTTGCTTTTACTTTCAATGTTCTATATGTCGGATCTAATTTACAAAAAAAGTTATTAGCTATAATGATTATATTACTTTTAGTTGATTATGCTATTTTTATTTTAAATATCAATTTTCAAACTGTTAACGTTTCAGTGCTCTGAAAGTTTTTAGTTTTATTATGTTTATCGTTAATTTTTTTCTGTTCCAACTCATCGCTAATGTGGTTTCTATATTTGCCCAAAATAAATATGTATATCTGGTTATCTTTCTTATCCCGTTCGCGCACGATATACATGTGAACATATGTACTATAAAATAGGCATACTTTTATGTTATTTGCGTCCTGTTTTCGTTTTTTTTTTGTTGCTGTTATCCATGCGTGCGTATGCAACAGAATGTTTCGCATAAAAGCTGGTCGTTCGCTGTCAATTTTTACTGAAATAGAGGTCGGCACGCTATAGAACACTGGCAAAAATAATATCCGTAACAAAAAATGTTCGATGAAGATAGTTAAATGGATTATATATAATCCGCAGAAAAAATATACCTTTTTCACCACGTAAATAGAGCAAAAAGATTATCTATCTGGTTATTAAATTTACAAACTTTAGAGCATTGGTGAAAGACAAGCGCCGTACGGGGAAGATAAATTTAGTGTTGACTCATAAAATATAACGAAAGATTTAATTTAGTTTGTTATCCGAAAATAGGCTGTTGTCTTTCCAAGGTAATTAGACTAGGTTGTTTACATGTGGAGCATATCTTTAAGATGCATAAAAAAGAAAACAATTAAACATTGCAAAAAATCGTAGTAGTACCTACACCAGATAGAACTCGAAACAAAATGTGAAAACTGGTGGCTTTTAACTCAAGAAATAAGAAGTTTGTTCTATATTTCCAAATTTAATTATAGTAAACAATGCCATACTCATAATCGTTTCAATCTACGGCAAACCCTAGCATATTGTTATAGGAAAAATATATTCGTGATGAAATTTTTACTAAATTGAATTGTTTTGATTTGCTCAAAACGAATGTTGAAAATTAAAACCGTTAAGGTCAATTTACGCACAACAATGACGTGTCAGTGCTGCAATTGTTTAGTACTAACAGTGTGTAAATGCTTCAATTAATTCCCAAATAAGGATACTATTCAGCCACTATTGGTCCTGAATAATTATGGCACTGACACTTCACTGTGGAGTGTACGAAGTTGGAGAAGTGAAATGGAAGTATTATCGAGACAGGCGATCAATTATTAAAACGTTTTTCAATTCATTTAATAATAGTTTTATTTTTGTCTATGTACCATCGCTTTCATAAAAATCTGCCAGTGTCAATCGTAAATCGACAAATGTTGTGCAGTACTCAAGTAATTATTGGAGTGTAATAACAATGCCCTATCAATGTAATATGGTTTTCAATAAGAATGTCATCATCAAATATTTAAAAATGTTTGTATTTAAAAATAATCTTTGATATATTTTCTGCTAAAAGCAAACAGTTTTTAAAATAAACGAATATAACATATAACTTTTAGGTTAAATACAAAATACTGTCATTGACATCGGAGAGTTATGTCAGCATTTGTGTCACATTTCAACGAAGCATTGGTACATTACACTTATAAAAAATTATTTTCCCACAAAAAATAAAACACCCTGCATCAAAGGTTTCCCTATGACATTCACAGGTTTCTGTTTTTCGAAATATTCCAGCGATATTTGTAATTTTAACGGCGAAGTCACTGTCACGTCACGTATTATTTATATACATACGTACATATATTGAGGGAGAGTTTCATATTCTGCGAATTCTATTGTTCCAAGTTTAAACTTCAATAGGTTGAAAGAAACCTGTCGGCGGGAATATTGACGAAGCGGTGTAAAGTAGTATATAGGCAAAGGCTTCAATAGAGGTATCTGGAGAGTATATCAGTAGCTGCTTCAAGAAATACAATGCATGATTTATGCTCGCAATAAAACTATTGTTCCGCCGCGTAGGTAACTGTAGGTTGGTAGCGAATACAGTAAAAATGAGTAGGGTTGTATATACAGGGGTGGAAATACGTTAAAGTAACAAAATCATGTGTCAGAGATGATAATTAAGTAGTTTATTTAAAGAAATTGCATGCAATGTCTGAAGGTGGGTTGAAGGCCCCAGTCAATTAGTGCAGAACGTGCCATTATCTTTCACGTACGTTGTATTAAAGGGTGTCAAATCGGGAGTGACCCAGTTTTAATCTTTATTTACAAAAATCTGTCAAGTATTCTGGCATATCTTCTAATTTTAATAAATATGGAACGTTGGTCGATTGCTCTAGAACAGGTTATTAATAGAGGTGCGGTAATTAACATGCAAGTGCGATTTCGACCCGAATTTCGTGTTGCTATGGCCCCGTTTGACGAAACAATTAGAAGATGATACTCTAAATCTGTGGCACTGGAACACTAAAACAGTTCACTAAATCTGGTAAAGGTTTTAGTGAACTGTTTCAATTAGAAGATGAGCCACAAAGCATCGCCAGAGGGGATTAGTAGAGGATTTTTAGACAGAGAACAAAACGAGCAAGAACGGAAGAGAACATCTTGCATGTTAGAAATGCAATTGAAGAATATTCCAGTGAATCCTTACGCCACTTATCGCAACAAGTAGGAATTTCTCAGCTCTCCGTACAAGCAATATTTAAATAAGGCTTGCACTATCATACTTACAAGTGGCAAATAGCTCAAAAGCTCCTTCTAAATGACCATAACACACGTTTACAGTTTTGCCGTTGGATTTTAGAAGGCCAGGACTTAATTAACAACATCGTTATGAGCGACGAGTCCCATTTCCAACTCTATGGCGAAAGGAATAAGCAGAATTTGCGATATTGAAGAAACGCGGCTTCTGTTACTGGTGAAAAACACGTGGAAATTACATGTTTAATGGACGTCATACGTAAATGAATAAAAAATTGCAAAGCCTCATGTATCTAATTAATCAATGGAAGTCTTGGCCGGCACGATCTTGCAATTTGTCGGCTCCCTATTACTTTCTATGGGGCTATATTAAGTTAAAACTGTACCAAAACAGACTGAAAAATCTGGAAGATTTAAAAAATAACATCAAGGCAAGTTATTGCAGAGATTCCAGCTGAAATGTGTCGGCATGCAATGAGCTCATTACTGAAACGTGTTCAAATGTGCATTGATCGCAACGGAGAGCTTCTGTTGGACGTGATATTTAAATATTAGGATTAAGAAAATAACATTTGAACAATTATTCACTGATTGTACATAAATTGACATTTTGAAATTGTTTCATCAAATGTGTAATTGATAGTTCAAATTGGGTCACTCCTTATTTCACACCCATTACCTCAATCAAAATGTTATACTTATTTACTGCTACGGAATAATTATTTAATTTTTTTTTGCGCAACATTTGTTTGCTTTCGTTTACACACAGCCTTACTCGGATTCATTAACTAATAATGAATAAATAATAACATTGCCAAAAATTGAATGTGCTTACATTTACCCTTCCTGTCATATACTTCACGAACAACATCAAAATCTACTTCAGTACTAACGCAATTCGGTCATTAAATGTTCTATAATCGCCAACAACGTAACGCTTTCAAAATTTAATGCACAATAACGTCCCTAAGCTATCCTTAGCGTCGCAAAATGTACCTACTTTGCAATATAAATCTGATCTCCACGAGTGAATCGATTACGCCGATTTTACGAGGGAGCCGATGGCGCTAAAATTGTATTGCGGCACCAATAAAAATACTTTACTGCCGCGCGCAAACAATTCCAAAGTCCTCCATCGCTGCGGGTCGAGAAAAGGTATTAGAACAAACCGCTAAATGTCTCGTTTAAGAACTAACCGAATGCTTTGCGTATATCAGCGACAGAAACGGAGGAGGCATGAGAAAAGTGGAAGGAAGAGGAAGTAATAAAATAGATGCGAATTGCAACTAGTCAATAAGCATACGTAGACTCTCCCCAGAATACACAGAGAAATATGTTAGGACAACAACGCTTTTATTTTTGAAATACACTAAGAATAATAACTATGAATTTATTTCAGCAACTTTTAACTCCAATCGAAACGTCTCAGGACTTATTTCAAAGACTAGAAATTGTGACACGACCAATTAACAGTTCGAAAAACTCGGAAAAGACCGACATAGCTTATCCATAATATATCCTCCTGTCGGAGATAATTCGAGTAGCAAGGACGAAACAGCCAAGACATCAACGAACTTTATGAACGCCAACCGACATTAAGGAGAATTTTATCTCATATTTTTCCGTACATAATCTCGAATAAATGGAACACGGAGAGGTGGTAAGACAGCCGGGCGCAAGGCAATTCGCAAAAATTGCTCCTTTTTCCTCTTCCTTTAGTTAGCGTCGTCGACGAAAACCACAAATTACCTTTTTTGCCAGAATTTTTCGAAATTCCATCATAATTTAAAATATTCATTACCGGGTCGAGGTACAACAGTAAAAATTCTTTATTCCGATTTATAGAGCTTTCCCACCTGGAGGATGTTGTATACTAAACGTTGGTAATAATACCAAACTTGGTTATTAAAAAGTGAATAAGAATATAAAATACGTTCTGTAACAGATACGACTTCTATGCGCATTTCTATATTATTGGATTCATGCAGGAGATAATGTAGATCCTGTAATAGTTTTCTAATTGTATAGTTTCTATAGTCATATATACATACATATATATATAATCTTGTCTTCTTGATATCCTAAGGTGTAAAGGTATAGATATATACAGTCTGTTCATTTGAAAACTTCTTAGGTGGCCTACATCTGAAACTAATAAAATTATTAAAAATGCAGACAGGTCAATTTTTGTTTCGAGGGGGAACCATAAAAATCTTAAATGGGATGATACCATTTGTAACACATCGTTGGAAAGGTATTTGCATTACGAATTCAGTAGTATATTTTACTTTAACACTTCGCCAAGTTCTGGGGATTATAACTGAAAAAATATCATGCTAAGCAAAAATTGTAAAACATAAACTTTTATTCAAAAAAAAAATATTCGAATAAGTTTATGAAATGTTCAAATTGTGCACCATTTTGTTGAAGACAATAATGTAGCCTGTTTTCAAACTCTCTTCTGACCCTCTCAAATGTTTCTGGTGATATATGCCTGCATTCTTCAGTAATTCTAAGTCTGAGCTCGCCAATATTCTGCGATTGTGTTTGATACACAACTGTTTTCAGGTGACCTGAGAAGAAAAAATCAAGTGGGATCAAATCTGGAGAGCGGGCAGGCCATTCAACTGATTCAACTGATCGCCGTCCTATTCAATGATTTGGAAAATTATTATCCAATCAATTTCTAACCGGCGCGCCACATAATGGAGGGGAGGGTGGGGGGGGGGCTATCTTGTTGGAAGAAAACTTTGTATTATTAAGGGATTAATTGTATTTTGTAATAGTTCGAGGTATAGTTCGCGAAGTTGATCAATGAAAATGACCGATACTTTTCCAGTATACCAGTCCAAACGTTAATTTCTTCAGGTTTTTGCGTGTGAACTTTTTTGAATAAATGAGGATTTTCATTGTCCCAGTATACATAGTTATGGCAGTTTACAAAACCACTTAGAATGTTGATTCATCACTGAAACAGATATCGAATAATTTTATCTCATTATTACTAATTTTCATCGTGTCACAAAACTCCATTCTCCTATCAAAACCATCCTCATTGAGCTGCCGAACAATATGCAACCTTGTAAGAATGGAATTTGTGTAATTTCAGAATTTTGTGCACGGAACCTATGGCGGGTTGCGTTTCGGAAGCTATTTTCCTAATGGATGCACGAGGATTTACGACGAAATGACCTAAAACTTCTATATTTTCGTCAGGATGTTTTCAATTAAATTCAGCAGCCGTTCGCTTTGCACAATTATCACTTTTGGCATACAAAAGAACTAGTTCCGTTCGCATTTCAAGAGTGTAAACCATATTGTCAAAAAGAATAAATATCGCAATGAGTCTTTCTTTGCTATTTTGTGATTGACAACTAACTGACAACAAACCTCCTTTGTGCCTCCTTTTCTTTGGGAAAAATACTGTTTTACTACGGTAAAATAGTACAGAAAGGGTAGCATTTAATCAGATTCTGGCTTACATAAAAATGTTTACTGATCTTGTACAGTTAGAAGAAAACCATTGATCAGTAATACAGACTATCTTTTAAACTGACGTCCATTCTTTTAACTGTTTTTGAAAAACGATTATGAGTCTCCTTCACCTTCAATTATCCTTGTATAAAGGAAGCAGATCAAGGTCACTAGTATGACACCGATCAAATTTTGCACTTAACAGTATTTCGACCCCTTTCGGTGTGCCGTTCCAAACTTCCTAGGTTCAATACATGCCTTATTTATGTGTAATGGGGCGAACTTCTACAAAGTTAGGCCGCGAAGTTGCTGAAGACGACGATGATGTCGATTCCAATCCCTCCTACATTCTTTAACAGGTGCTCTATGGGAAATTTAGAAAACGAAGATTTTATATAACGACAGAGAGGCGAGGTCGTTGAAGAACGAAGACGTCAAGCTAAAAGTCGCGTGAATATTTCAAAGGCGAGGTATTTTTATGTACTCACTAGAAGTATAGCGGGAGAAAGACCAGAAGCCCCTTCTTAATAGTGGAATATCGTCCCCCTATACAGTTGTAGAGATTTCAATAATTAAATTGGCACTTTCGGATCAATATACCTACGACGAGGGAACAGTCTCGCTCCAGATGCGCTGGAACTTTTGAATATGAAACTGCATCGATTTACAAGCAAACCGCAACGCTGGCGAATAGTTGGAAGTTTCCGTTTTCTTTCAGTTTTAAAGTAGCTGGTGTGAGGAAGAGGTTTTTGCTCATTTTATAATTGCTAGAACATGAGATACCGTTCCGGACTTTCAAAACATTTCCTTAAAAGTTCGAACGCTCCAAATATAACTATACCAATGATTGATGCCGTAGATACTTTGACTTTAACTTTTTAGTGACATAGTTTTGCGGAAATAAAATCGACAACATCTGCAGGCCTTTTCGATATCTTAGTATTTATTTTATTTCTTTGTAAAGGCCTTTACAAAATAAAAGTGAAGGGTTAAAATTAATCCAAAATTCTACTTCTGGCTCCTCATTCTATACCAGTAAATCCCACACCAAAATCACCAAAACAATAGCCGAAACAATCGTCAAGTCCCTTAGAATTCAATCCGTCGAATTCCACACGTCCACTTCCATGCTGACTCGACCCTATTCGGCGTAGTCCTTAAAATAGGTCTGATAGACCTTACGGATTCGCAACGGAGGCCTGCCGTTGGCTCATTAAGGAACTTAATTGTTTTTAAGTTCTATTATGCGTTCTCTCGCCGAAATTCTGTCGAATAGTTTACGAGATTGTTGCGGAGCAGTAATTAAAGTTCGCAAAACCTCTGCGATTCACCCTATAGAAACTGAACCTTGTTCTTCCTCTTGCTTCTTCGCCCGCCTAGTTGGAACTAGCAGATACCTCTTCGGCGAGCATCTAATATCTTTGGAGAACCGGAGAAAGGCACCTTCTGCTTTTATATGCTTGCGAACGATCCGAAACCGTACGCCATTCTGTCGGGTGTCTAAAATAGGTGTCGTAATTAACAGTTCGCTATTTATCGAACTCTAACAATGAATCGGAATGCTATGAAAGTGGATATGCTTTGCTAATAGATCATAAATCGGATTCCAATGTCATGAACATCCTAACATACGTATACAGAACGTACATGCATTATCCACCATTAACTGCACTTACAAGCGCCAGATACCTTTCTTCAGGAGTCACTTGAGTATGGAGACGGTTGAATACATAATGAGAGATTTTAATCACGAAGTATAACCAGCACACATAAATATTGGATGTGGTATGAAATTATAAAACCTCCATGCAATTAAAAGTGTATCTTCGTATCGATATTTAGACAAGTGCGGAACTATTTCGCCGACAAATACAAAAATCCCAATCTTTTCCATGTAAAATAATCAATTTATGCAGTGTGGCGTATACCGACACCTTTCGCCTTTGTTACGAGGGTCATATATGTATTATACTAAAATATTTGTGCGGTATTTCTGTATTTTTCAACATTACCTTCAATCATTCATCTTGTTTGAAATATCTGAAGTGTGCAGAGGTTTCAGTTTGAACTGAACAGAATTTCAAATCATCTTGCACAGAACTGTACAAACTTACGCCAAAGCACTAATTTATAGTATATCGTTCTATCCTAACATCATATCTTCTAGTTTAATGCGGAAGATATCTTTACATCTTTCACATGATATACCAAGAAATTGTAAACGTTTCTAACGGTGGAAGCGATCCCGGAAATACAAACAATCGTAATAGTAAATCAGGCTAATTTATGAGCGTCGTTGATATAGAGGTATGTATTTAGTAAATGGCTTACTGGGAAACAGCGGGGCGTTTTGAAGAAGCATGCGAGAGAGAATGAACAAGGTTAGCCCTTAACTGGTGAGGTACTTAACTTTTAACATACATGGTGACGTAGGGTCAAGCATACCTTAATACAAGTGTAAGTGCTACTAACAAAAAACTTTAACAAACTTAATGAAAACAATGACGTCTTTAGAAATGAAATATCCTATGCATTTTTCTGTTTAATTACAGCCTTAGAAGCTACATTTTGATGCAACTACTTTAACCGCGACAAGAAAATGTAGATAGCCAGATTTATAATTCATCTGAATTCTGAAAATAAATTTTAAGCAATAAAATTGTAAGAAAAACGTGTTCTTCTCTTGTCTTATTTTCAGTACGGTCTTTGACTGGCATTGGAAATGTTGTAACTCTTGTTATAACTACTCGAACTTCTTGGGGTATTCTATCGTTATATATACGGCGTTGAAGGTGAGATAAAACGAGTTGATAAGGCAATCCCTTTAACAAAATTGATTCGCGAAGCGTCATTGGCAGCCGGAAAGCAATTAAACAGTATATAAGCATTTACACTAGCTATGTTTTTTGTTTATAAAACCCTTCAAAGATTGAAGATGACTTCTGATAATATTATGACGGGGCGTTCTAATAAAAGTTTTGGCCGCAATGGCTGACCATTTGAATTTATTTTTAGCACAATACGTTACACCAGTTAAGGGTTAGGACAGACAGAGGGTTGAACTGGGACGTTTACAAATTCAGCTACAAATATTAAATAAAAATCGAAATCTAACGACAGTCTCAATCCTATCCGTCCAAGAATTACCATAACTTGCTTTCTCAAGTGTTTCTGTCTCTGTCTTATGCATTATTCTATCCGCTACATATATTTAATATTAAATAGTGGTATGCCAAACATATTTTTAATCAATTAATAAATAAGTAATTAAAGTATCGCGTTTTATATAAATAAACGTATGTATTATTTACATTAATCACGATTGGTCGTTATAATACGTATTGTATTTATTAAAACAGCAATCAATTAATGCTTTTACTTTACAAACAAACCAAATTCATTAGAACATCAAACAATTGGGGGAGTTTAATTAAATATTTTATTATATTAATATTACACATATTACAATTATTGTTGGCGTAAAATTTATGTAATACATTAAATCAACAGTCAAAAGGTACACCCAGATATTTACCTATACATTAATTAATTCATTAAGCTGATACTGTAACTTTTTAAGCATAAACGTTAGAGAGCCGTTCATTATACTATCTAATGCCACACCTCGTTCTTGTCCACGGCTCCTCACAATTTGGTTAACGTTCGCTGTGATCGTTCTTCTGTATTCCTTCCGTTTTGTTCAAGCAATTGTTAATCAGATTACTGTCGCTCTTCCTATTTTTCGTGAATCTCCTCCGTTACCCGATGGACCTTGACCGTCGGAGGTAGTCTATGTTATGGTTCGACGATTGACTATAGTAATGGATGGTTCACGGTCGAAGCCCTTTCCCAGAAGTTGTCCCCAAGTTCGTATTTGTGATAAACGCTTTGACCGCATTTTCGTTTGAACTTGCCAACGCTTCGTCTTCAGCTTTGTAAAGATTGCGAGGTGTTCTCCTGACCACACGGTCGAAATTTTTATTCTCCTCACTTTCCACCTTTAATCGCTTCATTTAGACCATGAATCGACCTGTTCGTCTTGACCTTATCGTCTCAAAGTTCATTCGATGCTCAATTAGGGCTGCTTTTACCGCATTTACGAGTCTGTTGGCACTGGCTCCACCAATTGGAGTAAGAGTAACTCTCGCTCTTTTAATAGCCTTTCTCTTTTTGTTTATTAGCATTTTTAAATCATTGGGAAGATGCTTCTCCATAAGTCGCAGAGTTCTCGAAAAATTCTGTAATCATTGTTATAATTTTTCAGTAAACAGATCCACATCCTCTTCGATGTTAAGCCACATGCCTGGTAAACTCTTTCCAGTTCATCCACCCTCGAAATCGCGGGCTGTTTAATATCGTTTACACCCAGACAATTTTCTATCTGAAGCCGTATATTTCGTCAAAGAGCATAAAATGAGCTATGTCAATCTTACCTTTTAGTTTTTCACCGATTTTGACGACCAAAGCCTTAAACGCCAATAACTGAAGAAGGGTCGGAGCTATCCACAAAATCTATAAAGATAACGATTCAAAAGCTACCCTGTGGGATTGTGAGATCAGTTATCTTTGAGCTTTGTCAAGCTTAAGGTTGCGGCCGCGAGCTATGCTGCAGGTTAGTATTGGAGGCTATACATCACGCAAAACTGATACTATGCTGCAACCATTAGTAAATATAACCTGGCCGGGGTAATACCATCCGAAAACAGCTTTAATTATCGATCGTAATTTATTACATAAGACTGTATATATTCTATTTAACGTCGTGATTCGACGAAATTTATAGACCAATGAATCGCGTTGGAAATGAATTCATATAATGGAGGCAAGTTTTGTTGGGAGTCGGTGTAGTTGTGTGGTGGACGGTCACGTTTAATAAAACCCATACAAAAGGTAGTGCGGAAGATGTTTGAATATTAGCCGCTGGCGCGAAACCTGAGCGTTTGTTTACGTTATGCGGAGACGACAACGCGCCATCATTAATTTTAATTAAAATCGTGTTGAACGTTTATAGTGAAAGATAGCGCCTGTGTGGAAGCGCGGGTATCCGTCTTAAACGCGTTCGTGTCGAAATATTATTTTTATCCGTGTGGGAATGTTAGAATAACGAATTTATGTTTAATATAAATATTTACTGTTTTAAATGAATTGTTCAAGAATCAATATTTCTCTATTTGTTGATTTGATGATGTTAGATTTTCTAGCGGTAGGCGTAAGTTTTCGACGAGGATCCATCTTGGGATTTCACTTTTTTTCTATTTTTTTATATCAACGATGTTCTAAATTATAATACAATATTTGTAGATAGTACAATTTACTTAAACAATTACAGCACCAACCTAAATTTAAATAGTATAACCTCTTTGATACATTAATCGGGTCGATATTATTGTTTGAAGGTTCCTCAAAATGCTAAACTACATTTTGCAATTGGAGACATGCAAATCATGAAATTTCTTTCAGAAAATTTACTCCAAGTGAGATGAAATTGTGTATGTAATGTAGATCTATGATAGTTCGCAGATTATTTATTGACCACCTATTATCAATAAACTTTTATCATTGAATATATTTCATTTACAAACACCAACGCAACTTTATCATTGTTGGCGTAGCAACGAAATTTGGAGGCATTCGAAAATAAGTTTACGTACGTAAATTTTATTGCTGGCATAATTATCGGTATTCTTATGCAATGTGCCAGTTGGGAAGATTGGAGAAGACTGGAAATATATGTTTTTGATCACATTGGAACATTTGAATGGACGCAAAATCCTACACCCGTATGTTGGTGCTGTGCAGCAAAATTATGGAATAAACTTATAAGATCTGAAGCAATTTGTTTTTCGAAGAAACGGACAAGTCAACTTTAGTTTTTAAAAATAAACATTTATGCATCAATTTTAAGTTTCCCCCACTTCTGCTTTTCAAGTAATGACGTCATTGACAATTTCTTTATGTTGATAGATCATTTGATTATTTAAATGGTACCATCAAAATCTTAATACCTTATACAACAAGATGTTCGAATAGAAGTCATTTAAAGAGTGGAAAACAAATTCTATTAATAACGAAAAGCAAAGATAAATGCTGATTCAATTCAAGAAACTTCGAGTGTTACTACGAAGGGGTGACGAAACGTAGCAAAGAGAAATTAAAACCAAGGAAAAGAAGTTTGTTGCTTTTTCCCCAAAAAAAGACCTAAAACGCAAATAAACAAAACATTCAAAAGTTATTCAAAAAATTCAACAATTATTTTCCTTAAATCAATTTCTCGAAATGCTATCCATCTTTTCATAAGTGTTACTACTAACAGAAAGCATAGCAAGTACTGTAAGGGAGTATGGCAAACACAAAAGGCATCGGCACGCTCCATAAATTTCAAAAATGTTTCAAATTCATTACTTTGCATGATGCAGTGTATCCCGATACCTTACCTTACCTTACCGTAGTCACTAATGGAATAACAAAAATTAATAGGAAGGACCTTTTAAGTGCATGCCATCATATTAGATGTAATAGGAAGTAATCTTTCGTTTGAACATGAAGCAACCGTAGTATCAATGGAATTTTAAAGACGCACACCATCAGTAGGCGAATCGATTAAGGAATAGTAATAATTTTACGTCTATCTGAAGTAATAAGGGACCAAGGTACGAACCCTACGGAACACCAGAAGCAGGATAAGAAGTGATCGAATAATTTCGATATTAAACATAACATTTGCGATGCGATAAGTAAGACTAGAAATCGAGTGGAGCAGGCCAAATCGAAAGAGGTAGAACGCTCGGGAAGAAAACCGTATTGATTAGAGAATATAAATGGAGCAATGCAGTTCTAAAAATGTTTGCAGAGTGAAAATTCCAATATTTTAGTAAAATTGCAGAGCAGGAAAATGGGCCTCGAGTTCTCAAAGTACATTTTCGTCTAACTTATTTCCTCAAAATACATATATGCGTCCGTATCCTAAAATGGACGCCTCAATATCAAGCACCTCCGACCGACCGATTGCGGAGATATTTCGGGACAAGAGGTAAGGCTTAAGGGGATCTGTCGTAAACACATTACCGTGAATTTTGCATGAAGGCCTTCCGGGCAATAATGTATGATAAGTCGTCCGAAGGGTGGACAAGGGTCGCACTCAATTAATACGTCCTAGTAAAATTAAATGTTTAACGTGCCGCACGCGGAACACCAGCGGCGACAGTAGCGCGACAAGGTTTTCAGGTCGTACACGACCGCAGGCACGAGTTAATTTAATATCGGCTAATCAACTGGAAGAAGATACATAGAGAAAGTCGAATTGGGCCGTAAAAGGGAAGTAACGGAGCGGTCCTCCGTCACTTCGGGCTGGAGACCGCCTGTGCGCGACGGTCATTTTCGGACAGCTATTACGCTCTCGATTAAACCGCATAAAGTAGGGGAGAGAGTCGCTTTACGAGCCCCTGGAAAACCGGCTGGAGAGGACCGAAATATGAGCGCTCTACATGGAATGGCCTGCGGCCGTCGATGACAAGAGGAGTCAGCGTTTTGCCTTCTCTCCATTTGTATAATCTGAGGGTCGAACGGAGCTCCCTTAATGCGACCGATAGACTAGCGGAACGGCGTCGTATTACAATTTTCTCCTCGGTTCGGCGTGGTCGTTCGAAATCACTTAGGAAACGTTCACTTCCTCCTCATATCGATATCGTTTCCCAATCGAGTTTTATTGACCTTCTACGGTGCGGCGGCGGCGGCAGCGGCATTCACGAACTTTGCATATTTATTTTCCGACCGATAACTTCCCCATATCGCTCGGCGAGTTTACGCGTAGAAATTAGATGATATTGGCGCGAGGAGAACGGCAGAATTCTAGATGGCAGCAACGAATCGCAAATTCGAGTGTTATTATTGAGTTCGCGCGAGCGCTGTATGAATATCTCCGAACGTAGACACGTAGACGTAAGGACAAGAGGAACCGTTATGAACTATCCCATTACTTCCAGTCAGTTTCGGACATAGAATGACCTTCTCGAATCAATAGATTTTTTTATGGCGAACGCATGCAAAAACTTGTGCCAAGCTATGACAAGTGCCTACGAAATGGCGGTGGCTATGTAGAAAAATAGTTTAAGGTTTGTAGTTTTTTTTCAATAAATAGTTTTTCTGTATCTGTACTCGTTTTGTTTTTATTTCCAAAACGGAACTTAGTTTCTGGACGTGCCTCGTATATAGTTCACGTCCTCGAACACTGTTGCACTGGAATACTAAAACACTTCACTAAAACCCTTACTACAACATTTCACTCACACTAAACGCAGATTTCGATAGCTAAGCTAACATCTTCAGCAGTAAAACAGAAATATCAATCCAAAATACATGATTTTAACAAAAACTAGAGGCTGGAATCTAGGCATGCTAAATCTCAATTCATTAAAGTATGTTTGTTTTTTGCAAATTTCCATGCCTTCCTAACAGTTTAATTGAACATTAGTGTTTACGCTCCTAACAAACCTTATATTATGAAAATTATGATCCTTTTCAAGCACAACATGTATAGGGCAACAGTAGATTTGTCAAACCTTCTGAATTTAAGATGAAACCGGATACTCTTTGCATCTAACTCTGATTGATATTTTTGTCTGCCTCATATATACTTGATCACAATCTTTTCAATAAATAATAACCTCAGAAACCTTTTAGAAAGCCATAAAGACCAAGTAGATGACGTGGGTAAGTTATGAATCAGTCATCAGAGTATTCTACGCTGGTATCGATAATTCAAGAACATAGGTTCAATTACAAAACGTAAAAGCACCGGAAGACCACGAATTCCTGACGAAATGGTGGACGCAGTTCGACAAAGTTACGTGCGTCTTGCATAATAGCCCAGTACCAGAGTAGGCCGTGAACTTGGTATTCCGCAGCCAACTATATGGAAAATTTTGCGGAAGCGATTCACACCGTACCGTCTACAGATGGTGCAAAGGTTACGACCCGACGATCGCGTAAAGCAAACTAATTTTTGCACTACCATTCAGGAAGCAATGGAGGACGAGGAATTTGCTAACTGGTCGGTATTCAGCGACGAAACGACATTCCATTTAACTGGAGAGGTGAACCGTCACAACATTCAGATATGGGGCATGGAAAATCCTCATGTCACTATGCAACGTAAAAGGGATTCTCCAAAATTGAATGTGCTCTGTGCAGTATCCAAAACAAATGTGTACGAACCTTTTTTTCTTTCATGGAAACACTGGTATCTTTATCTTTATCTAAGTAAAATACGTATGAATAAACATTGTTCAATCCCTCTGTCAGATCTGCAATTCATAGTGTTAGTATGCTGGCTAATGTTAACCGTTTCAAGACACATACGAGACTTGTAGTTGTTCACAGTTCTTAAACTTTATAATACCTCGACTTTTTTCTTATAAATTGAAAGGTTACATTATTTTATATTATTGAATAAACGTGTAAAATTGTGCATACTCGTTTATTTGTATTGTTTGTTTCGTGCGGCGTTTTCAATAGTCATTTAACATTTTTTTTTGTTTTGCGTATATGCAAACATTGGAACAATGCAGTCTACATAGTTCCTACAGCACTGCGCTACAGAATCGGACGATTTGCCATTCGCGCACTCACTTCAAGTGGTAAAATTATGAGCGCAAATATTAACCGCCCGCAATGAAATTTAAATAATTCGGCATATTTATACGGAAAAGATAAATACGGATGCGAGGAGAATCGAACCGGAAAACTACGTGTTCTCGTAGTTCCCATCGCTCCGACGCCGTTTCGCCAACAAACGGGGATCTATTTGCTGTTTTTATTCGGGGTACAATTGTCGAATCGCGTATACGAAGTTTACATAAAACATTTTATTGTGAATATGGAATAAACTATTTCCCCCGACTCTGGACGCGAGCGGAACGCTTTAAACTGTTGAAGTCGATTCTTCGAATCGAATTCGCTTGTTTGTTGTTCCAAATGCATAAAAGATGTGAATTTACTAACGTATGTATGTATACCGAGTTTTAAGTACAATTTGTGATAAAATTATATGCTTACAAAACGAGATACGAACATGTACGTTTATATTGTGTAACGTGTCAAGTTCTACTTTGTAAACATAATTTAATTTCCTTACTGTCAAGGGTTGCTTTGTGTTTACAATAGATGTCGCTACGTTATCTTTTCTAATATACTTCAAAATTTATAATTACCATCAATGATATATTGTAACGTTTCAAATTCTATTTTACCAACACAATTGTATTAAATATTGTCAAGGGTTATTTTATACTTACAATAGATGTCGTTATATTATCTTTTCTAATACGCTTCAAAATTTATAATTTCTATAGAACAATGATTCAAATTTTATTCGATTGATTGTTTCTTGGAGTTTTCGGCAATACCTATCATATCGGCATATACCATGTTTGATATATGCTATTTCCATCTTTAGTGGAACATCCTATATATTTTTCCAGAATCTAAGAGAGAAGCTAACAAACGTCGTTCTTTAATAATTTAAATATGAAGCTATGAACATACTTTGCATGAATGAAAATGGTGCTCACTTCCAGTATATGTTGAAATTGTATGCATAAATTAAATTTCACAGATTATTTTTAATGAAAAACAAAAATTAATGCTATTTCATGGCAGCACGATTTTTTCCTAAAATTCATAGATTTTAGGAAAAAAATTATCTGCATAGCTTCGTAGTTATTTTACAAAAGAGCGACAGGAAATGTTTTTCGAGAAAATTATAGAACAATTTCTCTATCAAATTCTGGGAAAATATACGGTCTTCAAAATTCAAATAGTATGAATCAAACATGGCAACAATTTCGATGCCCATTTTGTAAACGCTAGTTGATGGAAAAAACTTTCCATGCACTGCTAAACACTTCAAGAAAGTCAATCGAATAAAATCTAAATCATCGCTCTAACGTGTAACACGTTTAAGATATCGGCGTTTAAAGAAACAGCGGAAATTCGTCAAAATCTCAAATTATGTCAAAAACTGAGGTAGATGGGTATAGCAAACTTTGAATAAAGTTGACATGAATTGAAGAGGGGTATCCAAAAATGAAACAATATACAGAATGTTCCATCTAAAAAACCAAAACTGTATCGCGTTCAGCGGAAACTAAACATCCTGTATACTTGGACATAATTTTAGGTTATACAGAACTGGCCTCCGAAAATTTTTTATTTGAAAACTTTTTCTCTAAATTGTTCAGGAAAGGAGTTATCTTCCGCCCGCACACTAAGTGAACACGCTGTATATAAAATCCGACTTTACGTCATCGATAAAAATCCCTATTATTACAATACTGTTAGGTTTTAAATTATGCTGCAATTTTAATATACAGTGGTGTACCTACTTGTTTACAGTATTACCCTACATTCTTTTACAGAAGAAAGTTAAACAACTCGATAACTTCCTTCGAAACATGGCGAAGATCAAAGATTCTCAGCTGCACACTTTGACTTTGCAGAGTTCGACGTAAAATATAAGAGATGAAAAGCCTTTGAAAATTATTGTTTGATTAAATAATATGCAGAAGTTAGTTTGCTTCTTAATATACAGTCAAAGAGTCGACTTCTTGTATTAAGCAAGCTAATAATATCTGGTTCGAAACTTGGAACAAACTCAGCCGAGGTCCTTTAAAGTTTGAAGTCTCAAATTTTCTTCTCTAGAAATTAATTGATGATAAAATTCCATAAGGAATAGGTAAATGGAATATGATCCCATTCAATTAAAGTAGTATACGACGCGACTAAAATAATTCATTATGAACAAGAGGCAATATTGATAAATCTAAAATTGATGTGTATTGGAAGTAGATATAAATTACAATTTGTAGTAGAAGATTCGAGAAAAATGGCAGAAAATTAGAAACTGTGGCAGCTATAAAATATTTATATATGTGTTGTTATATGATTTTTTAATTAGAATAGTTAAATCTATATCTTCACCATATCTTGAATACTGTTCAACAATATTATTCAATGTAATACAAAATGAAACATGCGGATAATCTAGATGTGCAATAGATACACACCTGTTAGTTTAATATTAAGAATATTAGAATTAAGCACATACATTAAACTTAACATATATACGGAAAAAAATATTATAAAGAATCAAACAATTGTAGAACAATTTACTACAATTTGTTTGAGAATATACGACTGGATACAACTTACGCAGATCCCTACTACTCGATTGTGCTTAACGGATTGTATTTCTATCAAATAGGTACATTATTGTAAAAATGTAGTCAACGATTTGTTACAAAAGTTGCCACAATTGTTGTGCATATTTTAGTTATAAAAAATTACAACAATATTGTTCTAAAGATATGTCTGCAGTGTTCTTAAAATTATAATGGTTGAAAGGACAAGTAGAACGCAATAACAATAACTATTCTTATGTTTTCGTATCCCCAACAGCTTCCCAATTTACAGTTAGCACTGGTCAGCCACCTGTTCTGTTTCACTCCGAAAGAATTGTGAACCCCGATGAAAATGATTTGAGCGTATAAAACCAGATGATTTTTTAGAAACAAAACAAGTTTTCGTTGCGACATCTATTGGTGAATAACCAATACTATCTGGGACTGATCTACTAAGGCAAGAAACATTTGGTTCATGCATTTAGGTAGGCTTCGATAATAAAATGGTCTGTACAGATATGTAACGTTTTATTTATAAACTCGCTAATTTTTTATTATTTATTTTGAAGAAGTTAGGAAGTTTCATGTCAAAAATTGCGCTGTACGTCTCGATACGTAGATTGTTGAAAAAAATCTAAAACAATACAACAGAAACTTGACCATAACTTTGAAGTATTATCTGTGGCGAATACAATAACAAAAATCTGCAGTCGGATTACACAATCGTGTTAATGACAATGCTACAATATTTTTCCTATCGTATTGTAGTACATTCTATCAAATGATTTTTTTTCCGTGTACAAACATTAATAACTTTAGCAATTTCAAATTGACAGTTGATTTGTCATTGATAACAATTAAAAGTTACTATGTACTATGTACAGTGGATTCCAAAAACACATTAACATGTGTACATGTCTTCTGGGCAAGCAAAGAGGGCGATGCTCGAATTTACTATATTGTTGTATGTGTAGTAATAAAGCTTACCTCAACATTTTTCAAGCGCAGTTAGTCGCGCAATATTTCAGCACGTTTCAATTTACCTCGCCATCCGAGGTAGGTATATCTCTCAGCTCTACGCGCTAATAAGAAATAATATTTACTGGGCGTCGTGGGTCGCTTAAGACAACTTGCACGAGGCTAATAAAGAAAAACGCCTTAAAACATAACTCCTTTCGTAACGTCGACCCCTCTTTACCGAAAAAACAATTTCCAAAGTTCGCTTGCCCTCTTCCTCCTTCCCTCAACAAAAAAAAAAACAGCCAACTAAGCAGGCTAACCGAAGCCGACCATCTGAGGCAACCCCGACTCTGGTTCGCCACCGTACGCGCCGCCAGAAGTAATTTATGAATGAGGGAACATAAAACAGAATATACGAGATTCCTAAAAGCATTCCTAAAATAACGAATCGTCAAATAAATCGCGCTGCGAACCCCTTCCACCTCGCAACTAAGGGCATAGGGAAATTTATACACCTAAAGCTCCCTCCGACTGGATATAACGGATATACTCCCCTCTAGTTCATTCTTCTCGTTCACGTAGTATAAATTTAGTGAGATTCGACTATACTGGAGAGTTCATGCAGTTATCATCAATAGATATTTCAGTCTTTTAAATACCCTTTCGGCAATTTAAAAGACTAAATCACAAATAATTACGTTTTACAAATGATAAATTGATGGAAAAAAAAAACTAACACCATATTAACGCAATTTTAACATTTTAAATTACTTTGAAAATAAACCATTTAGCCGTATGTATCTTTTCTAAAGGCGACTCGCACTCATCTGAGTTGATTAAATATCTTTCTAGGCATTTCGATTTTGAAATCATAAAATCTGTAGTAGCCCAAAATCTAAGAATATTCCTGAATTTCGTTATCTTCTAGTCCAGTTTAACGATCTCGACAGACATAAAGGATGACAATAAACTCAAAAGTAATTCATTTCCTAACACGTCTCGTGCTCATCAACAAAGAAATCAAGAAGATGAAGGGTGCAATTTAAAAAAAATGGTTTTCGGGAAGGTTCCTTGGAGGGTGGGTCTATTTACTAGGGTAGTTTTAAAAAGTACATCTTTTTGGATTCTGCAAACCATTGCCGGTAACACCTTGCTCGATCTTATATCTACAAATAAGGAAGATATCGCCTATAACATTGGATCTGGTACATCCGGTATAAAATATTGAAATTTAAACACCCTAAACGTTGGATACCAAAGCTTTGTCTTATAAGTTTGAAAACAATATTTCAAAATTTATAACATTGCAATACATAATATCCATTTCAGGAAACTTATTAACTCACACTATTACAATTGTTTACTATTGTTTTACCGTTACTTTAACCGCACACTACCAGAAATATTTATTATTAAACTTACTATCCCTTCTCTGCGCCCCCGAACTATATATGTATATTTTAACAGCAACGGCGAAGGTAATGGTTTTTTAAACTCCATTTCTGCAGTTTGTGTCGCGGTAGTTGAAAATACATTCCGCCGCTGTTATCTATAGCACGTGTGTTGTAATTTTTAATACTCACACCTTTGCCGATGCATATACATGAGCTACCATACGAGGTGATTAAATTGGAATCTACTATACGTATACACCTAGATCGAAACCAACACAGACAACATTGTCGTCGTACAGTAACACCTCTGCCACTGTTGGACGGTTGGCGAATTTCGATGAATAAATGAGTAGCGCCACCGCGTTGAAATATGAATCGGATTTGGAACTTTTAACGAACAGAGTGTAGCGGCTAGGTATGTGTACATACCACTGATGGACAGATATTATATATATTGTAGCGTGTTTGTTGTGTCAGTAACAATAGCTTTCACGAACTTTTAGATACACGAAACTATTTTTGTTTGAGAATATACGACTGGCTACAACTTGCGCAAATCCCTACTATTCGATTATGGTTAACGGATTGTATTTCTATCAAATACATTTTTGTTGTAAAAATGTAGTCAGTGATCTGTTACAAAGGTTGCTGCAATAGTGTACAAGTTTTAGTTACACACGTTGTAAAAAAAAATGCAACACTATTGTCCTCTTAGTTTCCAGGTTGGAATCGCGTCGTTGTCGTATAAGCGCCTACGTAGAAGCACATGACAATGACGCGGTTGGAAGAATAGTGTAGAAACTGAATTGCTTCAACTTGGAAAAACATTCCCATTGTTCCGTTGAAGAATGTATTAAGTTTTGATTTGCATTTGCATCAGCAGCAAAGACACTACTATTACTAATTTATTCGATCTCTTACAGTTCCTGAGTTATTGAGTCAAACAGCGAAGGGTAGTGTTGAACTTAGTGTGCTTCACACCTCGCCAGTGGGCGATTGGGCATCTAAGATAATTATCGTTGTTCTTACACTAGATCGGTCTATAAACCCACAAAGTTTCATTTAAATTGGTGAGATGCACTTACCTGTGTTTCCTTACAAGCTTAAAATAAACAATTTATATCAAATTTAATTGTATAAATTGTGGAGACTGCATACAGCAATCGAGATAACACCAAAAATACACTAGTTTTCGTTGTACCTTCATAATTAAAACCCATTATTCAAACGTAACACTTCCTTCCGGCGACAGCAATCCACCGACCCACCAACATTCTTTTTTTCGCGCTTTTCTCATGTCGCTTGGTGCTGAATAAAACGTGTGTCGCGGATGTCGGCGTCGTATGTAACAATTACGTTAGCCGTTTGTTCCGTAAGGGCGCGGCCCATTAATTAATGAAACTGGGGGGTATCCGCCGGGATTAAATGATAAACTAAGCACAAACAAATACAGAACTCGCAATTACTAGCCGCTGACTAACCGAGCTGCCGAGCTGTACGCCGACGAGCAAGGCATTCAGCGGACCGCTATTCTACGTCCCGCATTGTGCCAAGCTTCCTAAACGCGCAAAACAAAAACCATAG
Organism: Dynastes maya; assembly: GCA_029619315.2. NCBI lineage: Eukaryota > Metazoa > Arthropoda > Insecta > Coleoptera > Scarabaeidae > Dynastes > Dynastes maya. The sequence goes on from JAROYE020000002.1 coordinate 80,923,327, forward strand.
ATCTTGAGGGTGAATGCGGCTCCGAACCACTTTCGTTGGCTGGTGTGGATCGTCAGAATCTAGGTATGTATGTATGTATGTACGTAAGTGAATGGAAATCAAGCTCAGCTTTCCGCTGTTTCGACGATTCTCTATCTTCCTCGGTATGTGTCTGTGTGTGTAAATGAGTTGGATACGTGTTTGCGAATCAAGCTAAACTACCTAACGAAGCACTTACTTATGTCGACGTTGTTGGGCTGCAAGAAAATCTGATTACTATTGTTGGACTTCATTCTAGAGGGCGCTTGAATCGGGAGAAAGATAATTCGGTTTTGTACCGAGAATTAAATTCTGAGTTTGTCCGCGAAATCTACATATCGCATAGGTATCCCTTTTTTTGCAGGAGTGCAACTAAATTAATTTTACACTTTTGGGAAACGAAATAAATATACCTTTAATGCACGTATTTAATTATATATTATTTGCATTAAGAAACATGTTTTATTTATTTTATTGAAAGATAAAATAGACCATTTACTTACTTTTAATTACCTTTTAATTTTAAATTAAGTTAATCTCGTGATCACGTGATTACGGGAATAGATTGACAAGTTTCCCGAATCGCTGCTAGGGGATTGCTTTTTCCAAATACTTTATGTCGTTGTGTAGGCAACTCTTTCATATCAATTGACTGCAAATGTCAAATCGATCTGTCAAATAGTTTGGGTTTGGCCAGTTTTGGCAAGCATTGAAGTCAAGTACATTTTTGAGTTTTCAATTATGGATAAAAACGAAGTTCGAGCGGTCATCAAATTTTGCTATTTGCAAGGGAAAACCGCAACGGAAATCAAATCAAGGTTAGATACCGTTCTTGGAGACTCGTCACCATCATTTTCCACCCTGAGTTTTTGGGTTTCGGAATTGAAGCGTGGCCGCAGGCATACAAGTGATGAACCACGTTCAGGACATCCGAAAACAGCTACCGCGCCAGAAATTGTGAATAAGATCCATGACATGGTTTTGGCAGATCGCCGAATAAAAGTGCGTGAAATTGAGGAAGCCGTGGGCATCTCTTATGCATAATGAATTGGGTTTAAAAAAGCTTTCTGCAAGATGGGTGCGGCATTTACTCAATTCGGAGTAAAAACGCGTTCGAGCTCGAACCTCAGCCGATTGTTTGGAAGTGTTTACGAGGGATCCAACGGATTTCAAGAGACGATTCGTGACCATGGATGAGACCTGAATTCATTACTACACACCAGAAACAAAAATGCAATCAAAACAGTGGATTAAACGCGGTGAATCGGTTCCGGAGAAGGCAAAGACCATTCACTCGGCTGAAAAGGTGATGGCATCGGTTTTTAGGGACGCAAAAGCAATTTTGCTAATTGATTATCTTGAATAAGGAAAAACTGTTACTGGCCAATATTACACAACACTTTTGGACAAACTGAAAGCAGCAATTCAGGAAAAACACCCGAGAATGGTAAAAAAAGTGTTGTTTCACCAGGACAATGCGCCCGCTTATTCAAGTGCAATCGCTCAGCAAAAATTGACAGAATTGAAGTTCGAAATCCTTCCGCATCCGCCGTATTCGCCAGATTTGGCTCCGTCGGACTTCCACCTGTTCCCGAAAGTCAAAACATTTCTGGGTAGAAAGAAATTTTGATCGAATGAAGAACTGATAGAAGTTGTAAACGATTATTTTGGGAACCTCGAAGAAAGTCACTTCCAGGAGGGAATCGAGAAGCTAGAGAAACGTTGGACCAAGCGTGTGGGGTGACTAGCATCACAAAAATATGTTAGCATGTGTTAACCACTATATTTAAACGATTCTCTGTTCTATCTTAAATAAATTCTTGTTAAATTTGTGGGAATAACAGCTATTTCCTTGATATTTAATTTTTCTCGACGTTGATATTGACAGACGTCAAATTGGCATTTCATGATTAAAGTTGTTTCAATCGTGGTTTCGAAATTAAGTTAATCGGAGATTGACGTGCTAGTCTGTGATTAAATATTTAATTCACGTTGCATAAACCTTCTTTAAAAAATTTTTTTGTTCTTGTTGTTCTCCAAAGATAGGAGATCAATCAACGAAACCAATTGTTTATTGGTCTTCAACAGCGACTCACAACACTCAACACCACCAAGCACACTACAATTAAATTCAGTTTCAACACAATGCACTCATATTTACGTGTAGATACGCCTAAATAAAAACATCAGGGAGAAACGCCGAAGCGAACAGAGGTGGAAATTCGTGGGAGGTTGTGGGAAAGAAATCGATTCCATGGCTTTCGAGCAGTGCTAAAAAAAAAACGACAAAAATACGAAACTTGGACTGGCAGAGGGTTTACAGGAGAGGGAATATAGGTCGGACGCAGCGCTATTGTTGCTCGGCCAATATCAGCCGCGATTTAATTAAATAGCGAAACAAATATTTTTACCGTTCATTTGTCGGACTTCCATCTGTGTTTCTCTCCGCGGCATTGTTTTATTTTCGTTTCGCAGCTTTTGCACTATTTAACGTCCGTACAGGGGTAGTCGAGGAGATAAAAACAAACATTCATTAGAGGAGTTACTTAACAAGTTGGTCTCTTGGTAATCAAATTATCCACTTCCTGGGATATGTATAAAAGAATAATAATATCACTGTGAATGGTCATATTTAGGGGATGTTTATAAGAAATCTCAACTTGTTTTCTAAAAGTATAAAGAGGTTATAAAGGTTTAAAGACAAAGAAGTAATCAGACCTTTTTTTCTTATGGGAAAAAGGCTAGAAGTGAATTGTCTAAAAAAATATTGATGAATTGACCGTGCATAAAAACTTAAATTTCGTACTTGCTTTGTTTCATTTATCATTCACGCTTTGCACATTTTAACTATGTACAACGTCGCTATTACACTATATAATTTATTGTTTTATCTATTGTCTACTATTTTATGAATTATGTTATATTATGCCACTGCAATGCATTTAACATCAATGGTATTCGTGTGCGCTTATTATAGCTCAAAATAATTCTCATTGCTTTTATATACATGTATACATGTACCAGAAAAACTAGACGTAACTAACGCTTACCATTTTGAATTGCAATAAGACACGGCGAATGTGAAGGTATTGTAAACGATGTTCTTAGAAAAATGAATCAAGAGATGAGATCATTTCATTTTACCAAACGCTAGAAATTTTCCTAAGGCACTGCAAATTGAATAAAGCACATCGGTCCTACAATCACACAAACAAACGAATGCTTGGTCTCCAGTTATTTTCGGACGAACACGTCGTCTACTAACTGCATATTCTTGCGATTTGAGTCCAATCTCTGATAATCACGTTATATCGTCAAGATTTTTGACTTGCTGATTGTTAGGCAACTTTCTCTACCTCTTAGCGCTTATTACAATTTTTTTATTATAAGTGACCACCATTCTCTTACATAATCTTCAATCAATGTAAAAATGAATATCAACATTAGTAAAATTACTTGAAAGCTACATAGCGTGCTAATTTCAAGTTTCTACCTTAACTTATAGCATATATTTTGGCAAGCTACGCAAATCCACTATTCAATTTGTAACGTGTAGTATTTCCTTTCTTCTCCTTCTAGATTAAAAAGAAAAGACCTAATAGACAATAAAAGCGAAGAAATAAAGAAAACCACAACAGCAACCGTGCTGTTGAGAGCAATTTAAAAATTATATCTTCGCTGATAAATTGCCGTTTCAGATATCTCTTATTACCTATCTCGCCGCTCGTAATATCAAAAGAACAATAACGACCTCTCCAACAACTACCACTACTACGACAGCGGTGGGTTAGCTAGGATAGCGCTACCGAGAATATACACGCCGTCTTGAAACAAGCCAACCAACTGGCTGAAACGAGAACGATGCTAGCGACGATAGTAAAGTGTGTGTATAGTGGCAAGAACGGCAACATAGCAAAGGTTGCCTTTCCGTACTCCACTGAGTAACGTAGACGTTACGACACGACATCGATTTTCTTAAATTTGTCACATGGAACCTTCTCCGATCACGTTTTCTTGGATTGTACCGACCATGCCACCTTTACAAATATTGCTTCCACTAATCCACTATTACTGTCTTTATTTCGGAATTTTTGGATCGATTATAGATATTACGTTGTAGGTCTTAAAATAAAAATTACGTTTAGACGTTTATGTTGATTGTTTAAGTGCCTCTTACGTGTTTCTCGAAGACATTGGCCTTTTCTAAGTGTTGTTTTTTATAGAATTTACAGCAAATTGAAACTATATAACTTTCACAATAATCATAAATTCAGCAACAGCGAAGAAACAAGTTTGGAAAGAATGCATATAATGTATTATTGAAAATTATGCCCATCTGGAATTTTTTAATAACCCAAGATAAAAAAAGATATTATGCCAGTTGCATCAATTCTCTTCCCGTCAATACTTTGCTCATTAAACAGCCCTTCTATGCTAGACTTAAGCGTCGTAGACACGTCGTCGTCTCCGCCTAAAATCGGTAGCAGCTCCTAAACGCCAAGAAACACGTCGGGTTTTAAAAATTTATTCATACGATTCTATCACCGAAGGAGTAGCGCCAATAAAAAGGCAGTTTATTGAAGCTTTAACGGCCCATAATGCCCGGTGCGTTTGACTGGTACAAATCCGAACGTGTAGCGTTGCTCTCTTTAAAAAAAAGAGAAGCAACAGGAGAAAAGGAATAAAATGCTTTCTTTAAATTCCGAAAACGAAATCAAGATTTTATTATACGTTTTAAGGCGGATATCAAAACTTTAACGTTTTGTTGTTAACATGCTGCACCTGTGATTGTGTGAGACAAAGGTGGCTTTTATTTATGACATAAAGACAAATACATATATAAAGCAATTTTATCTTATTTTTCAACATATAACATGGTTATTCGGCTGGTGAAAAGTCAGAGCTTTGTGATAGCCACTGTCTCATTAACACATTTCAATCTTGCAAAAGCATCCATTTAATATCTTTGTCTTCTGCAATCTCCTGCATGTAAAGGAGGTAAATTAGAAAAGATAAATTAAAATCCACGTGAAAATATCTTCGGTAAATAGGTGCTAATTTATACAAATTTAAATATACGTACGCAAAATAAGGAAGTTAAATAAACATTTCTATAATCATCCAAACGGCTCACAGCAGTAAAATATATTCCTGCCTTTCAACCGCTGGACTGATGCGTTTTTCCCAACGGATCGTTTATTTTTATTAACGCGTTGTAAATATTTTATACATCTCTCTGAAAAATAAATAAATTTAAATAGCCAGCAGATGAATATAACGAAGCGGAGGTCAATTAAAGGGATCGCCTTGTGTCCATCGACTATTAAATAAACGCAAATAATATCTGGCATGGTAATTCCCATATTCTCAATAGCTTGCTCTATCATATACCGTGTCCATAAGAGTAGCATTATAATTGAAGCTTGCAATCTCCAACAAAGAGTCTAGCCGCTTATTTAAAATACCTGCACACTAGGTTTCAGACCCTTGACATCATTGATACGGGAGGTATGACGAAGGGAAAATTCCAAGAGGTATTGAAATGGAACAAAAATGATATACTATCCACATATTAGTTCTACATTATGCACATACACAGAACGTGTATTTCAGTGAAGCAGGTAAAATACATAGTTTTTCTTTGAAGCTGAAAGATGTTGGAAAGAAGCAAAATCTATATGTTATGCATTTATTAGTACCAGATTATATAATTCTGCTATAATTTTTGCTCCAGTCTACAAAGAAAAGTTTATTCCTTAAAGGCACATTTGGAGACTCACTTCTAGAATTACATCAATCAAAAAATCATTTCAGAATAGATAATTTTGAAGCAAATCGAACACAACTATAAAACGCTCTCGCGATTTATAGGAATGTAGAAAAGCACTACAATAAATATGCAGTTTATAACCTAGTGCGGATTTTCTCTTGTCCAGTATCTACAATTTTGCGTTGATGCCATACCAATGGTCGTAAATGTGGCTTCATCGGTGAACATAATTGTTTTAAGGAAATTTCCATCGTGTAAAAAGTTACCTTGGCCCCAAATTTTAGCAACAGAAGTTAAAGCCTGAAACTGCTGTAAGGGTTGATATGGTAGGCTTCCGATATAACCTCGTCCATAGCATGCGTCTGATAATCTATGTGGTCTCGTGGTTTCGTAACAGGAGCTGTTGGATAGAACGGGTTATTTATCGCCACAACAGTTCCATGGTGGATGCGTGGACGTTCGGAATGTCTCAAATTCTCGTGCAGCTTCTCTTGTTAAACGCATATTATCACCAACTAATCTGACTATTTCCATTTTCTCTGTTGCGCTTAATTTTTGTTTAGCCATTATTCGACAACAGTCAAACATGGCATAAACAAACTGATCTTAGCCTAAAAAGCTTTGCTGACAGTTGACTAAATTGATTTCTGTTGAAATTATTATTAATTCTGCTTTAATTCCTTTGTCAGCATTTTAACTATAAATTTAAAATTCGATTTCTCAAGAGATATTAAAATGATTCTATATTGTAATTCCATACTTTCGCGCACGGTACAGCATCGATGGATAATATTTTATTGCCTATTTCGTATCCAGCGCACAACGGCGCCAAAAACAACAGCGCCGGTACGCCTATTTAGCTAGGGACACGAAATGGGCACGTTATAGCCCGTTCATATTCAAACGGCGGAGTGCAGCATGAATTTTACATTGGACCCGCTTCAATAAATTGAAAGAGGACGGCCAGAGAAGAGAGCAAAAATGGCGCGCGTACCAATAAATAAGCGCGAAACAATTCGACGGACACGAGCTATGCATTTAATATGACGCAATTATTAATATAAAGATTTTATGAACGCACGTAACTCATAAATGCTGCTCCTCCGTCCGTACGAATCAAACATCCGCGTTTTCGATTTTAGATTAGTGCGTAGTATGGCACCCTCGGATTAATATTTTTTTCCCCTGCGTTCTGAATTGGGTTTTGTCGATGATTGGCACGATATGAATTGCGCCGATATGAAACGGTGCGGTTGTAATATGCAAAAAACGTAAATTTTATTACGTTTTTTATTAATGGATCGACATGTACGTAGCTATAGGTTACGTTGGTGTAATGGAGGTGGACATACAAGCACAAAAATGCAAAAAAATACCTATTCGAATATGAATTCTAAAATGTAGTTCATATAGGTGTAATAAATAAATTAAATTCTTTGGGCATATTTTTAGTTGATCAAAATATTTTTTGAAATTTTATTTCTTAAAAAAAAAAAAAACAAGAAGATGGCAGATAATATATACTTTTTTGACAAGAAACTATTATGTCTGTGTCTACAAGAAACATAAAATGAATCAGTCTAACGAACGATGTGGATTGACATTGAAACACTTCGCTAACACCCTCACTACATTCAGCAATAAAACTGGATTGTTAACTTCAATTAGGTATTACTGCTGAAGATAATGCCTTAGCTGACGAATGATCTGTTACAAAGGTTATTTCAATAGTGTACAATTTTAGTTACAGACGTTGTAAAAAAGTGCAACAATATTGTATTGCATAATTGTAATGGTTGAAAGAACAAGTAAAACGCAATAACAATAACTGTTCTTATGTTTTCGTATCTCCAACAGCTTCTCAATTTACAGGTAGCCTTGGTCAGCCACGAGATTGCTATCAACACTTGCTCTGTTTCGCAGGTACATAATTACAATCCCTCCAAATATTCGATAAATTTGGAGTAAAAAGATAAACTACGGGAGGCTTTGTCCCGAATGATTTGTAAAACCGATAAAAATGGTTTGACTGTATAAAACCAGATGATACCTGATGATACCAATACTATCTGGTTCTCATTTGGTTCATGCATTTAGGTAACCTCCGATAATAAAATCGTCTGTACAGGTAAGTGATGATTTATTTATAAACTCACTCATTTTCTATTATTTATTTTGAAGAAATTAAGAAGTTTTACGTCAAAAATTGCCACAATCTTGCCGTGCACGTCTAGGCACAAAGATTGTTGGAAAAAATGATACATTTATGTGAAACAATACATTAGAAATTTGACCGTAACTTTGAAGCATTATCTGTGACAACAACATGTAATAATTAACAAAAATGCTGCTACAATATTTTTCCTACAATACTGTAGTACATTCCATCAAGTGACTTTTTCCATGAATAAGGATACAAATATCTATTCTTTGACGACAAAAGTCCGTACACTTCACAGAAGATAATCTAAAATCGTGTAACAAAACCCGTACTATACATGGTGATATTTACATTCATGACACTCCCTACACCAACAGCATCCCTCTCAAACGCGGAAGCGGTTCTCCTAACACCGATTAATGCAAATACGATCTTAAGAATGCATATTAAATTAGTCGTGCGAGGCGGTCGGGTCACGGCCGTCCATAATTACAAACTCCAAATGTTCATACGTATAAGTATAGGAGAAGGGTAGCTCCTACTGTAACGGCGTTTATATTTCGCACGCAGGCATCACTTCATTTATATTCATTGGTTTCATCTTCAAACGGGCGCGTGGCCTTTCATAATCAAAAGTTCGGATGGCGTACCGCTCTGCGTCGCTTGCTACAAAGTAACGAATCGAGGCATTCTTGTTTGAAATCGCTCGTCACCTAGTTAAGGGAACTTTAACAACTGCATGGTTAACGTGTTAGGTGTGAGGATGAGCTTTTGTGCCAGCAGCGAAAAGGATACGATGAAACTCGTGTCGTGTATGTTTAATTTTTAATATTTAGTTAATAATGGGCAATAGTAAATTCAGCCAAATTGTTAGATTTAGAAAAGTAGTATTTGAAAGAGAGAAAGATCAATAATAGATTACATTATCATTAACACAAGAGTAAGAAGAGGGTGTGAAATGCACTCGGATCACTATTTAGTGCTGTCCAAAATAGAAATATGTAACAAAAAAAAGAAAATACTGGAACAAATAAAAACAATGCAGTAAAGGAAACAATTAGAACATATAAACTTAGAGAAGAAGAGACAGCCACATTGTATAAAGAAAGAATAGAGGAAGAAATGGAAAGAAATAGAGAAAATATAAATGGTATGTCATTAGATGACGTGGAAAATAATCAAAACCTGCGTATGTATTAAAATTAATGAAACCAACGAAATGGTGGAATGAGGAAATAAAGAAGGAAATAAAATTAAAAAAAGAAAAGTGGAAAAAGTACCTTAATGATAGAAGAAATGAAAATTATATTATCTACAAAGATCAAAGAGCGAAAGTAAAGGAATTTGTGACAGCAGTAAAACAACAATCCTGGGAAGAATTTAGGAAGAAAATGGAACGAGATGGCATGGGCAACCACTGTGCCCCCGTATGCCTGAGCCACCAGAACCTATTCTTACACGTTAGGGAACATGGTTACAGGCCGCGTTTTATTATCATACATATTTTGAGAATATTAAGAACGTGGTTTTACAATTCGATCCACAAGAAGCTGCGGCTATCAAGGAAAGCCAGTCGAAATTTCAGGATTGTCAGATTAAAACGGAGTTAAAAACTATTCAGAACAATTACCTCGGGCTAGTGGAGGCAATAGAAAAATTACAAAATCCTTCGGTGTCGTTAGTGGAATCTCTGCAAATAGTGCAACATGTTCACGCACAGCTATGCGCGGTAGAAGACGAAAAAATGTTTGTGTTCTAGAAAGGTTTGAAAGTGTTTTAGAGAAAGATTCTGATTTCGGCACATTAAGACAAATTTGTGAAGGTGCGTCAACAGAACCGTTAAGTTGTTCCAAAGATTATTTTAATTACGCAAATATAACGTCACTAGATGTAGAACGCTCGCTTTCTGCATGTAAACCCACTTTTTCCTCACGCCGCACTCGGTTTGCCGAAACAACTCTGGAAACATATCTTATGTTAGAGATATTAAACAGACATTATTCACTTTGTGATTTCACGGAAGACTTAAGACGGTAAGTGTTTGAGCACGTATTATATTTTATTTCTGACCATTTATTTTGTGTAAACTTTTATGCGCCCGCCACTTGTTGTTGGCGCAAATTGAGCAACTCTAGTCATTACCGTTGATGAGTCCTTCAGTGGTGCCACTGTTGTAACTCTCAATGGAAATAATTTACTGTGCCTGGAACACTTTACTTAGAGCATTTTCTTACAGCATGGTTAGATGAACAACTTTTGAAATGGAAAACTTGCTTATGTAATTTCATTTTATAATTTACTAGAGAAGAACGTATTTTAGATACATGGCGTATTATGAAGTACCCATACTATTACTTTAGATAATTACAATTTAAATCTTCAATTTATATGAAATTTCGATATTATATCCACAGAATTTAAATCACCTCTTATTATCCTCCAAGACAAAAAGATGCAAAATCCAAGTACCCAACACATATTCCCTAAGATAACTGCGCCTTTACTAATTGTATTCCAGATGATATAGCTTTCCAAAAGCCTTCTACGAGTAGTTTCAAAAAGTTTTCACATGGTGTAACTCGTGCATGTACAATAACTTTTCGAATCTCATTGTATTTTAAAACGATTACTGGAGGAAGCAGCTGGTCTCCCCATTCGAAATTAAGTATATAGGAAGGCGAAAGAAATACAGAAATAGAAAAAAATTCTCCACATCTAGAAGGATTTAGGCGATTCGGGAACAATCGTAAGGCGGTAGATAATCCGTAGTATATAAAAAGTACAACAGAGAATGCGCGTTCTAGTCCTCAAAAGTATTAGGATCCTCCGCGAAGACAAAAGGGGTTAACGTTTTTCCCGAGCAATTGCCTATCAACAGAGGGATAGGTTAGATAAAATCGGACACGGATACGAGCACTTCCCATACATACGCTCTAACCGAAGGGCTTCTGGAGCGCAGAGCCCGCAGCTAAAGCCGTATAACAGTGTCGAATCTTCGATCATACACCCGGAAGATGCGAGGTGAACGAACTAGATACGGCACCATTTCAGAACTCAGTATCTTCTCGCTCAAGCTAACCCTTATTCTCCGCATTCTATTCGAGCTTGTTCCTCGCACAGCGGACGCTAGAACAAAGCGTGTAGGTGATCTCTTCTGTTCATTTAGAAATACGCGATAAAGTAAGCGTAACTCTGAATGGTAACAAAGGTTTTTGTATAAATTATTGGTAATCGTTTCTATGTTTAATTCATGTTATTTTTTTTAATGGAACATTTTGTATATTTTTCCAGGATCAGAAACTGTCCTAGAATTTTCCTCACAAATATTTCCCTATACCTAAAATGTATCGTCCTCTAGTACATAAATGAAATATGAAGCTTGAATATCTTTAGCGAAACAAAAGTTTACAGTTTGGCTTCCGCGGTCGTCAATAATACTATACGCTTGGTTTCCGGATTGGAACCGCGTCGTAGCTTTGGCCGACGTTTCGTCCACACTCTTATGGGACATCTTCAGGGCTGTCACTGCACACTGATTGGGGATTTATTCATTCCGGAGGGGTTTATATAGTGCTTGTTTTGGGTCAATGGAGCGGAAATGTTATGCGTCGATGAAGCGGAAATCGACGCAAAACATTTCCGTTTCATCGACGCATAACATTATTCTTATTATTTATTGTTATTATATCCGCATTGTGCATTTCTTGTCATGTTCTTCTAACACTGATATTTTATGTTGGGCGCATTGTCAATAATTAGAATGTCGGCATGTGTACTTAAAAGTTTAACATTCATTATCACTCGGTATACACCTACGTAGTCCTCATTGTATATAAATAACGGGATCTGTACACGCAAGATTACAAGCTACTTATTTAAACATGCGGCAGGGTCGCACCTATACAGACGATCCCTACCGAGACAGTACACAACTTCCCATCTTCCTCCTTTGCTCACAGTCGGAATTCCGTTGGTTAAGAGCTGACAGATCACCTTATGCGGATAACACGGTCCCGACAAGACCACAGAACCGCACACATAGATCTGTCAACCGTTCCCGTGGTGTGTTTTACTGCTACAACTACATACAACATACTACCGCTACGCTACTGCATTGCTATTCCCCTAATGCCTACCTCGCTATCAAGCATACATCCACCTTCCTTCTAACTAATGCACATACACACACACACACACACACATGCTCAGCAGGCGGGGCAGCATAGACAGTTCGACGCCTGCGAGGTATATTTGCATACTCCTGTCTGGTGTAGCAAGGCCGTACCTCAGCTCTAACCCCTATTCCTAGTCGTGTGTTTACTTTGGGAACATGTTAGAATCATCAGCTGCGCTATACTCTGCTTATCTACCTCGGCAGTAACGCATGTCTGCACATCGATCTTCCCGACATCCCCTTCCAGATGTCGATTGACGAAGAGCCTACAGGGTGGTAGAAGGTGTTCGATAAAATTAAAATTGCCTTACAAAATGTGCTTATTTATGTAGCTGTAAATTTCCGAAGATATTATCGGGAGTTATCAAAGTAATAAAGACGTAATTTAAGTTCGAAATATATAGTCAAGTAATTTGAATGCATATTCTTATCCCACAACACCAAAAATCCCAAAAACCTTGTGCACCTTTCAAGATTTTCACAAGTTTTTCTTAAGCTGTCCACGACCACACCTTCATTCTCCTCCTTTGTCAAAATTGTTGGCACCAGAATGATATTGGCTGGTCTCTTTCCGCTAAAGAAACGACAGTTATTATGACGGTGTTGCTTTTGCGAACGCTCATTTAGATGAGTATTTATTTTTCTCTTGTTAAAATTGTTTCTGTCTCTGTTTTTAGAATGGTTGATTGTTATCTGTTAATTCACCAGAGAGTCTGAATGTTCCAATACTGGAGGGTATTGAAAAAGCGTGGGGAAAATTCATCAAGTTTATTCTCCTCATTGCCAATAATCGATAAAGAATCCCGATAGGAGGACGTAGTGTGGCACTACAGGTAGGGGTATTCAGTTTGAACTCCGTTCAATGGGTAACTTTTTTGTTTCTAAAGATACAAGGACGATTAAATTGCAAAACAATTGAATTTTTTGCCGTAGATTCAGAATCTCGTATCAGAAAGACAATTGTCTGTACCAGTACACTGGAAATGACGCCAACTTTGATTTTTTAAATGGAACACCTTGTTTATTTTTACATTTTCGAAATCCACGAGTCATTCTGCATCTGAATGCATCATTTTAGAAAACAAATACTTCCACTTCTTTTTTCAATAGAGCTGGTTAAAAGTCTCAGTCTAGCGGACCATGACAGCGATACTTCTGTTTAAAGTGTGCCATGACTGTGAAAAACAGAATACTTTCGATGCAAAAAAAAAATGTAGAGGAAGCTGGAAATTTGTACAGGCAACGTTTTCCGGAGAGAGAAATATTGATGGCCGAATTTTGCGAAAAGTATAGAACAACATTTTAAGAAGAGCTAATCTGTTCTTAGCTCGTAATGGGCAAAATTTTGAACAGCACCTTTAGATTAGAATTTTATTACCTATCCGTTGTATTTTCTATTGCTGTGTTGTTATAATTTATGTTTCTTAACGCAGTAAAGACAAGTGAAAGTATTTGGTTACTAAAATGGTACCTTCAGATGCAGAATGATTCGTAGATTCCGAAAATGTAGAAGTATACACGATGTTCCATTAAAAAAAATAATGTTGGAGTCATTTCCGGTGAACTGGTACAGTCAGTTGTTTTTCTGTTGAGATTCTCAGTCTGCGGCAAAAAATTAAATTGTTTTGTAAGGTTTTTCATAGAACGGGGTTCAAACTGAACGCCGGGTATGTACAAAGTATAACGCGCTCTCGATGGTAAAAAAACTGGATCTGCCAAATGAAAAATGTATACAATAGAAAAAAGGTTATGAACTCATGTTTCTACATACTTCTTTTGAACAGTCGATATACAGAGTACAAATTTTAAATATCACATTGCCATGTAGAGCTACAATAGCATAAACGAAATAACGATAAGAAAGATTCAAAATATTCACAATTAGATGTGCGTTCGTCCAGCGTCAGGTAATACATATTCTTTGATCAGTAGCTTCAAATTTTTGTGTAAGCTTATAATACTCTTTAAAATCATCAATAAATGCTAAGCTTTTCAATCTTCAGATACTTTTATTTTTCAAAAAAATAAAACAAAACATTCTCCTCTGTATTATGGACATCGTTATGGCCATTTTTCATCCCATAAACAACCTGCCCTTTCCGCAATATATGTATGTACACACATCATCACATAAATACTAATAAGCCGCCGTTGCGAACACACACGCACACAATACATCCAGACCCAATATACGATGTCGAACATCGAAGCATCGACAACCCTTTTTTGCATGCTTCCAACGGAACTAATTGATTCGGAAACAATACACCGGGACCGCGCTGAAGTTCTTTCACGAAGTGATCATTTTCAGCAGCAGCGCTACCGCCCATACGGAGCTCTACTCGCTTTATTGAAATTACTACTACAAACCGTGGTATTTCTTTATTGTTTTTTTTTTTTGAATGGTAGGAGGTCAAAATAGCCTCGGTCGGGAATATTGTTCCTCGATAATTAAATAATGAATGAAATACGTAAGTGTCAGGTTTGTAGAGGTATACGCAGTGAAGTCCTCGGGTATCGTTAATATAATTCGTTGATAACCTCTTGGGGATTAAAGGAGATGTATAATACGAGCAAAACTGAGCTGGAGGTACAACCTAGCGCAGTGAAAACCTTTGTTTCTCGTTTTTTTTTTACTTGGAATCGCGTCTCAGAATTTCTAATAATTTCTCGATCACCGTAAAAGTACATTTCCCTAACTGAAAAGTTTTGAGAGAAAACATCGATTGCAATTCGAACTATATGTTATAATGAGGAGGTACTTCTTATAAAAGGCACACGAACACATATACAATGTTTAGTCTATGTGTTCGTACTATGTCTACAACGATAGGTATGGGTTGTAATTCGAATCCGTAGCTAACATTAATATATGTTCGGTGTGTTGTTATTCTTGTATGGACACGTTTTGCAAACTGAGACTCCACGCCGATTTTAACAATATTTACCGCCCACGTCTTCGTCACAGTTTAACAGCAACACTAGAGACCTTCCTGTTCTGTTTGGCGGCCGAAGGTATACCAGGTGATCCGATAAAAAAAACGGATAGCGGTGGCTGCAACTTTAGAATTATCTCCACTTGCTTAAGGGCATTCTCTACCAGTTTTTGTTGTATGCGCCACTCTAGGTGAAAAATGGACTAAACGAGTTTCATTTTTTTTTCCAAAATACAATCTTTGAATCTTTATCTGCGACTGCACCGGTTATTTTTACAAAACTATTAAAATTAAGCGTAAAAAATTAGTCTAAAGACTTCAAGTAATTTCAAATGTATGATAAGAATGTATTGATTTTAATTTTTTGATGTAACTGGAAAGATGTGAAAAATTAAACCGGTGCTATCGTAAATTTCAAGATTCAGAATTCATTATATTTAATTTCATTCAAATATATCGAAAAATAATTTAGATCTCTTGCAAGTAATTAACAAATTTTCAGGAATTGAAACTCTATTTGTTTTATTATACATTTGTTTTTGTTTTAGTTAAAATAGGTAATTTATTGGCTTTGACCCTTGGATGGCTCAGTTTTAGTTTGTCAATTCATATTTTTGCTCTTATCTTCCGAAATATCTTCCGTTTGTTCTTTTTGTTTCTAAACGTTTTCCCGTCTTTCTCTGATCGCTACGACTAGACTCTCCATTTTGCGTTGCAGTTGTTCTATTCCTGAACGCATTGCGGGAAATGGTAAACCATTGTTCCTTCCGATTCTGGTGGTTCTTTTTCCGAATTATATTCCCCGTTGGCTGGTGGCAGGAATCCTGCAGTGTGTCTGGTTTTTTATATTCTCAAGCTGATGTCGCTACGAACTTCGGCGACAAAGAGAGCAGAATAAATACAAGTAGGGCTTTCGGTTATTCTCTTGAGTGCCTTGAATTGAATATTTCCATCATTTAGTTGCCTTTCAAGCAATAGTCTTTGTCCTATGTTGTAAACAGCATTTTCGAGTTGATCTTGGTGCATATCTTGCCCTTGTCGTTTCTTAAAACAGTCTCCAAAGCAATAATTAAGTAACATAATTCCTATATGGATAAGAAGAAAACTTCATACTACGAAGATGAATCGCGTGCCTTTCTAACATAGCACTTGTTGAACGTCCTCTTCTGCACAAAGATATCCATGTGCATGTTATACATACACTCAGAGCCCGCGCTCACGTAAATTACCCAGGCTCTGTGGTTTATTTATTCTACTCCAAAAGCGAAGCGAACTTATTTTGATGTTTTCCTCCGACCAAAATAAGTAATATCTCCCGAGTATATCTAGCGAGCCATCGTCGGTCGGACGAAGAGAAACTTTCCGACGAAGTTTTACGATGCAAAACTGTCACACAGCAGTAACAGTACAGTAGAAACATCAACGACGCCACACACATCAGCGGAAACATTAACTCGAGCGGGGGGATTGGGGGGACCGTCCCCTGCCAGCCAACTAAACTTCGAAAACGCAAACAAAATATAAACTTTAAAATTTCTAAATTGTTTTTAATGTAACTGCGAAAAACACTTTACAACCTGACACATTTACTTTAACCGGAGAAAAATGGACGTGGAAGAAAGAAATAGGAGAAAAAAGAGGACACCGGAGTAAGCGGTAGCGGCGTAAAATGAAAGTTTCTCTCCATCCTCTCCTTTACCTAGGCGGGCTGCGTTACCGTAGAAAACGACGACAAAGACGATGACGACGGTTGCTCCCACTGTGGGCAGATTTTAAATTAAGTTGGAAGGCCGCAGGACAACCCGTCGCGGTTGGGAAATGTTTAAGGCATGATGATGGCGAAATGAATGTCTGGAGGGATGAATTTTATGGCGTTTCGATGGTAGCTTGTTTCCTCTACTTCTTGAAAGGAAAATGTATACATTTCTGTACGATACCTCAGCTAGTAACTGCCGTATTATGGATCTCATCGATTACCTCAAATACTCGAGATAAGAAACTTGACGGATTCAAATAAACACAGATATTTAGTGCGCGTTGGAAAATTTTTGTAGCAACCAAGTACAGAACTCCACACGCTGACCATAATCTTCCAGTTGTAATACTTGGACGCGTTGAATGTGATAGGGGTGTAACTGTTCACGATGTAGTGTTCAAAATGTCAGTCTTTTACACCTACTATAAATCAGCCTGTATAGCCCTACAAATAGAAACAACTATCGTTGATTTCTTGCGCACACAGAGACGTTTGGGGTAAATTATTATCCTTAGTATTGGTGTTGCAGTATTGACAGAGTTTTACCCTCGAAAGTGTTAGTTATTGTCCAATTTAGTATTATTGCTACCTTAAGAGTAGCTAATTCAGTATTAGCTACTATTAAGGTAACAATTGGTAACAAAGGTATTTGCGAAGTTGTCTGAGTTATCCACTTAATAGACACGATGGAACTCTGGAAACGAGTTGAAAAATTATTGCGATTGTCTCCAGATTTTTATGTGTGTTTATGTTGAATTCAAAGTAATCACCGATTGATAACATTTGTACACTCAATGCTGAAGAGTTTTATTTCAAAAAGTGAATTACACTCTTCCTTCTTTTCTCAGGCGAGGATCTTAATCCAAAGAATCCGTTACCTTCTATAGAACATATTTGTAATCAATTTTGTACGTGCTAACCTATTTAACGGAGTCCCTTTAACGCCATCTTTTGCGAATACGTGTCTAATATTCTCTCACGTTCGTCATCGTTATGAACCTAACGCGGATTTCTTATATACAAGGAAACGGAGACATTCTCTATATACCTACATACTGCTGGCGGTATAAGAACGAGCTCTCAGTATATAGATACACAAAAGAAGATATTTTCATTAAGGATTAAAGAAGAGGCATCCCGAGTATTCAGAGACGCTTCCGTCTTCCATCGTTCTTTTGCGCTCCGTGTCAGTTGCCTAAAACGTGTTCCGCTGCAATATTAACTCCGCTGAAAGCAAAACGTGTACTCCGAAACGCTCCCAATAATCCAGGATATTGGTTATCGAGTCTCCGAGCCGTTGTCTAGCCCTCCCGCTGTAATACTATCACCGCTCTGCTTACATCTCCTCCGTATTCCCCTCCAGCTCGCCGACAAACATGCCCCGAGAACACTTAGCGTGCAAACAACAGCAAGAATGGCTAAGAGAGGGTGGCAATAAGCAAAAAACGGAAATGGTAGCGTGAGTGCCAAAGTATAGCGGCTGGAACCGGAGGATTCCAAGTACACCGGACCGCATAACTTGACGCGCTTACCACTGGGATCCCTTCCATTACCTTAAAGTCCTCCTCCATCCTGCACCGATTCCCTCCATACCGCCAACTCCCTTTACCGAACGCTTCGCCCACAAGAAATCGAAGGGGAAATTTTGGGTGGCTCTTCGATTGCGTGCCGCTTGCGGAAAAGAATCGAACTGAATTAAATAGCCGTGGGATGGAGATTGAAAACTGGAGGAGAGCGATGAAACTCGTCAATACAGAAATGAGAAAATAATTAGATTTCTTTTTTAGCGGAATTAAAAATTTGTTTTTCTTCGTGTTCACGATGGCAACGGGCTACTTCCGGAATATTTCAAGAATGGTTGTTTCGTTGTGGGCGTCGTGTAAAGGGGAAACGCTTTTGTTGCTTGTATGCTTTATGGTCTATTTTTATTTTTGGGCAAATCAATCGAGAACTGTTGCGTCGAAAGTAAATGTGGATAACAAAGATGAAAGAAACTAAAGAAAATGATTCTAAAAATGTCGTATTTTGAATAGCTTTCGTTGTATTCCCAAATGTGAATTAGATTCTTTCACACATTGAGAAGGACATAGAAAATAAAACTCCCAGGACAGATGATTCAATGTGGTTTAGTTGCAAACGTATTTTGTTGCTTTACAATAATAAATATACATTTTTCCATCACAGTTGCATGCTCCAATTAAGTGACAGTACCTCACGATTTTTAACGTCAAGCATGTAATCCTCATACAAACTCTGAATTCTAACGTACACACGTAAACGACAATCGCAGATTGTAACTTAGAAATTTTGGACCGAGCTCTTTGAATACCTAAGCTGCCATGTAAGATACTTCGACATTATAAACGAACACAGTGTTTCCCTCTGTATTTGTACCGCAAGATAATAGGCTTTGAGATGTATCTATGTACTTGGTAATGCTCCTTCACTAGCGACGCACACACTACAATATGCCTTGCGGAGCAGTCTGGCGGTACTCCCCCCCGTAAGCAAGCAGTGCAGCACTCCCGAACAATAGACATACGACTTTGTAGCGAACAAGGAAGTTTGGCGAGAGAGAACCGGGGTGTTAGGACGAGGAGGGCTTTCTCTTATGTTTGTCGCGCAGACGAGGAAGTTTGAGCCGAGCAACATGCTGATAATTTAATATAGTCACTCAATTAGTAGCGCTCTGAGTTGTTATTATGCGGCGAAATTATGTGGGAAGGGATGCCCTATTATATCAATTGCTGAAACCGCGCCTAGATTTTGCCGCTCGCCTCGCGGGATTTCCTAAACCTTGGCGGTTCTGTGGCGTATAGGGGATGTATTCGAAATACGGAGCGGAAATATGAAAATAACGGACTAAAACCTGACAGACATTTGTATTGATCAAGCGAGTATCAAAGGGCCAGTCAAAGAGTATCGGCACACTCCTCACCACACCAAATATTAATTAATTCGCACAAGCTGGTTCGAAGGTTCTTCGGACCCATTCTCAACCGTATTACCGAACCAATCTGAGCAGAGCGACATCCCACATGAAGAGCGTACGTTTACACGTTACTATATTCATTTCGATCGATTTTATATTAAAATTCATAAAATATTAGAATTTAACCGAGCGCCACTAGTTTAGTCTGCCAAACTCTTCAAACATAACATAAGAAAAGGATGTAGCTACATTTTATTTTTTAGAGATAATTGAGAAAAGCTCGTACAGTTGAGAGTAACGCCATCTGGTACATTTATTGAACATTAACGGGTAGCATAAATTGCGACGTCCAAAAGAACGGTGAATGCCCTTTCAAATAGGTCCACATTTCTTTAATTCGGGTAAAAACTGCAGAAGTTATAGCAGGTTCAGTTTTACATGAATCGGCAACGCCTACTACATTTATTATTCACAATTGGGACACGCCGCATATTTCTATTATTTATGGCTTTAAGCTGAAATTATAATCAGCTGCATCTTAATACAGCAACTACAATTGTCAGTATGCCTATAAGATGTTAATTATGTTTTTGAAATGGAGAAAGATATGTATCTGCGGTACGTTTTTTTTTTAATTTGTTCTGTTCATTTTGAGTTAGAATTATCTCCAGCACTTCATCAAACTAAGTGAACTAATTGTAAGTAATTTTGCATAGAACAAATGAAATCTAACTGTATAATTTGGCTTAATTTCAATAGCTCCTTTCTTTCCAAGCAAATTACTCCAAGAGACAATTAAGTACATTAAAATTACAGACGTGCAGAGGAAAGCTCTTCTTCGCTCATGACTAGCGGTTCTCACGATTTGTTTCAGCGGCGTCCATAAAAAAGCCCCTACAAGCTGTTGCCAGCTGGACGCGTGGTAATAAAAAGGGACACTTTGTCTTCACTTGTGTTTTTTTTTTCATCTTTTCCGAGCGCTGCTTTCCGATATTTACCATCGTTTAGAAGTTACGATGTCGTACATCTGTTTCGCGGAAACGGCACGTGTCTGAGGGTGTGGATAATATTCGTTTCAGATATTTTGCGAAGGTGCGGTAAATGAAAGTATTCAAATGTGTAGGGGGCTTTTTTTAATTGAAGAAATTAAAATAACTTCCTACAAAAGCGGGAGCTTAATAGAAAATGTGAAATATTAGGAGTTGTAAACTCCATCTGCTTAATACATCATAGCTCGGATTACAATGCTTACATTATCCTCTAAATTAGCCCGAAATAACTATGTATTTGTAGAGATATAAGATCAAGCAAGGTGCCGTCGAAAATGATGCAGAATACAATATCTGTGTAATTAATTTTATGAATTATTTTGTTTATACCACTGTATTCCAAATTCTTCGTACTTAAGAAGTCATAAAGTCAAAAAGATGAGGGGTGCATTAAAAAAACTGGTTTGGGGGAGGTTTCTTAGAGGGTGGTTTACTAGGCTTACGTAGGTTTCAAGATATATTTTTTTCTACGACACCTTGCTCTATCTTATACCTCTACAAATAAGAAAGATATCGCTTGTAACATTGAATCTGGGATACCCGATGTAGATGAAACTTTCGTCTACATAACATTCTCTCTCATCTCTAGTTTCTATCCGATTCAATCCACTGAAAGCGAATATTCGAACTAATTGCAAGAAGAAATTTACCGAAGAAAATTAGTTCAATGCCAACGACGACGATCATCATGATGATGATGAGAATTGAGGACGATTCCCTTCGAATAGGCCCGAAGAAGAAGAAGCAATTATTAACTTCGATCGGAACTTCTTGCCTAAATCTTATCCGCTAGCCCGCGGAACTAATCGCGAAGAACGGCGCCAAGGAAAGCGCAGACGAATAAGAATAAAAGCACGACATTCTATTGGATTTACGCGACGATGTCTCGAAAATATCTCGCTAATATAGAATTATTATTCGGAGATGAAATGGGACGAAAATATTCCCGTTAATAATAATTGGACGATGTTGAAAATCGGGGGAAGGATTGGAGAATACGATTCGAATGTTTGAAGTTAGCTTGTTGAACGTTCGCAATGGTTTCTAGAGCGCTATTAGCACGCTCGATTTTCAGATAATATTGACTGTCGTCTTGACTTTTTATATTGCGTATCGAATTGTTGAAAGGTCGAAAAATAACTAGTAAAACGTTTAATTCTAATATGTTTAACAAGGTGACTCCTCAATGTGAGAGTTTTTCTTTTTGGAGGGTTATTGAAGCACTTTTTGCATTAAAAACACTAAATTCAATCATCTTTCATTGAAGTTGATTTTTCTGGTGTTCTATTCTGGACAGCTGGAATACCATACGAATCTGATTCTAATGAATCTTTTCGATCCTTAAGTTGCTGTTCAGTGTTTGGTCCAAATATGACATCAAATGAGGGTTACCACTTCATTTCACGAGCGAAATCTGGGATTGCATATGTTGTTTATTATAGAAACAAAATGTATGAAGCGATGCTGAAAGTAGGAATACCCAAGAAAATAGCAAATTAAGTGAGAATGACACTGAAAGAAACTCGTCGCGGTAGAAAGGATGGTATCGAGGAGGTTTGAGGTGAACAGAAGCTTAAGGCAAGGAGACCCATTATCTACTGTTCTGTTTAACTTGGATTTAGAAAGTATATTCAATTCAGAAATAGCAGGATACAAACAACAGGTTTAATCTACCACAACAGACACCAGGTCACAGCGTACGTTGATAACAATGTTCTACTGACAAGAAGAAAAAGTGGATCGAAGAAGGTTTTTAGACAATTGGAAGGAAAAGCAAAGGAATATGAACTTCTTATTAGTGAAGAAAAATTAAATTTCTAGAAATGAAAATAGTGGAGTGCCGAGTAACATTATTTCACTAAGAAGAATTTGACTATCTAGGGAATACAATGAAAAACAAAAATGAAGAAGAAGAAAGTGTGGTAGAAAGATGTATCGAAGGTTGAGTGAGCTAAGGCAAGTAACGCGATGTTCCAAATTAATAAGCAGTAGAACGAAAATAAAAATATATCGAACAATAATTCGAGCTACAGTTATCTATGGTTGTGAAACACAAAAATAATAAAATGAAAATTGGAATTTGGGAAAGAAGTATATTTGGAGCTATAAAAGATGCAGATGGACAATGGAGAAGGAGAACTAATAAACAAGTCACGGATGTTTACCAACACGCAAATATCATACAATCAGTTAAAGCAGAGAGAAAAATGGCTAGGTCATGTATACCGAATGCCGAATCAACGACCTGCAAGGAAAGCTCTTCTCGAAGGAAAAGGGCACAGAAAAAGAAGAGATAGGCCGAGAAAAAGATGGTTGGAGCCAGTGCCTACAAGGCTTGTAGTGCTGTCTTCACTTCTCCCCTTACCATTTATCACTTTCCCTCGCCCAAGTTGAGCGCTTATACCCCACCTGCTTTAATCTTTAAAAATAATAGAACGCCCATCGTTTCATTTTCAAAGCAATTACATATAATGCTCGCTGCCGACAACCACCTTTCCGATGTTGAGAGAATCGATACATTTTAACTGGTATTTTAGACGCTACAAGTTGGTGATATTTAATTTCGAGCTAAGTAGGTCAAACTATCATCGCTACCCCGTATTCCTCTCATATTATCATCTCAAAAATGTTGAATCCGTGCAACTTTTTTTCCATCTGTTACGCTGTTGCTTAATTAACAAATAACGTTGATGCGAAATATATCGTCAGATCCATCGTACATTGCACTGAGCGTGGACTTGTCAGCTTTTCATTTCATTAAAAAAGTTTACACGTAGACTCGCATATAGCTCAAGCATATGTATATTAAGCGTTAATTGTAGTGACAGGTGATATTCGATACCTATACATATACATACGAAAGCTAGAGCTGGTAATGTATCAGATAGTAGAAGTAAGATAGGATCGATAACATTAGCTTTTTTTGAATCTCCTCGCCTTCTGGAATTACACACATTCTCCTCTTGCTAATGTAAATATCGAGTTTTCCAGCATAAAATGGATTAAAAATAACTAGTAAGTGCTAGTGGAAACTAGTACACCTTTTAAAATATCACAGGCGACCGTATCTCGACACTCATATTGATCGTCGAATATTTCGAACATGTAAAATCCGTTACATGACGACGAGAAGTATTGGAAACGGAAAATGGTAGTATAAGACTATTGAGGTATTAAAAATAGTTTGCCTGTTTAACAAAAGAGAAATTAGAACCTTGGTGGCTTGAGTGAGATCGAC
Source organism: Dynastes maya (assembly GCA_029619315.2). Lineage (NCBI taxonomy): Eukaryota > Metazoa > Arthropoda > Insecta > Coleoptera > Scarabaeidae > Dynastes > Dynastes maya. Next base: position 80,947,361 of record JAROYE020000002.1, read on the forward strand.
TGTTCAAGCTACCTTAACACCTCGATACTCAGAAGATGATTTCATACGCAGCATATACCTTCCTAAAGGCATTTACGACTACAACAGCTTTCACCTCCAGCTTTCATGTTCTAGCAGATAATAAGACGTCAGTTTTTACGACCTTTCAATGCCCTCTCGCTTAGGTCGGTAAATGTTCTTCGCCGTTTTACAACAGCACCCTTTCTCTCGCCATTGGGGTGCCGCCTTCGCTTCCTGCACACGCAGATCTCGGTAAAGTACTTTCCTTTTGCGTAAATTACGCGAGACGTCAGCGCTATACAGTGTTTCTACCCCGCCTTCCACATAAAACAACGCTGGTGAGTGACAGGATGGTTTTCGGTGATGCTAGATCCATTTGCGATCCCCTCTTTCAACCTTTGTTAGAGCTTTGCTATTTTATAGCGTTTCTTGGTATCTGTAACTAGACGATAGGATTCGAAAAATCCTTCTGTTACGGATTGCACTATAAAATACAGGTGATGTTGTTTTTACATACACATACAGGGGACAGTTCTGGGACCATTAACGTTTTTTTGGTAAATTGTGCGCACAATGCGTGTGTTGCGTTGTTGTCAAATTGCTCTAGCTTGATATCTGCTGGGTTTACCTGTATTCATGTCAATAAACAAGATAGGTTGACAGCAGTTATAAGGGAAGTTACCGTAAATGTATTGCGGATTTAAAAAATTGAATAATAGGTAGGTTATTCCATTCCACGTATTTGCTTGCATAATCTTGAACAATTCGAAAAATGCGTGTTCCTTGTTCATAAAATCTCAATAAAACTCCAAAGATGTATGCTTTTCGATCATCGTTTATATCTCGCGTCCATTAACCAGTGTCTTCATTCCGATATGGAGCCTGACGATAATCAACGAACCGTAATCCGACGGAGCAATATTTAACGTCGAAATATTTATTACCTGCAAGCGGGAGTGTTTTATTTATTATCGCATATACGTTTTCATCTTCCGCGCGCTGCTCTAATGGGGCTTGCGAGCGCACGTCTCGTCTGCCGCTGCCACCTCGCTCAATCACTATAAATTCGAATTTATGAGGAATTTACAGCTGCTAGCGCGCACGAGACGAATCCTGTCGTCGATTCAACGCGTCCCGGTCTAACGAAAGGCGCCGACTAGTTCGCGCTACGTCACTCAATCACCGCGAATATCAGAGCTAGGAATACCAATATACAAGGTGAACCGTTTAACTTAAACCAATTATAGTAGCAGGAAAAATTTCAAATAAAAGTTACCCCTTTTATTCTGTAGAGTATCAATTCGTAAGGAGAAATATAGATTACTTTTTGAAAAGAAACAAAATCCTCTACCAATAGAAATGGAAAACGTTTCACACATAAAATACATATCTTTGCTCATCTAATAGCCTATGTTTAAAGGCTGATCAACATAATTTGATCGAGTACTGTGATGGTAACGATCTTCGGGCATCTAGAGAGTATCGCCGAAGATTTCCTGATAGACGTCAACATTCTCACAGAGTTTTCAGTCGTACTTTTCAACGACTCAGAGAAACTGGTTCGCTTGTTGTTCCACGTGATAATCCAGGTAATCACGCTAGAGAAAACAATGTCAACAACGAAGAAAATATAGTTGATGCAGTGTGTTGGACAATCACACCCTGAGCACTAGACGCATTGCAATTTCATCTTTCTCAAAAGTGTGTATGGCGAACACTACATCGTGAACAGTTACACCCCTATCACATGCAACGCGCTCAAGCATTACAACTGGAAGATTACGATCAGCGTGTAGAGTTCTCTACTTGGTTGATAAAAAAACTCGATATTTTTCACTAGAACTTACTACAGATGGCATTAATAGCGCTCACAATTACCATTTATGGAATCTTCAAAATCCACATGCTGTTATACAATCGCCATTTCAACACCGTTTTAGTGTGAATACTTGGGCTCGTAAGAGAACTGCTTGAATTAGAAGTTTTATCGCACAGGCTAAGTACAGAACACTATCTAACTTTTCTAGATGAAACGCTTTTTGAGGAGATCGTCAACAAATGCGATTTCAATGCGATGGCGCTCCAGCTCACTACAGTAGACACGTAGTTCAATAGTTGAATGCACATTTTCCCGAACGATGGATTGGTCGCAAAGTTTTATTGCTTGGCCTTCAAAATCTCCCGATCTAAACCTCCTGAATTTTTTTCTTTGGGGTCACTTGAAGCAGCTGGTTTACAGTGTCAAAATAAACACGCGCGAACAATTACTTGACCAAATAATAATTAGATTTAATGAAATTCGTCAAGATGGTGCAACAATAGCGCGTGTTTACGACTCAATGGTTCGTAGGTGTCACACTAGTATTCGAGCCCAAGGAGAGCAATTTAAACAACTACTAAAGGCAATATTTTCTTACCTAGTGATTTGTTTCTTTCTTTCAGTTATTTATTTTTAATGTTGGTTTTACACCTGTTATAAATCAGTATAATTATTATAAATAGCCAAGGTCAACTCAAAGTACCATTTTGTTTTCTTCTATTTCACATATTTATTCTCTACTTGCAAAGGCTACACAGCCATTGTAAGTTAAATAGTTCGCGCTGTATATACATATTTACCTATCAAAGTAAATCCATCTGCCGCCACTAGGAGATGTCTTTGTTCATTCCGCAGAATGCATTTGCGAAAATTAGACAATCCGAGCGTGATGCATTAGGATGATTATTTATTGTAGTGGTTAGTACGTGGATTCTACACTCGCGATACCTATTGCCGTCTCTGTATAGGTACATTAAATAGAAGAGATTAGACTTATACAACGCGTTCGCTTCAATGAGGCGTAATGTAGCGTCGGATTGAAAAGATTTTCCCCTGAAAATCGAAAATAAGCCTCGAAGGAGGAAATTTAATACTTTTGATGTTTGGCAACCTTTTTCTTGGTATTTACGCTTTAAATAATGTGAACTAAAGTATAGGGAATGGTAATCACTGTGCCAATTGCAAAATGCAACAAGCTGGGCACCCGGGAGTAAACCTAATTCGAGTACGCGGAATCCAATGGTGCCATACGTTTTTAAAAGTTAGCTCGCGTTTTGGAGCAATTTCAATTTAAAAATTTTAGACTCAAAGAACCTTCTAGAACATTCCGGAACTTTCTGGAAAATCTGATCAATGGCCGAGGAGCTTTCTGAAACCTTTGAGAACCTTCCATGGACCGTTCATGAACCATTCGTGAACCTTCTAGAAACTTCCATCCCCGCTATCGCCACTTGGCCAAATGGGTATATAAACGACGCGACGCTGTTAACCACTGACAGCTCAGTCTGTTTTCAGAAGTCAAAGTGTTAACATCTAAATATATATAAGCAAATAACCCAAACCGAAGTGAATAGTGAAAAGTTCGAGATTGTTCATTGTATTGGCTTATAAAATCAATTAATTTGAAATATCAAAAATGGATAAATGTTCTAAATTGTTACGTGTATGGAAAATGTGTGATTAAGACCACTTGGCGTAAAGTAACTGCTTAAACCGCTGATTTGTATCAACAATATTTCTCACAAAATGTTTTTACTAATGTGTATTGGACGCCGTCTATTGTTTGTACAACATGCATTTTGAATTTGAATAAATCAACAAAAACCAGAGCCACTATGCCATTTGGTGTTCCGATGATTTGGATAGATCCAAGAAAACATAATCCAGCTGAATGTTATGCGTGCGTGAATTATACTGACGGTATGAACAGAAGAAAAAGTGGATTTACAACGACACATACTCAATTGGCGCTGCCGCATTCAAGTACCATTCCTATTCCAACAAGACCAATTTCAACAGAACAATCTGAGCCATGAGCATTAGAGACCATGAAAACCGAAGAAGCAGTTGCATTAATGTATGAATCATCAAATGCCACTGCACCATGCAATCACATTGAAATCACGCAATCTCGTTTGAATAATATGATAAGAAGCCTGAAACTATCACAGCGACAATTTATTCTTTTGGCAAAGGACTGGAAACAAGCTTGAAGAAGATGACGATACAGAAGAGTCAGGGCAATCAGAGAATGAAAAATGACAAAATCACTTAATCGATTCAATTTTTTGCAAAAAAATTATGAAAAGTCGGCTGAATCGATTCGATTTTTTTGCAAATAGTTTCTATTCGATGCGTATTCGTTAATACGATGTCGATTCGATCGATTTAAATTCAATAAATGGTCAAAAAATGGGGCCTTTGGGCCTAAAATTTTTAAATTGAAATTGCTCGAAAACTCGAGCTAACTTTTAAAAACGGTTAGCACCATTGGATTCAACATACTCGAAATAGGTTTACACCCCGGGTGCCCAGCTTGTTGCAAAAAAAAGTCCCCAATTCGAGCACAGTGTAATTAGCAAAATTTTTAAATTGAATATATCAAATGTTCTCAGGCGTAGAGTTGAAACTGAAATTAGCTGAACTTGCTTTTGTTAAAAGTTTTGTAAAAGCTTGTAACTCCTGGTTCTCTCAGACTTCTTTCATAACACTATTTCCCTGCAACTTGGAGGTGACGGAGGAGATGCGTCTATAAATTATTTACATAAAATTTCATACAATTTAGTCACGTTACTTTTCGTTTTTTAGAGACATATAATGTCATAAACACATACAAAAAGGAAAAAAGCTCACGAAGCAAATTCCTGACGTAAACATATCGATAAACATTCCAACACAAATAGTAAATACTATCCGGTCATTTCAGGCCCTTTCCCTTCCTTCCCACAGATAGAACGATTTGTCGCATTGACATGCCACTTCGAACTCGCTAGCCCGCACTAAACGCCATAAATCCTCAAAACTCATTCATAGCGAACATCCCCGACAAGTTACTGCCTGCATGATCGCTTGCATAATGACAATTCGGCTACATATAAGGTATTAATCATATTTGTCATGTCCAGTAGGTTATTACTAGCGCGTATCGTATTCGCATTTGACGAGGTTATCGCGTTAAATTAGCCATGGCATCATCAGTTTGGATGTTTGGTGCTTAAGCGGATTTGGACGTCATTTTGATTGAGAGTATTTACTTTTTTTTTTCAAGTAAAAATTAAGTTTCTGCTCTGATAAAGCAATCTATTGCAAATTTACGTTTTATTGCGATCTTCTTTCGCGAAAATCTATCCGGAATTCTCCCTAAGCACGTCGCACCTCAATTAATTTAAATTAAATTTATCGCGAGTTAAGTTGTTCGTACCGCGATAAATCCGAAGATAAGGATAATTAGCGGGAGTTCCACGGCTGAGCGATGGGCCTGATGGAAGCGATAGATAAAAAAGGGCAGCGCTCGTAGCGGCAGAATGAAACATTACCTGCGTTTTATATTTCCTCGTAATTGTGCGATGTTACATAAGGCTGCGTGCACCCACCTGGAACAGAAAGAAAAACAGGCGTTCCTTAATATCAATCGAGCAAACAAGCTGGCTATTGCTATTACTACCGCCGTTACTATCGCGTAGGGTATTATAACCGTTCGGGTCAATTTTTCCTTTATATGAGGGGAGTTTTTTATGTTATCTATCTAGCTATGAAAACAACGAGTTATCGGACAAATAAAATTTTATTTTTCAACACAAGAAATTAACCACCATTAACACTAACACGTTTATTCCAATGTATTTCTAATAATGTTATGCCCCCTAAAAAATCCGTCGGTAATTATGTAAAATGCGACTCGATAAAAAGCGACGCTCTCTCAAACGTTTTATAAGTTTTGGAAAATGATAATAGTCTCAAGGGGCGCGGTCGTGATTGTAAGGTGGATGTTGTAATTCCTCAAAGCCGCATTCATTGACTACTGCTTGAACAATTCGTTCTTTATGCACCCTACTGTTGTTGTCTAGGAGCAGAGTTTTCTGAGCATGTTTATGGAGTCTTTTTTGGTGTAAAGCCGCTTTTAAGTTCCTAACTGTAGCTTTGTAAACATTCCCCGTTATTGTAGTGCCTTTTGGCATATACTCATACATCGTATTAAGAGAATCCCCTCTGCTTCCCAGAAAGCTGTGGCCATCACTTTCCCCGCAGTTTTGTAACCTTCATTCATTTTGTCAAAAAAATTGACATCTCAATTATCGTTAGCAATAGAAAAATGTCACACAGCGACGAAGAGATAGAGATTTGCAATTGTATCCAGAACGGCAACAGTCACATCGTGTCATTTTTCTAGGTCTTGTTAGAAACTTGGTCGCCAAAGGATCGTTTATCAACCGAGTTGATGATGGACAGAAAGAACCGAAACGTCTATTGTGTAGGTACGGGATATAAACTAACAAGTTAACATAATTAATAATAAAACAAGATCTCGGCAATTATTTTAGTATCAATTACGGCTTACGCTAGTAATTTAATTCCTCGCAAAGAATCGATTACGTATGGAACGAAGGAACAGCGCGAATATAATGACGTCGTGCGAAAAGAAGGGGGAGCAAAATCTATTTGCTAACCGTGGCCTAATTTCCAAGTCAAGCATTAATAATCAACGAACAAGTGTTGCTTTTGTTGGTCAAAGAATAACAATCAAGAAAGCAAATGAATGCCGTTTTTTTCCAGCTAACTTTTTCCGAATAAAATTAAATACGTACTACCTCTCCGAGCTAACTGCCTTCTTCTCTTTTCCGGCGTCCATATATTAAGCAATTTATATTCCTATTATTTCCTGGCCGAGGGCTGTACTTATTCGGGTATATTTATAATATTATATTCTTCAGCGGGATGTGAAAAATTACACCGGTAACGTTTTGCCGATAAAACAGGGCCGACGCGATGCTTTTTCTAACCGATCGCTTGCGTTTCGTGCGGCTTCGATTTAGAAAGCCGGTCAATTGTATGATTAATGGTGCTTATGAAGTCGAAGTTCTTTCGAAACGTAACACCATAGCTAATCGTATTATTCGACGCTGTCGACCGGAGTTATTGGGAAACCTTGCACAAGCACGAAGACGTGAAATTGTTACAATGGCAATTTGCTAAATCGATACAGCAATAGGTAATACGAATGTATCTCTACTGTGTATTTATTTATATCGTTTTTTGGTATCGCTCAATCAATTTCTTGGCTTTAATATCATTTTTTATCTCTATTATTTTAACTGTCTTCAATAAACACCATTTCCTGGATGTCTTGGTTGTAGGACGTCAAGTATTGAACCGTTAGGCTTATTCTCAGCTACTTATTTTATTGACATTTACGAGGTGGTATGATAATTACCTGTGTCAAGAGAAATAATTTATAAACAATAGATATTCATATGATCGATTCATATTCTGGTCTAAAACGGTTAAAACCTCTCTAATTTTGTTTTTTTCTTGTTGCATCCGTACATAAGTTTATTTATTTTACATTCTAGAAACTACCTAGTATTAGCAACTTTATCACACCGTTCTTTCATTCAGCGAAATCTCTAACGATTTAGAAATTACGGCTATAAATAGACCTACGTGGGCCAAAGGAAATAGTTATTATCCTAATTTAGTTCCTACTCCGTTTTCCATACTTGCATGATTATTTCTTTCTTTTCTTCACTTAGCATACCTCACGAAATTTTCCTTACACGTATATCGAAAGTTTAACGCCCACCAAAAGGGAGGTGGCAATTGTGTAAGGTTGGCGAGCACAAGGTCGCAGCACTGAATAGGTCTTCACGGTAACTTTTTTAGGTTCGCCGCGACATTTAATATACGCGAATTACTTTAAAGATATAATAGGATGGCATTTCTAAAGGAAACAGGACAGAAATAACTAGCTAGCGAGGCGAGAACGTGAACAATAGCTCTACGGATGTCTTGAAACAAAAGGTCTTTGGTGAGTGGTAAAGGTGCAAGGTCCAGGGTTAAGGTTACAACGGCGTAGAACGGTTTTTCTTAGAAAAAATCAACCATTACCTATCATTTCTATTTCTGTTAATGGTAGAATATGTATAAACTGGCACAGCATAATATATAGTAGTTAAAGTCCAATGCTATGAAAGCCTGGCTTCAACCGGTTCTTAAATGGAACATATTTATTTGCCCAAGAGTTTTATAAAACAAAAAGAAAATAAAAATATGTTTTTACAGAGAGGTGTATAACAAAATGTACTGTAGATATTATAATATAATATAGAAGAACATGAGACTACGGTATTCTAAGCAAGAAACAAATAATTCAGAAATATTTACAGATAAAATAATAACTAGGTGTTAAAAAAAAAACTGTGAATGTTCCGGACATAGTATCCGGGTAGTATAGTAGTTAGCACACCCGTCCGGTAAGCGAGAGAGGAAATTACATAGTTACCTAAGACATTTATAAAAACAATTAGTACAGTAGGTTCAGTGAGCCTTAAGGAATCCCCACTATTATATAACCTCCCTCCTGATATTGTATAACTTATTCTGAAGATTACTTAAGTATTGAGGTTTTTTTACCCTCACACCCTTACTTTCAACACATACCCCACTTTCATTGTAGAGAGCGCTGCTATACAAAGTAGAATAATTCCTCTCTTTCGCGACTTCCTTCCTTAACCGATTCATTACCGCGTCATGTTCGACGTTCGACGATCGCGACGTCACGTATATGTGTACACATCAATCCTGCCTCGAGACAGCCACCTCGTTGGTATTCACGGCTCGGCCAGCCAGAATTCTCCGCGGCACCGATCCGTACTCGGCTAGTCGATGTTGAATTGCGAAAAATTGCCAACCTTTCGCGCCTTTTTAAAAGCGTACACGGTGCGACACGTTCGTCACCCCTTACCCTGGCACATTTTGCCGCCCATATTCCTACCGTTGGTGTAGAATGGGAGAGAGTAGCGTTATTCTACACTGACGTTCGTGAAATTTGTCTAGATTAGGACTCCTAACCAGGCAAGAGCAATAAAAAATTTTAACCAAATGCAATTGTCCGACCACACATGTAAACTGTGCATGTGTGCAGTTTGTCATGAAGAATTACCTGATTGTTATTGATAATTATTCTTATTTTCTTTTTAACCGGTTTATTTTTTACTGCAAATTTTTGTTTGGGTGTGCCGGTTTTTAGTTTTTTTTTATAAAGCTATTTCACGTTGTAACGCTGAAAGATTTCACCAAAACCCCTACCACAATACTGCACTCGCACTGGACGCACGTTTCGATAGCCAAGCTACCATCATCAGCAGTAAAACAGAACTCTGAGTTCAGTTTTACTGCGGATGATGATAGCTACTGATGATGATAGCTTGGCTTTAGTTAGCATGATAAAAATAGTAATTCTCTAAACACATACAATCTCAAAAACATTTATGTTAAAGTTCCAGAGAACTGATAAGCAGAGAGATACCATCTACTTAAATTTTCTCTATAAATTTATTTTCAAACGATCCTAACGCGGCAAAGACTTAAAAGAGTCAAAAAAGCAAATCTGTTATATCAATACCAGCCTTACATTTGCAATTTCTCCCTTTGTAATCGCGGTCACAGTTCAGCAAGCCTCGACACCCCCAACATCGCGCTTATATTTAACACCTTTCATCTGAATGAGCGCGCGTAGGCGTGAATTTCAACCGAAATTATTAAATTTATTTCTTCAGCGTATCACCCTTTCCAATTCGCTTCTATTCACTGTATTTCCCCTTTCGCACTTCATTTCGTTCCCGTCTGACGTCAGCCGGGTCCGAACTTTCGCAGACGGGCAGGTGAATTCGGCGAGAATCCGCATTTAAGCGGAAATAAATTAAATTTAATAAGATTAAGGTAACGTTGCGAGCTATCCGAAAAGAGCGGGATAGAGAGTGTAGCTGGGAAAACGGTTCGAGCGCCGAGGTTTTAGGCTAGACAGCTTTGGTTAAGTAGAGGTAACACGCAAAAAACATTTATGGGGAGGTTAGTACGCTTCGGAGATCTTAAATCTCGGCTTTTACATTGGTGAAAAATTAACGATAAATAATTTTTTGGGGAGAAAATGACCAGAGATGGGGTTGAGATAATCCCACGTCATCTTCAAAAGGAAAAAAAAAGGAAGAACGTTGTATGTTATGTGTAGGATGCAAGGAAATAGGCCACTATATTTAGGTTAAGAGGATTTAGAAGTGTATAGAAATCGCTTCCGAATTTACGAAGTATATTCATATATTTTTATGTACATATACAGGGTGTACTGCACACGTGAACTCGGTGCAATGGCCGACCTCACACTGCGAATAAGACACAACAACTCTTACAGGACTTTAGCTGGACCCAGTTTGACCACCCTCCGTACAGCCCTGACTTCGCTCCTAGCGACTTCCATCTCTTTCTGCACCTGAAAACATTCCTTGGTGGTGAAAAATTCAACAACTATGAAGAGCTCAAAGAACATGTTACCAGATGGTTGACAACACAGGCGGCAACGTTTTATGAGGAAGGCATACAAAAACTTGTGTCACGCTACGACAAGTGCCTACACAATGGTGAGAGCTATGCAGAAAGATAGTTTAAGATTTGTGGCTTTTTTCTGCAAATAGTTTTTCTGTATCTGTACTCGCTTAGTTTCTGGACGTGCCTCGTATTTATCCAATTTTATCGAGCTAGAAGCGTATCCAGCATTTTACAACGCCATTGTGTTATCCTTGAAATATCAGAGATTTTCCCATTGACACACACACACAGTATCTCTTCCCCGAGCGTCCCCAACCTATCCCGCTCATTATTCTAAATTTAGCGTTTAAGGCATCATCTTGGGAGTCTAATGATCATTTATACATAATAATCGAACTAAATATAACGTATATAGAGAACCCGTCGGGAGGCTCTCCCTCGCAAACTCTATTCGGCAATCTATTGTAATGATCCCAATCTGCGTCATTGGCTCCCATGGCAATGGCTGCTAGAGAATTACTGTTGCCGCTGTTACTGCTGTTAGCCGTTTGCTACACCGCGAAAACCGATTCCATATTCTTCTCGGGACTCGGGTCCTGAACGCGCCCATTTCGTACTTCTTGGAATGACGACGGCGATATTGGTGACGATGAGGATGAATTGGCGCTGCTAATCGGTCGACGAGGTAGGGTTAAAACTCCACTGAGGGATGCTGGGTGACAAGGAGACTTACCTCCTAACGCATTATATGTATAGCTGTCGTGGCTTGCGTAAAGGATCTGGTTCGTTGGGTGCGCCTTGGTACGCGCGCTTTAGATTTACAAGCGCGAACATCGTGTCGCTATTAATTAAATTCTAACGCGAACGTTATGCTACCCAAATTGTACATTACGTAATATCGGATGGGTGTGCTTGATTGCGTAATACATGTCGTAAATCGATATATTAATTAATTATACGTGCGATAGTGTATGCTGCGCGATTTCGGAGATGTTTGGGGAGGACTTAAGGTGCGTTCACATAGGGTAGCGTGAAACTATCGTTAGGATTAGCGCGAAATCATTTGCAATATTCCGCCGTAATTCTTAAAATAATTTCGTGGCATAATGATAACCGACATCTCGGTTTACTTTGTCGTATCATGTATCATAACCTTAATTTATCGGTTAATGATTTCTTTTGTAATGGATGGAATGAGGTTATATACTGTGTTTATTAGCAGTTTCTGCAATAATCATGACGAACAAATTAAAAAAAAAAGACTTTGGCTGGTACGTCCCATCAACTCTTAAAAGAAACAACAAAGAGAATATTTAAATTTAATTCTGGAAATCTTAAATCGTGATCCTCATTCCTGTTTCTCATATACAGGATTGAACGTTGATTTATTTGAGAATTTAGTGAAAATAGTAGAAGCAAATCAACGGTCCGTCAAATACTTCGGCAAACATTTCAAGCGCTGCGGACTGTACTATAGCCTGCCTATTTACCAACACGAGGCATACATACATGCACACATGTACAAATTGTGGTACAAATACTAATGGCTTCTTGAATAACTGGCAGTCTCCTGAATGCATAGGGGCGATAGAAGGCATGCACATTCATGTAAAACAACCTAACAATTCTGACTTTATATTATATATAATTATAAGAAAACTTTTAGTATTTTATTTAGTGTATGCTATGCAAATTATAAATTTGTATATGTGGATACAGGAGCCTATGAGTCTGTGAACGCTACTACAGTCATAGCGATGCCAGTAAATCTATACGGAGTAATGGGAAGAAAAAAGGTGCTGCCAAAGGTTGAGTTTTATGGTTTTTAAGGACTTCTTAGTGATGTAATGCCAAACCCGAAATAAGTCCCGATATTACGTTACGTACACGCCTCGACGGGGTGCTAAAGTATTGACCACCTTCAACTAACGCAGATGAGAACCTATGAACGTGTTCATAATTGATGTTTCTACAGATTACTTTACAAAATATAAATTGAGCATATGTGTATCGCGTCATCAACAGTTTAACTGTTTTAAAATGGCTTACTCCTCAAAAAAATAAAATATGGCGATGAACATTATGAAAACACGTTAATAGAACGGCGCGGGCGTGAGAGCATTAAAAGCACCGGGAAAGACCCGACTAACGAACTAACAGGATTGTTAAAAAGGAAGAGACGTGCTATATTGTGACAAAGGGGGTTGTTTTGTGGGGGTTTATAAGATAAAATCATAACACCTTGTCAGTTTACATGGTCTAAGTACTATACTGGTACTGGTACTATACTGGTTGGAGATGTAATTACAATTGAAATTATAATGAATGCATTCCTAGAATACATAATACTTTTTTACACAAAACTACTATCGTAACAACTTCGTCGTTCCCCTTCTAACGGTTCACTTGTCCATTCCCGCGACGCCACGGTTCTTGATGAGACAGCAAAACTTGCACTTGGAGTTACGTTGTAATTGTATTACATATGCGACATACGTATGCGACAATATATCAACAAAATATATACTAGCGTTGGAAAGGATTCATTTATAATCGCCAATTCCATACATATAGCGATTAACGTTGCCGTCTATGTGTAAGCACCTACAGTCAGTCGTCTATCATACCCGCTTGAGCTATGAGCTCGACTTCACTGCTGATTTTAGGAAATAACTAATAGATCTTATTTGATTTTTATGGTATTAATGAACCTTGATCGTTGATTATTTCCATATAAATATTTATTTGTAGTATTGCCGTATATGAAGCAGAGAAATCGTTCTCAATGCCCACGGCAAGGAATTGCATCTCATATCTCCTTGTTTGCCGGGTGGGCGTGCTTACCGCGGGGACCTATGTGAGGAGCATTCACTCTTTAATACCTAGTTGTTACTTCATCTATATTGCGATATATTTGCAGATATGCCTAAGGATGCCTCTATCTCACGATAAGTCATATGCCGATCCTCTTTAATTTGATTTCGGTTGACCTTCACGAAATTCATCACTGCTGGAAGCACGACCACGACGAAATTCTGCAAACCAGTTATAAACAGTCTTTTCAGATAGTGCTTCATTACCAAAAGTTCAACGAAGCGATTAGAGGCACTGTTGTGGTGCCAGACCTTTACTAAAATCGTAAAAAATCATCCAACGGAAACCTTTATGTGAAATTTTCATTTTTCACAAAATTGCTCTTTTCTAAACGATTGCTATGAACATACTACTCGGCCGATTTCTGTGCCATCACTTCTTCAATAACAATAAGTGTCAAACTTTACGAAAATAGTAATGTCAAACCTCAGCGCCATCTCATGGTCGTTCGTAAAAGTTTAAGACACTTGTATAAAAAAAAAAACAACTCAATCGCTTTTCCTCAAACATAAAATGCCTTCATATTTTCTAATATAGTTACAAAACTGCGCACAACATATTTCATCATATAACAAGATGTATCTTCCTATTTTTTCCCCAATAAAAAAAAGAAAATACCCCGATCCCGCTGTAGAGTCCGCTAAATCACATTCGCTTGATTTATCTTGATTAATAGACACGTATTATTGTTATATCCAATAAAAAATCACTTTTTTCGAGGGGAGTTTCGTATTACGGCCGTCTGCGGAGAATAGGTAAATAAAGTTGCCGGCAACGTCGGTATTGGGTTGGTGCTAACGTTTCCGAGGTAGGATTTATGCCGGTCATAAAACTTAGCCGTTTATTATTATGCGTCTGTATCGCAAATGCATCTATATAATATGTGAGACCAGCGAAGACCAGGGTCTGGAAGAATGGGTGGCGGAGGAAAGAGCAACGATTTATATTTTTAATCTCACTCGCGCCAAGTGAAAGAACCGGGAAGAGCAAAAACGCGTGGACCATCTGCAATGGAATTTATTGGTCGTGATGGGATAGATGATGAAAGTAGTTTATGTCTATAGATAATATATGCACGTAGCTAAGAGCTGCGGAGTAGCAAACGTGTCTATGGTGGCATTTTGAATTTAAAAGAATTCTTTCTTCCGAAATTTATAATAATCTAAGGAAAAAAGAAGACATTTTGTTAATGGAAACTGAAACTCAGTTGTTTATAAATCCATATTTCGTTATTTGTTTAATAACTTCTATGTGAGTACACTACAACAGATAAAACAGATGTTGATTGAAATTTATAACGTAGAGTTGGAAAATTTCGTTTTGGGTTCCACGAAAAAGTTTAAAAAAACAACTTAAATTTATCTTTATTATATAAATAAAACAAAATACAACGTGATGGCTTGAAGCTTGAAAGGATCGCGGCGTTTTGTTTTTTTTAAATCTCGTTTTTTATTACGAGCCCTAACAACTATATATTGGAACAGAATAGAATACATATATAACTCGTGTTTGACAGTTTATTTTTTTATTTTTTTTTTGATTTAATACTATGTAATTAGTAAATTAACAACAGTTGGTGCCAATCAGCAACACAAAAAAAATACTTAAATCTCTAATTAGTATTCAAAGCATCCCAATTTTGATGCTGTCATACAGCCCCAAATCATTACTCTTTTAGGAAATTGTATAGTGAGTTTTAGGTAATTCTTGTGGAAAGCCTCATTTAGTGCGAATCACGCGTTTGCGGTAATCATCAGCACATACGTCGAATGTTGTTTCGTCGCTAAAAATTACTCTAGATTAGAAAAAATAAAAAAAAAATAAACTGTCAAATACCCGAACAACACATGTACATATATTGTCCGAATATATAATTGGTGGGGCTCGTAATCTAAAATTAAATTCTGCACCGGCCGACAAGAACGTGAACATCCTTACAATACCAAAGAAAATTACTGCCATGATACAATCATTGGGCGTCTATGGATTTCGTGTTTGGAAAGATTTTGTTAAGAAATTTTCCAATGTGGTCCTCTTACATAGCGACGATATTAATTTGTATTCACGTAACAATATTATTAAATTACAATCTTTAGTGCATAACCAATTATTTTCTACAAAATATCATGATTTATCTGCTTATGCCTGGTACAAATGCGGTTATATTGAGAACCACCCAGATCATTTCGATAATCCTGTACATTTTGCCTTCACAGAAGATTTTCAAGTTCCATCGCGATGTGCCATATATTATGTGGTTCCCGTGCTATAATATACGCACATACGTACATGTATGTATAAGTCATATTTTAGGAAGCATGCCATATAATATGTATTTTATATGTCACTCAGTCATATATTAACGTATAAAACATCATTCTCCCTACTTCTTTCTTTTATACCTATATTACATAAAATAAAATATAATTTTTATACTATTCGAAGAGCTCCGTAACATACAACGTAACGTGCGATTCGAATACGCTCCTTATCGGAGGGGTAGGGCAGGGCACAATAAATGTATTAAATGGAACTAGGGTGGTATTTTTACATATATGATAGAGCTCGATATGACGATTATTTTGATATATAGTTGTGATGTACTTGTTCCAGCTATTGCCGAGTTATTTTAAGAAAACCGAAAATCTACTAAACTTTCAGGGGTAGTTTCGCCCTCTTAAAACGAGATTGGGCCGATAAGAACATCCTTGGGTATGAACTACTTGTTCACAAAGTTTCAAATTTTTTTGAATTTTGGGGTTTGGGATGTTCCCTTGTGAGACGACTGATCAAACAATTCTGACTGAACAGCAAATCTCGATTACTTTTCAGCTAAAAAGCTACTTGCAGAGGCGTACGCAGCTCCAGTCATTTCACATAAGTAGTAATCCTAAAAACAGAACAACAACAAAAATGTTTGCATTTTCTGCCAAATAATCTTTTAAACTTTAAGACTGCACTGGAATCTATTTCTTTTAGTTCGGCTCGAGAAAGACATGCAATAAAAATCCTTTGGGAATATTCTTATACACTACACAGTATTTAATAACCTTCGAGATTGTTACAACTAGTTAAGAAACTTGAGCTTGATGCACAATATTTAATCATGATTCTCGAGTATGAATAAGGTACATTCCTCTTAAAATTACATCTAAACTGAACGCGGAAAATTCGAATACGGTATCCGAAGGGAATATTTCGAACGGAACGATAATAATTTGGAACCGCCCCGAGGTATGAGTTTCGACAATAAAACTTACTGTTACGTCAGTAATTTTCGGCTCGTTTTCGGACTAAATGAAATTGTACAAATGCTTCTGCATTCGGTAAGCTGCGTTGCAAACGAGCTTTCGACCAGTAAAAGATACTGCCGATGTAGATATAGTTGATTTACGGCTTCATTAAAGTCTCGAATTACCAGAATATTTCCGAAATTGCAACGCGAATGTTATTTAGAGATTCAAGTACGTAACAGTTTGAAGCTGTAGATGAGACTTTAGCGTGCATTTATTATTAACAAATCTTGATTATTAAGCGAAATGTTACAAATTGCTGCAAAATCTAAAATCTAAAATCATACAAAATACAAGTTACGGAATGCCATACAATGAATCCTATAGGTTAAGGTTTGCCTCCTTCTTGAAATTAATACGTGAGAACATAGGACTCAGCAATATGTAATAATATAAAAGCCCATGTAAAATTATTTAGAATAAGTTATAATACAGCGTGTGATGAATCAACGTCAGTTACATATTGTAATTTCACGTACCTTGTCTGTTTGGTGAACCAAAAATAAATTTTGTAAGATTCTCAAGCGTTTGAAAATCTTAGCTTATATTTACAGCGTTAATATGGAACCACCCATATATCTTTGTGATAATCCATTGGTTTGTAATATTAAGAATAATAAACTCCAACGTGAGGCTGGACAGCACCATCCATTCATGTTCACCAGAGAAAATGGGGTTGCTGAGTTCGTCTCTCGTATTCGCGAACTGCGGAGGAGCGACCTTTATCAATTGACTCACCACGTAGATACAAGTAACCATCATGTAAGTTTTACCATAATAACTCAGTAAAAACGTTGACATTGTTATTGTTGTTATCATTACTACTGTTATTTTTTTTGAATGAAAAAGATATTTCCTTTATTCCATGATACAGTAACAAACCAATAAGATAGGACATATCAAAATATGATTGTAAAAAATAAATATTAATAAAATATTTGTCAGTTTATATGTAAGTGAAAAGCTTTTTCTAATAAATATTCTTTTAGACCACTCTTAAACTTGTTAATAGTCGTATGTTTAGTTATTTAAACTAAATATTCATGAAATTTGCATCTTGTATTGTGGTGATGTTTAAATTTTAATTCCTCAAGAAACTGATTGTAATGAGTTTCAACAAAAACCGCTGTTTCGTATAAGGCTATGATAAAGAAATATTATACAGGATATAATCTTTTTTTTTTTTCAACGCATTTCAAGAAAATTAAATTGACGTGTTCGAGGGATTCTCGATCAAGTAGACGGTACTCCGTACAAAGGGCTGATCCGTTTTATCGCAATCTTCTTTACATTGAAGGAAAGGTAAGTATTGTTTGTAAAAATGCCTTTAGAGGATTCCCTTAGGCCTGCACTCCTCCAGCAAGCCTTTTGTGCAACAACGATTCTTCCTAAATCAATCGGGGTCCCCCCGAATACTTACATATTGATACTATTGTAGAGCGGTAGAAACTCTAACCATCAATTTAATCTTATGAACTATATTTTAACCATGGAAAAATCGTCAAATAAAAGCAACAACCTTAACTCTCAAAGGAATTGAAAACATCGAATCTTTCCTTTGAGGAAGAGACCGAAAAGGAACACCTGCAATATCCAGAATTGTACAGAGATTTAGAACGTGACGAAATAGTCGATCTACGTAATTTAGAAAATGAAAAAACAGGAATAATATAATTTTTCCAATCCTCAGGTCTTGTTATATGAAGACACTCGATTCTGTCTGTTTACATATATTGTTTTATTCGAAAAAACTCAATGCTATTACTTTTGATCCATTATTAAGCAGACGTATCATTCCATTCCGACTATAATAATTAGCGCCAAAAAGGCTTAAAGCTAAAACAGAGCACAATTTACGACCGTAACTAATTTGAAAATATATAGGAAAAAGCACTCTCGAACTCTGGCCGTATAACGTAAGTACCTGCATATACCTACATACATTTATGTATAAATACACATTGGATGGATTCCATATTTCGTGCTCTCCAGCTTTTGCATTTATTATTTTCATTACAGCATCGGCGCCGGCTAGCCGGGTAGCTGCTTGGAGAGTGCGCTAATGTGTCGCAACTCCGCCAAATTACACCACGCCGAAGCTCGATCCGGACTGGCTCCGATTCAGCTTCGTCGCAACCCAGCAGCGCATCACAGTACGCACACGAACACCGTATTAAAACCGTGTTAATAATCGTAACTGAAATTTATTCGCCTTTGTCTCCTCTCCGTATTATCGTTTGAACTCCCGCCGCTTCTGCTCTTGTCGCCGCGGTTGTCAGCAGCGTCGGTGGTGGAAACAATTTTCCTTGTTACTTTAATAAGGTTTCGCCGCGCCGGAGTTTTGAATACGTCCCTTTAGCATGAAATTCTCTACGCGCTTCAGGTTCTTCTCGTTATGATTGTCCTCCTTATATTCCCCACGTCTTTAGTTTTTCGTTTTTCTGCATACCCTGGATTTAAAAAAAAATGCCTGAAATACGCGCGTAGTTAAGGCAGCTGTTCTTCTATATACCTATGAAAGTAGCACGCTAAGAAGGTATTCCTAATTCTCATCAAAAACAAATACGAGGAGGGTATGATAAGTACCTGTGTTAAACTTAACAACTTAACTAGATAACGCAATTGTTTTGCATTTAGTAAATTTATTTTTCGACATAATCTCCTTGTGGCTCTATACATTTAGTCCAGCGATTTTCCAACTTTTTTAAACCATCCAAATAATTTGTCGAACTCTGCAAAATAGGCCTCTGTTTCGGCAATGGCCTCTTCATTTGACGTGAACCGCTTACCGTCAAGCCAATTTTTCAAATTTGGAAAAACAAAGAAGTCACAGGGGGCTAATGTGGGGGGCGAATGTGGTGGATAAGGCCCCAATTCATACCGTAACTAAACTAATTTTGCTGACGCAATTGCCGATGAGAGGCAGGGGCGTTATCATGATCGTAGAGAATTTTTTTCTTCGCTAGGTGGGGTCTCTCTCTTTTCAGTTCAGCGTCGAATCGGTCCAATAAATCAGCATAGTACTGTCCCGTGATTGTCCTTCTCTTCTCCAAATAATCAATTCAGATTATGTCTTACGAATATCAAAAATTCGTCGCCATAACTTTTCCAGCTGATGGAATTGTCTTCGCTTTCTTTGGTGCCCTTTTGCCGGGAAAGACACATTTTGTGTAGTGATGTATCCATGTTTCATCTACAGTCACATAACGCCGTACATACTCACTCGTATTGCGCTTAAACATGTCCAAACTTTGCTATGAAGTTATCACGCGATTTCGTTGTTAATCAATGGTCAGCAGACGCGGCACCTGCCTCGCCGATAGCTCCCTCATACTCAATTTTAGTGAAGTATATTTTGCATACGTTCAATTGCGATGTTTAACATATTTGCAGTCTCTCTAATCTTCACCCGGTGGTCTGCTAACACGATATCGTCCGTAGTCATTTCAATGAGACGACCTGGCCGCCCCTCATCAAAGACGGATGTTCGGCTACGCTTAAATTCATTAAACCAGTATCTGATGATAGTCATTGCAGGTGCATGGTCCTTACAAACTGCATCCAACTTCTCTGTGATTTCTGCAAACGTTTTTCGATCCAAAAACAGAGATCGAGTCACTGGCCGGTATTGTTCTTCTTCCATGATTCCACAAATACATAAACTTGCTCACTTTTAACAGCTCTCAAAACAATACTACCCGATGAATCCCTCCGAAATTTTGACAGACGTCGAATAAAGGATAGCACTCACAGTCGGTAATGCAGATTTTGACACAAAGCGCCATCCGTCTCCAAGCACGAGTTCTTTTCATCCTTGTTACTTGTAACGTTATTATCAATTTTATCGTGATCAGAAAGCATTTTCTTAATATAGTCGCTCACACAAACAGTATTTGCCGTTGAAAACAAATATAAATTAGAAAAAAAATTGTATTCATCCTCGAATTTTTTATACTATGCAGTGATTTCTTTTAGCTGTGCGTTAGCGTTTTGAGTTGACATTTTCAAATTTCAGACATTTCCTGGACGACTGAAAATATTAAAAAGCAAACTAAATACGTCGAGCATTTCAAGCGTTTAATTTAAATAATCACACTTTTAATTGGAGGAAATATTACCTAAACCTACCTGCACACTCAGCTTGTAATATTAAGGCAGAAAGAAGCGGAGAAACGGGTGTTGTAAGTTAAGGGATAGAGAAAGCAGGGGATAGGAGGTATGCTTGGCGAATTATTTTAATTTATACGACGGAGGTAAGAAGGTGAGGGAGTAGGCTATTAATTTTCTAGTTTTATTACTTACGCGTGATATACATGTAAAGCGAGCATTGTTATAGCCAGTTGCTCTTTATTATGTATGGAAATTTTCACGTGTAAGATACGTGGGAGGTAAATTGCTGCGGCGTGTTACTAGAAGGAAACATGAGGAAGTTAATTTGACCGGACTTAGTACATACAGACATAATTTTTCCTTGAAATATTTTTAAATAATGTAATTTTTGTCTTCAAAATATGGAATACCTACATTTTAAATTTTTTTAAATTACACATTTTTCAGTTCTACATCGGAGCTAATGCCAAAAATGTATCATATCCATAGTCTGAATCTGATAGCTACGAAGATGTCGTTGCTTTAAAGAATTTATTTTTAAGTATCAAAATGGTCTCACTTTCGCAACCACTAAGTTTAGAGCACAAATATGACTCACCTTTGAAATCAGCTATTACCTCAGTATACCTATAGAGCATTTATTTCATTTTCCATATAAATTCATCACGCTAGCATTAAGAAAATAACCTGACGGAAAAGAGATGCTAACAGTTAAGTAACATTGAGCTAATTCAGTACATACAAAGTTTAAGCAAACACCTCCGAAAAATGTTTAGAAGTAGTAAACAATAGTAAGATCAGTAACTTTGGTTTTTACAATAATCTCAGGTATGCGGCCTTGCTGGTGAAACGATAAAGAAACAAGTAAAAATTAAAAAGGCCAAATGTGAAAAATATCTAAGGCGAGATGATAATAAGAGCTATTGGAACTGCAAGGAACAGAGAAAAATGATTAAAGAACTGATATTAGCAGCAAAGCAAGATAGTTGGGAAAAATTTGGATGCAAAATACCGTATAAACCAAAAATGATTCTAGAAAATGTTGACAAATCTGGACAAAATGAGGTCAAACAAAATAAGGACAAAAATGGGACATTTTAGTATGTGTCCATATTCAACTTTGGTTTAATCTTTTCAGTTGAGTCTTCGATCTTCTATTGAGGATATCACGAATGCTTGATAGCCAGATATCTAAAATATCCAACTTGATCTGCTGATGGGAATAATCCTTCTAGTATGGTGACCGTAACCATAAATTCTAGAACAAAATCCTTATCATTGTCATCATCTAACATTATATTAGTAAGCATACTCTAATGATATTCGACGCAAAAAAACAAATAAAAGTCTTTCAACTGTATTGGATATCGAATGGGGAAAAGCAGTTTCCGATAGGTTATATCGATAGCGTACCTGCATAGAAGTGCGCTGAAATGAACGTTTCCAAAAAACGAGCGCCCGTATAAGTGGCGCTCTATTTCGCTACCGCCGCCACCGCCATCGCCCCGTTAAAAAGGTTAATTAATCTCCTTTAGCATGCAAACCGCATTATTCTTTCGCGGGAGGGCTTTAATGCAGTCCGTTCCTGCGTTCCGGCACTGCGGTGCTATTTTACGACTTTAACGAAGCATGTCATGACAACATTTCCATATAAAACGGAGCCCTCGACTGCTAAAAGTTTTTCTCTCGCTGTGGATGCCATTTTAGGTACTTAGTTTTTCAGACCAGAAAGACGACGTGGGGCGCCTCGCCGTTCGACGGCTGTGCGGGCTTCCCATTCCCACTTACCGTCGTAGTAGGTACCTAGCTAGGCGATACGTACAAGGTTTGCCAGCCGCATTTACATATATAGGTTGGTGTTGTCGTTATACATCTCTGTTGGATACAACGGAATGAGACGCAACGTTGGTTATCTGGGTGAGATTTTTGTTCTGCTAGTTGCTTCCATTCGGGGAAATAAGGGTACAGGAGGGAGTAAAAATTGAAACGCTTCTTTATTAATTTGCATATTTTGTCTTTGAAAAATCGTGTCGTTTGCATGGATTATGAGCATCTCGTATTTTCTCACGAAAGAACTTAAAATTTATTGCTCTAGCCTGTATGTATGAGTCTTTAATAATTAAAACCTAATGTTCATATTATGACGAAAAGAAATGGTCAAAACGATCTGTTTGTTAATTTTAAAATTTCATTTGAAAGATCTTTAATGATTTAATGACTGATATTTAAAAAATATTAATCAACATCTTTCCAAATGAGAAGTTACTAAACAATATTCTACACAGACAAACTATCAAAAATCAGAAACCCCATTTTTAATGTTATTACGCAAAGTTTTCATACTCTTCTATCTCCCTTTCTACGTCCAAACCGAATAAAAACGGCACCTATCTTAATAATAAAAACGGATTCAGAGAATCAATTTCCATATATTTCACATCGCGCTCTTAGTTAATTTTCAAATTAAAGCACTGTTATATTTAATTCTCCCAACATCCAAATATTTTTCCTGTAGCCTTTTGTACTTTATCTTACTTAGCGCTCCACAACATTTAACGGATATAAGAAAATCAAGGGAATGAAAATATTTCCTAAAACCATTTTTTGCAACATTTCAAAATTTCATTCCATTAATAAAACAGCTTCACCATTGATTTTTTCGAACAAATAAACAGAAAGTACCTCCAATCCTGCAAAAACAAAAATCAAACGCTTTAGACTGGCAAAAAATCTTCAAAACATCCCCACGCGATTTTCCATCACTTCGCTTTCCTTAGCGAACCGGAAACCGAGAACCGGGTTAGACAAATCATTACGCCGAAACGTTATTATATTGTCGGGCAGCTGTTGATGTGAAATGATATTAAACGCCAATCCGAACTGTAGAACTGTTTCGAACGCCGAAAAGGGGAAACGATTTGTAACCGGCGTCTGACGTTTGAACGTCGTATCTGGCGGAAAACGCTTAGGTACCTACCTACGGGAAAAGCGAGAAAACCAGAAGCTAGGGGAGAGATAGAAAGTAGAAATAGAAAAAGCCGAGTGAAACGATTGAAGACGCAAAAAAAGAAAAGCTAGCTGGCGAGGACGGACAGGTTGTATGTTGGCGAACTGTACATCAGATCTCACGAAATACGGCACGCTATTACCACTTCTACCTTGCCATACGGGACGTTTCAGAGACCATCGAATCTATTTGCAGATACATTACTAATAGCAAAAAGTGAGGTTTTCTTTCAACAACAGAGGGTGACACCATTGGTACCTATGTATAATTTGCATCCTTGAGATCTACAGATATCGTCCGACCCAGCGCGTACATTAAAAACATAGGTGTATATTCGATAGTTTACTAAACAATCTGTATATTAAGCAGGTCATCCAGGCATCGCCTTAACTACTATAATCGCTCTACCTTTAGCCACTGCTGACCGCGCGTACTTCCGATTCTATACACGCGCATTGAGGACGAATTCATGGCTTGCTAGATCGAGAAAACGAAATGTACTTGGCCATTGAATAGAGACTGGAAGCACACTTACTTCCAAAAATGCGCTCTAAATCACCTCGTCAAGTTGGAATGTGACATTTATGTAGGTGTTGAATGAGGTTGCTTTACTTATACAGTCCTAAAACATCAATTAGACATCTTGCGAAGCGCTAAAAATCGACTATATTATCTGTTGTGAAAGAGATAACTTCAAATTGCTTTATTTTAACTTCACAATCACATTTTTTCCTATTAAAATTCTTTCGTCTCATAAACATTCCACTTAAAGCGACTCCTTGTCGTTCTAAAAATATATTTTAATAACTCCCAGCCATAATAATAACACAGCTTTTAAACTTAGAAACCCATCTAACCCCGTATTACGACCAAGATTGATTGTTTCAACGTTTGAGATACGGTCAAAGCTAACAACGGTAACACTTTGCTTACCCATTCCTTTCACCTCCCTCCACACCCCAAAAACCATTTTTTTCCACATTTTTCCGGCCTATTAACGGATAATTCCCGAGTTTCGCTAAAGTATCAACCTCTCTCGTTCCAATACTATATTCATAAATGGCGTAATGTTGTTGGCGGTGTGTTTGTGCTTGTCGCAAAATAGGCGACGATATTTATCATCCCTACGGATCTTAATGCACGTTGTAGCAATTATGTAAGTCCGCTGTTCCTTCCCCTTCCGCCGTTGAGATTACGAGACCGAAATAAGATGTATTAGGTCGGGCGCTATTGAGCGAAACAAACGAAAAACGTTAGGGTCGAATAGGGGCGATGGAACAGCGGCGAAACGGACCGCAAAAAGTCAAGGTTCCGCGTTATTATATCGGTAGGCAAGGGTTCCGTGTAAATAAATTAGCCACCCTAGCCAGAATTTCGCTGAATCCATTTTCTTTCCGGGTAGAGTATGGATTAAAATGTTCCGGTGGGATTTAGTCAGTACTAACGTCATTCTGAATGTCCACTTTAAGAATGGTATTTCAATATTAGGATACAGAAAACAAAATCAAATCGTTTCTGTATATTATTGTTTTTAGAATAAAACGATTGATGGAAATGGATAAAAGGGTTAATGTCCTGCTGTGCTATAAAGTATTCGTCAACTGCCCTAATATTAAAGTAGATGCCGCATAACTTCGTAATTAAGACTCCATCAACCAAACAAACGCCGTAAATAAATTAACATGTTGATTCTTAGTTTCCACAATAGTTATGAAAATACTTCTTAGTTTTTTACTACCGTTACTAATAAGCGTTCTAACTTCTTTGGAAAAAACGAATTCTAACAAATTGCGTGACGGCGTTGAGTTTGTAAGAATACGTATTACGAATTTTATACCTCCTAATCATTGAAATCTTGACAGAATCTTCAAAACCGTTGTAGTCTTTTTATGCTGTTAATATAGTTTTACTTAGAAATAGTTGCGTTTCTCTTCTTTTTTTTAAGGTATATTTATCAACAAATGTTTCAATATTGCTAAAAGAAATAGATTTAAGGACAGAGTTAAATGATTCATGACCAAGGGCATGAAGATGGATTTTTGAAAAGAGTTTCAAACAAATTAAAGAATATTATGCACATAGTATTTATATAAATTGCTAGAAATAGAAAGGATATTCCGCTTCCTCGCTTAATATTGTCGATTGGTTTGAGTTAATCTTATTAGAAAATTGATTTTGTTTCTAACATGTGAAACCATAGACATACCTAAGTAGTTTAATAATGTCAATAAGAGTAGATGTTTGAAACTGGATAGTATACCGGATGCTCCAGACTCAGTGTTACAAGCGATATCTTCCTTAATTGTAGAGATATAAGATCGAGCAAGAATTTTTTGTTATTTATTATTGATATGATCAGTTTGGGGGAGGTTTCTTAGAGGGTGGTTTACTAAGGGTAGATTTAAAAAGTATATCTTTTAGAATTCTGCAAACCATTTTCGGCGACACCTTGCTCAATTTTATATCTCTACAAATAAGAAAGATATCGCTTGTAACATTGAATGCGGGACGCCATACATAAAAGATACCAATCAGATTGGATATGAGAAACATTGCCACATAACTTAACGAGTTGCTAAATTAATCTCTACAGCAAACAAATTAGCAAGAGCAACCCATTTCTTTCTCTAAAATAGCGAAAAATACTGACATCTGTTGGGGAAAGACGAGGAAGCATTACGGTGCATGGGTACCTACCTAGGTTGCAAATGCGACGCCTGCAAATACCCAAATGTTTGCTATAATTAGTCTTTTAGTGCTGGATCCTAAATACGTCCTTCACAAAGGCAACTAAAAAGTTCGTTTCAAATAAAAAACAAACAAGAGAGGTATCATTAATAAAGCTAATATGGAAATACTTCCTCTAAGTCCCTTTCATAGTACAAAACGTCGGATATAAGCGATTTCAGCGGTCCACCACGCTTATACACACGAACATAGGAGTTAATCTTGCGGACGAAAGCCGCTTCGCCCATCAACTGGGCCAACACAATCAGCATCGGTTAATTAACGCGGGTGAAGCGAAAAAAAGGACGTCATTCGGGCATTCGTTTCCCAGCCCAACATCGGCGGTGAGTTAGAATATCCAACGACGGCTAATGTACCACCCGCGGAATCCAACGGAACTCGCAAGTTACGGCTGTGAATCCCTCGCTATACACAAAGCTCTCTAATGCACATGTGGAGTTCGTTTGGCGTGGTAATGAGCGACTTCCCATGCGAAACCGGAGGCGGTACTACAGGTACGAAACGCGGCGCTGAGTAGCGATGATCGTATGAGGTAACTGAGGCGGCGGGATTACCGGTCGGAACGTGGAAACGTAAACGAGATGCCGTATCCTTTTACGCGACGGTAGAGCAGACGTTTACCTCGAAGATGTGTTCCTTGCGCGCCTTATCGTAACGACAATGGATGTATGTGTGTGCATATCAACGGATTTGGTAGATCTAAGGAGAGTTTAGGGTGTGAGGCTCGGGTAATGCACGCTCCGTCAAAAAAGTTTCCTCTGCGTACCTCAAAAAATTTAGACTGTTTCTTTTGCTGCTAGATAATATGGTCGTCAAATGTTTGAATGAAGACTGCGTAAAGAAAAGCAGGAAAACGCAGAAGGAGCAGATTATGTTACCTGGGTGTGCTTGGCTTATTATTCTTCCGTATTAGATCAGAAATGTAAAATTTGTACCCAATTTATGAACATTTAGGATGGAGGATACATACTCAGCATCCATACAAAATTAATGTGATGGCGGGAATTGTTCGCACCTGAATTCTGGGACCTTATTTTATTGAAGGAACGTTGACCGGGGAACGCTACTTAGAATTTCATTCGTACGAATTAGTTCGCGCTATAGTTTTCGGCTTTCCCGGTCAAGAGGATGCTGACTTACCAAATAACCTAATTTGGTTATAGCAAGATGGTGCACCTCCACTCTATGCGATCAATGTTCGAAGGTTTTTAGATGCGACTTTCCCTAAGAGATGGATCGGAAGGAGGAGAACTATTGAATCGTCACCTAGGTCATAACTCCATTAGACTTGTTCTTGTGGGTTACTTAAAACCTAAGGTCTATTTGAACAAGTCGAATAATTTAAATGATTTAACACAAAGGATACGTGACCAGATTCATTTAATTTCTCCAGACGCAGTAATTTCCCGGCTTCAGAAATGTAACAGTTTGAATATTTACTTTAAGAAGTATTTCAGTTTAAACTGTTCATAATAAAGCTTAGCAAACGTTTATTCTCATTTGTATTTAAAATAATAGACTTGTTGCCATTTCCGCTCAAACCGAAAGTGATACTGCGTTGTGGTGTAGGTCAAAGAATGGCAAACTAAAATTATAAATTGACGTGTCAGAGTATTTTTACTCACTAAAAGTTGCAAGAATTTTATTAAATTTATTCCTTTCATCGAGAACGCAACGTATATAATTTTGACCTAGTTCTACGTACATGAAGCATAACATTCGAAAAAATTAGATTCGATACGTTTGAAACACTCACCTTTAAAACTTTTCAGCCATTACGCTGCTTATTGGATCATTTTCGCTTTGTGTATTTACCTATATCGGCAAGACGATGTGCAGAATATAGCATTCGAGTGGAAATTCGGTTCGGATTCTTTTGATATCTTCATCGTTCGGTTTATTTAAAGAAGGTAGATGTTTACGATAGGAATCTAGGCTCTATAATAAACAAGTCGTTGGATTTAAATACGTAGTTTGTAGTGTGTGTTTATCGTTTTACGGGGCTATGAAACGAAAACATGGAACGCTTCCTGGAGGCACTCGCTTCTTATTTCGTTAAAAAATATGTTAGTAAAGAGAAGTTTTATATTCGATGTATTTTCTTTTTGAATACATACAGTGAGTTGTGATATGTTACTAGTGTTACGTTCTCCCGGTTTGAAGAACAATGCCGCTAGTCGTCTGCTTCGGTGTATCTTTCTTGCGAAGAGGGAGGACCAATTGCTTTTGCTTGTTCGTGAATAATGCTCATATATTTGTCCGCTTATTAATAATATAAATTTATTATATAAACTTTGTACAAAAAATGCAAAGGCATAAGTATTGCGTAAATGTATTAATTACATAATTCTGTTGTTTTACGTGTACGCATTTATATGCATCTCAATGTTTCTAAATGCTCGGTCCACCACCGGTCCACAACTATCCGGAGCCTAAGCGTCTGGTCGGGCGACAGTAGCTAGAAAAGCCGATCACTACAGTAAAGATATGCTATACAACTCACGGCTCCCAGACGCTCGTGTTATTTCATGTATTTGTAAGATACACCGCCTCTGTATCTATTGCTTCTGCTGCTGTCCCCATACATAAGTGAAAAAGTGAGAAACCAAAGATTGTGTGAATGAATAGACGCTATGTTATGCGTGAGCAAAGGAGCGACGACTAACAATAATGGCATTATGAATTCCTCCTCGGCGGCAAATACATATCGACCGCTCTATTCCAATATATACGTGTTATGTAAAAACATTAAAAATAGATTTGGTTCGTGTATGTTCTTGAAATCAAAACCATCGAAGTTACGATCACTAATTTTATTCCAATGATAAGCTGCAGATAAACCATATTGTATTACAGTATTTCCATTAGTCTAGCCATTGTAGCATAAAAATATACTAACCAAGTGCAGCTCTTCGAAATATTCCAGTAAAGTGTTTCATTCATTTCAATCGCAAGTATCTTTTATTAGCGTCCCTTGAAACGTCCGCTAGTTTTTATGAATAATTTCTCCTTTATCAAAGTACGAGACCTTCTTTCTCTGTTTTTTATAAAACTGCCAATACTCTCTCAAATTAAAAACTCTCATTACTAGGTAATCAAATGAAATATAGAAAGAGACGTTAATAACGGAAATATTCCAGGTACTGAAGTAATCTCTTAACAATAATAGTAATTGCTGCTTCTATTACGATGCAATTACTTTATTCCATCAACGTTGGAGGGTTGACAGCATTCTGAAGTTAATCAAAGCACATTTCTGTTGTATACTGGTTGAATATGCGCGGAGCAATTAAGAAGGCTCTAAATTAGAGTAAAATAGAAAAGAATAAGCATCTTCTTTACAAGACAGGTTTATATAAATTTTCCCGTAGTTATATTTATCTAAAATGGTAAAATTACAATTCTTATCAATTTCGAAACTTTTTGGATACACTCTGTAGGTGACCGGATCTTCCACAGAGCGCAAATTATATTGTTCCGATTTGTTCTTGTATTATTTATAAGCACACCGAATCCGTCCACCAGTACAATTACGAAGGAAAGTACACATACGTACCTATTCCTCGTTTGCTCTACGGATGATATTGCAATTTCATTTTGGCCTGTTACCAGATGCCCGGTTCGTCCGCAACGGTTGAAAAATTGACGAAGTTTCTGACCCAGTTGGCTGATGACATTT
Organism: Dynastes maya; assembly: GCA_029619315.2. Classification (NCBI taxonomy): domain Eukaryota; kingdom Metazoa; phylum Arthropoda; class Insecta; order Coleoptera; family Scarabaeidae; genus Dynastes; species Dynastes maya. Next base: position 80,977,432 of record JAROYE020000002.1, read on the forward strand.
ATGAAAGCGACGGATAGTAGAGGAAGGACAGTCCGCAGCACTGCTGGAACTGTGACGTCGTCAATGTCTGCGCTGTCGATGTACGTACGTGGTGTGGTGTATGAGTGCACAGAAGGTGCCGCTACTCTCATTATCAACGTTTCGTCGCATCGTTTCTGATTCTTGGTTAGTAAAAAAAAAAAGATTTCTATATTTCTTCATGTTCTCGTCCTTATTACGTTGTGCTGCAGTGCTAATGGATGGGGTTAAAGGGAGGGGAGTTTTACAAAAAAGCTTGTTTTACAAGAAAGCAGTGATTTTAAACACCACTCTCGCTTTATATGCTCTACCCGCGTAGAATTTAATTCCAATAAAAACAGAACAAATCGTCATCTCGGGTGTCAAAGACCGAACGCCGTAATATCGTTGCTAATAGCGTAGATAGCCAAAGAACTGCTTCCTAGCCTCGAGCATCGGCTTCCACTGATTCCGAAACAAATCGAAGAAGCAATAGGATTTCACACGCTGCGAGGTGTTAAAATACGCTTTTCCTTGGAAATCCGAGAACGGCGTTCCAACAGCATCTAAAGATCGATCAACATCCATTTAGTGCGGCAAATCTCCGCGATCGCCAACTAGATGTGTGCAGGTACCTATGTCGTTTTCCTCGTTGCGCCTCCGTTTGATGATAGACCTTCGTCGATGCGGGATGGAAGTAAGCTTGCGAGTTTTTACGTTTTATTTGAAGATTTCATTGCAAATATTCTTTCGGAAATGGTTAATATAATTAATAGGTGTATTTATTATCTAGTTGTAAAGCAAACTAGGAGAAGCTTGATATTGTCACGGACTGCCGTGATAGGGGTAGCTAGGGGTAAATACCCGCTTAAAGTATCGTAAAGTTGGGTGGCTTTAGCCACCAGGGTTGACTTTGGCTATTTTTCAAAATTTGTTTTATTTATGCACAATTTCGCTACAAATCTGGCCAAATCTGATTTTTTATTGTTTATAGATTATGTTTGACCAATAAGTATTATTATAATGTAATTGTGCATAAATAAAACAAATATTGAAAAATGGCCGAAGTCGACCCTGGTGGCGAAAGCCACCCAATTTTACGGTATACATAGAAATCCATCTACCTGTTAGAAGAATTTTTATGTTTTAAAAAATACGTAGATGTAAACTTTTCTAATTGTTAGTTATAAAAATTTTATGCAAATAATATGATTAAGCAAGTATCACATCATTCACTTTAAAGTTCTCTTTCTATTAATTACAATAATCTACGGTAATAAACACAATTCTAACACTTGAAACGATGGTATATATGCACGTATGTATTTACAAATTACAGTCGTCCGCGTAATCTACGAGGCTTTCGTTTTGAAGGATAGATTACCCTAGGCCGACTATAGCGAAACATCCAGCGCATGCATTTACATCTAACGTCTAGTCGTGAACGAGGGAACATGGCGTTAGATGCTTACGAATAGCGACGCGACAACATGCTCCTGTACGTTCGTATTGTAGATATACGTATCTATTATAAATGCAGGTGCATTAGGGATGGCCGTCCCGATGTACGTAACGCGTTCATACACGGCTCGACCATACATCAAGCGGCACGCCGTAGGTTACAAATTGTTAATTTAATTATAAAATTTATAGTTGGTCGGGTGAACGTTGAAACGGCGCACGTTGCTGGTTAATAAATCTGGACGGGATATTGCGGTGATTTATTCGCCATATCCAAGGTACGTATGCGTTTCAGCGGATTCCTATATTGTGTTCTATTACATTTGTCAACAGAACGAGAATGGTTATGCTATATACTAAAGGATTGCTTTTGAAAGGTAATGAAGGAAAACCTTACTTTACTAGTTTCTGAGTTTCATCTCAACATCCTTTTTTTGCTTCTTTGGCTATATATCAAAAATGAAACAAGATATCAAGAGCTTTTCGAAGCTCTTCAAGAACTACGTGTACATAGCAGAGCCTTTGAACTTTTTTGACGGAATCGGAAATAACGTGCTGTAGTCAATTTATTGAACAATAGCTGGTGACATTTCAAATCATTTCTAAACGCTCTTTGAAAATAATAATCAATTGTCATCGCCAAGGTTCTTCAATCTATTTAAATACGCATGGTATAAAAGTGGATATATCGCCGAACGGCTACCACGTTTTAAAAATCCTGTAAGATTCTATTTCCCGAAGGATGCACAAAATACACAACAATGAGGTATTTGCAGCAAGCCTGCGTTTATTCGTTGTTCATGATGTAAGCAATTCGCTTTCAACATTTCTACACGGATTACCTATCATTCTTACTATGTATACGCAATACACACCGTCATGTATTTCTCAACTTACTTTTCAAACGGTTGTCTGTAAACTCTATACTCACATTTTATTAATAAAATCATTTGATAACCGCCTGCGTGTTCGTGTTCATTTTACGTAGCTTCTATATTTACGTAGTGCATAAAAATTCTGAAATTTGCAAAAAAGAAAAACAAGGGGGTGGGGGATTGTTTCCCGAAATAAATATTTGTTATAGGGAAAATATTTACGCCATCATTAAGAGCATGTACAACAGTCTTGTCTTAACTTGTTTCTGATATCTCTTATAGTTTCTGAGTTATTGAGTCAAACAGCGACGGGTAGTGTTGAGCTTGGGGTGCTTTACACCCCACCAGTGGGCGATTAGACAGCTAAGATAGTTACAACGTTGTTCTTACACTAAATCAGTCTATAAACCTACAAAGTCTCATTTAAATCGGTGAGATGCACTTACCTGTGTTTGCTTGTTAGTGAAAGTTTTACGCCATTTGACGTGTTAGGGTTTCCAAGATATTGCTTCTGTCTTTCTTTCCTCTACATTCAATCCTCTTCTTTGAGTTGTCATGTTGATTCAGAATAGGTGTAACAATTATTGATTCAAAAAGGAATGTGTAATATTGTCGCGAATAAGTGCTTTGTTTTTAGTTTTAGAAAAGACGCTAACTGAACTTTGCTGCTTTGCGTTCATTGTCTATGTTTTTTGTGTTGCAGTCATTCTTCGATCGGTGACCGGTGCCATCGAGCTGACTGAGCGTCTGGATAATCGCTCGGTCGATTCGAGGACGTCGGACTTTGATGCTCCCGATCAAGCACCGGAAGGACAGTTAGTAGAAGAGGGAATTCTAAAGGGAGTCTCATTATCCGGAATATGTACTCTATTACGGGCAGGGAGCCGCATTGATTTATTGATTATGTATCTTCTGCGTGTGTAAATAAAGATCGTGCGGTGGAGTTGGAGTTGTCTTATTCTGGAGTTTCCTTTTTTTTGAAGTTTGTACCTAACTGTATTGTTGAATCAAACATATTACACATATTAAATCAGACTTGAGATTATTTGTTTCAAGAGGTCATATGTTCGAATCAAATAACGATGTCAAAAAAATTATTTCTTTCAATTAAAAACATATATCTTTGCTGCCATTTAAAATTACGATTTGGTTGACTGAATGCATATTTGTTTGGGTTAAGAACTTTCCTTTCTCTGTGCAGGACTTCCACAAAGGGACATCGAACTACAATTTTCTATTGAAGAACTACAGTGAGTAGTTACCAAATTCGTTATTTGGCCAAATAAATTCAAATAAATTTCAAAAACTCAAATATATTCAAAAACAAAAACAATTAATTACCTAGATAAATAGATAAAATTAGCTACCGGAGAGGAATTGCTTTAGGAAATTGTGAATTTTTTCAAAAATTTCTCAAAAAGGAATATAATTGTTTGATTCAATAAATGCTGTAAACTCATATGTATGCATTAAAAACTGTTTAATTTTCATTACAATTTATATAAATATTAAAAGAAAATTACCTGCATTGTATGTAGTATGTACAATTCCCGTTATTGATCACCCTTTCCCCAACGTTTACCTCCCCCAAAACGTTATCCAACGTAACGTCGACAGAGATGACAGCAATTTCCCTCTGAAATTGTCGTGACATGCCAATAAATTTATAGGTATTGTAATACGCCAGGCATGATTTATGATATAGGACGGCAATTGTCGGCCCATATAAATCGTGGAGCCTCTCCATCTATAGTTAAATGCAATATTACATATTCTATAATAGTAATAAGCAGCTAGCTATCGAGGCGTGATAGACGTCGCGGAGCTTGATTTATAACGCAAGCAAATATCCACATTGCATTATCTTCTACTTCATTTGCGTCGTTGTCATTTCATCGTTAACTATCAACATTGATAGTTTTGTATGCGAAAATCATTCAGGATGCTATGAAAATTAACAATAGAATATATTAGAGAATCATTCTCCTGTATTTGATATCAACGCCAGCAGTTTACAAAGAGAAAACATAATAAATTACCTAAATGAGGGTTCTAAATTTCGCCCGTCCAGTAGCAGGCATCTCTATTAAAAAAACATATTCAGTAAATTTAATATCCATTTCGGGGCTATTTAAAACGAACAAATATTTGGAAGTTAAACCTAGACATCTAGGGGCGTATTCATATGGACAGAGTAGGTCAAGAACGAATCAACAATGTCGACCACGCCCACTTATTTACCTGGATTCGAACATAAGACGAATTTAGGATGTGCCAGTTATTTTTAAATGGATGGCCAGATGTTTTAGTAATAAAAAAGCTGAATATTTATTGCCTTCTAAGTGGAATTTAATGGGATTTCGTTTAAAGGCGACGTCCTTAGGTAAGAGTCTTTTCTTTTGTAATACAGGCTTTGTTTTTTAGTTTTTAGTTGAAAACATTGCTACTTTTCCTTGAATCTCCGCTTAACTAGAAAGCTGTATTTTTTCTTGTGGCTATAAGTATCGTCAGAAATATAAAATCATAATATTTCTTATTTTGTCCTTGGGTTCGTAAATTTCTATTTTTATATAGGGCGATATTTATAGATTTCGAAGACAGACATTCTGGGATATACAAAACAACTTTTTCTAATAAGTGTCGCTTTCTGTATGTGCAGTTGTGCCAAATTAAATAGTTAGTCGTCTATTTAGAAACATGGATTCAGAATACTTACCAACAACCTTCAAATTTAGATACTTTGGCAGGACAAACTCATTTTAGTGTTAATAGTATCACCGGCTTATAAGCATCTGGGTCTCTCCAATTTCTTCTCTCCTTAAAGGTTTAAGATCTACCACACAACAAGAGGAATGGGTTATGTTGTTATCAGTGGCGAAGCGTCTAATTTATGTTGGGGAGACTAAAGATGTAAGTTAAAGGCGCTATGTGTTTATAATGACGTTCAATTTGTCTTTTTTTCATCTAATCAAAAACAAAAAAAAAACAATATCCAGCCAATATTCCTAAATTTAATAATCGGTCATTTGTCATAGAATTTGCGCATAATCCTTTCACTACTTGGAGCTGTAGCAGGTATTGTGTGTAATAAGTGTTTTTCTGTGGAAAAAATATTAAACTAATTCATTTTGCGATTGCTCAGTTACTGATATTACTATAGTACTATAACTTTTCTTATTTATCGAGGGGAAAATTTTTACTGCACCCCAAAAAGTGACTTTCATCTAAAAATACAATGTTTTTCAGTACATACAATTAAACTCAATAGAAATCTAGGTTTCACCTGAAAACCTACATGCAAAATAACGTGAACCTGCGTATCCCGAGCTGTAGGCTACATAGGTCTAGTAGTACCCTGCTACTTTTTGAAGATCGATCCTAAATCTAACGTCCTCATCTAATCTATTGGATAACCGATATATACGAAGCAATAACATTTTCATCCTGTCGTTTAAGAAAACCTTCTTACTTCACCGTCATAATTCCTGTAATCAATAGTACTTCACCACGAACGTATGCAGGCATCAAACCCCAATAACAGCTATACCCACGCCAATAATACACCTCCATCTAACCTAATGGAATTGTCTCTAGACATAATCTTCCGCAATATTCTTCTTCAGTTCGCTCATCCGCATTAATTAACTAATTAATTAATCATCGAGATTCAAATCCACCGTCGCCACCTCCGTCTTCAACTCTACCTCATCCTCTGCCTCCTCATCTTTCCTCAACTTCGGCGGCGTCACGCAGCGCGCCGCAAAACGGATAACGAACGCGAACAGACGCTAGCAACTCGAAATTTCAACGACCCGAAAGCGTGTTGGAATCAATTAATGTACAAAATTCCGCGGATAATTATTAATTAAATATAGTTGCCGGTATTTGAGAGTATATACATATATATATATAGGTTATTAATAATGCTCTTTCGATGCCAGTATTGCGGGTAGTTTGATGTCAGACACATTCATATTAAAATGTCGCGTCTGATTAGTTAGTTAATTTAGTTTGTCTGCTATGAACGATCGAAGCGTGGACTTCATCCAACCTGTCACTATTTTGCGTTAGGTATTATTAATTTTCATTAAGATACTATGGTTTATTGTTTATTTCTTTGTTGCTACTATAAGTTGGTAAAATTTGAACAAAAATTGAAACGGTCTTTGTAAAGTACATTAAGAGAAGTACGCTATTGCATGTCGCATTTTGTAAAGCTACAATAAACAACATAAGAAATTGCGAAATTGTATAACACGTAGCAGCTACGCTTTATGTGATATTGCAGTAATCTTTCAAGCGTAGTCTTCGAGATTATACGGATTCTTTCGTCAAGTAAACAAATCGTATTCTTACTACGCATTTGACAATTTAAATTCGATTTAAAATTTCCAATTTCAAATTTGTTATTATAGTTCCGATTGTCGAAGAATTATTACGTAATAGTTTGCATTTAGGACTTAGCCGATGGCAATTCATTACTACCATTGCCTAAAGGCAGTGGTAAATACGGAGAAGTACGATCAGACTTCAGCTCTTTTAAAAAAAGAATTTATGCAAATCGAATAGTATCCAAATTGAGCATCTATTGCAACAATTCATTTCAATATTTTACGCAAGAATCTAAATTCTGCATAAGCAATAGCATTTTCGAAAAGAATTGTGAATAATGAAAACGATTTTTATGTTCAGTGCATTCATAGCTTACCTTTGTGTTAACTCATGAAGTCGTCAGCCCCTCCACGTGTTTTATTTACCAAAATAACTGGTATTTTACGTACATAAGTACAACTATCAAGGCGTTTAATGTACATCCAAAGTCAAAGAACTAAATTTCGTCTCACAAATGACAAATAGCGAATAAATACCTTCATATGTAAATGGAATAAAACGCTTTAACTGACGTGGGCGCACCTTGTATTCAATTAATTATCCTTCATATTTTAAGCTTTTTTATTACCGACGATAACATTTATTTTCAGTCCACAGGTACTACAAATTTCCGCGTTACAAAAGTTTTCCATACGCAACACCTCAGCTTTTACCCTTCCAACAACAATACAGTCTTACAATACAACTTGTGCCACATGTTTCTTTCAGTTCAGTTAATTGTACTGTTTGTAAGATTTAAATAACGTAACGTTCTGCAGATGATTTTACTGTTATCTTCAGATTATTCCTGGAAATTCATTAACAATTTTGTTAAATAAACTACATAGGTTTGTAAGAAACGAATACTCTAAATTCATACCTTAAAAATCAGGATAGAAATTCCATTGAAATACCGAAATATTCAAACCTTACACTCGATATCAACCCAGGCTTCAACTCAAACTTAAACCCAACATCTATAAATAAAATCACATTTCCAATCGAATTTAGCCAAGCACATCTACACACAGTAGGTATATCACCCAGTGACTATACAAACACCGACAAAACGCGCGACAGCCAATAGTTTATATTTATATCAAGTAAGTAGTGCCTACCAACATACTAAGAAGTGGAGTGTACGATTCTAGTCGAAAGAACGAAAACAGCAGCGCCACCCTACCCTAAATTTGTGTTACGATGTTTGGTCACCGAGAAAACCAGGACAAAAAAAGAAGCAATAAAATAAGGCGAAGTACGACCGACTTGCTAGAATAGAAGATTGAACCAAGGAAAAGTAGAAATATCCCGGAACATTGCTGCAGCAGCGTAGGTAAAAATTTAATTAAAGTATTTTTAAAGGTGAGGGGATGAGAGGAACTCGGAAAAACCGAGTTGAACGAGGTTTCTTGAAAGGAGAAGAAAAGGCCAACACGCTAGAGTATTACTCTGGAATGTCTATTTAGGAAATGGTACGAATGATGAAAGAAATAGTGAAAATAATAAAAAAGACCACGCAATATTTGCTTTTAATTAAGTTTAATTATATTAAGATATTTTAGACCATTGATTGGTTTTGGTTATGAGTTATTGTCCTTAAATAGTATAGAATCTCGGTCAACTATTGTTATCAAAGCTGTACGAGTTATTTGGCCCTTTTACAAAAAATCTTACTACAGAATTGTTTGTATTTCACGCCATATAAACTGAAAGAAATGAAGTGATCATTTTAACTAAAGCTTTGAAATAACAAATATTTGGGGACGATGCTTTGCTCAGTTTCCGCTGCGCACGATACAAGTTTAGTTTTTTAAATGGAACATCCTGTATGTTATTGCGATTTTAGATGCCCTCCCTCAATTCATGTCAACTTTCATCAGTATTCCCTATACTAATCTATCTTACTTTTTGAGATAATTGACATACTTTGAGACTTTTGCGAAATGTCGCTGTTTCTTGAACGCCTGATATCTTAAAAGCCTTGCACGCTAGCGTGCTGATTTAAATTTTATTCGACTGAGTATTTCTTGGAGTGTCAGGCAATACATCGGAAAGTTTTTTTTATGTCGCTGCCGTGTTTGATTCATGCTATTTCAATTTTTTTTAATGGAATACCCTGTATATTTTTCCTCAATCTGATGATGAAACTGTAATAGAACTTTTTTTATAATCATTTCCCTGTAGCTAAAATGTGCCGTTCTTTAGTGAATTAAATATGAATTAAATATAAACTGCAAAACTTAATTTATGCAAACAATTTCACATGTATTCGAAGTGAACACCATTTTGCTTCGTACAAACTGTAGTGTGATTCCTTGTATTTTTTTTATTGAAATTTTATTAACATCTCGGGAGTAGTACAGGGCGTTCCATTGAAAGAAATTGAAATAATATGATTCGATTTTGGCAACGATATCGATGGCCATCTTGTAGAATCTGGTTGATATAAGAAAATATTCGATGTGTTGCCAAAAACTCCAAGAAATACTCAATCGAATAAAATTTGAGTCGCCACCCTAGCGTGTAAGGCGTTTGAAATACCGGCCGCTAAAGAAACAGCGACATTTCGCAAAAATCTCAAATTATGTCGATTATCTCAAAAACTAAAATAGATAGGCATCTAGGATCGCAATAGTATACAGGTGTTCTATTTAAAATACCAAACTTATATCGTGCGCTGTGTGTTATGCAGCATTTGTCTCCGAATATTTTTTACGCGAAAACTTTTTCTCTAAATTGCTCAAGAAAAGAATTATCTTCCGTCCACGCACTGGGTGGACACGCTGTATGTATTCTGTAACTTTTTTTCTTAACCATATTGAAATTACATGCAGATTTATGTTTGGGAAGCAACGAGGAAGGCTCTTGTCTAGTGTCAATACATTGCTATATACGTTTATTTTTCGACGATTGTAAACAAAATCAAGGAAATCGTTGCTGAGAATAATTATCCCTAAGAATTAATTGAAGGACTTATCAATTTAAGTAGTGTATACACAAAATTTAAATACAAGTTTAAAAAAAAAAACTCAGGTGCCATATCAGATTCCTATGATTATTCCAGCCGAACTAAACAATATCTAAACAGCAGAGCGAATGAAGAAAATTTAACCGAAAGAAGCACATGTCAGATAATATCACTCGCTAAAACGGTGGCTCAGCAATAAAGGCTTTAAAATAATAATGGTAAAACGTTGTATTCCGTTTTAAAAACTGAAAATACCGCTCCTTTCATCTTGTAGACTGAAATAGAACACGCAAGTACATTCTTTCAATTGATGATCTTTCGTCTCTAAATCATTCTGCAAGAATCCGAATCCGCTTTACAAAATTCGTTTTTTGCAATCAATCGACCGATTACGTACAATTCAAATTTCGTCTCCAGCGATGCCCGGAAAAAAACCGGTAAAAACGACAACAATCACTCGCGCAAAGTTACACAATAGCTCGCGACGCACACAGCGGCAGCAACAACAACGGTGCGGCGAAAAGGTATGTGTAATCGGGCGCTCGAGTGCAACCGTAGAGAAAGCGGACCCGAATCGCCGTGAAAAAGATTACGAAATTCAGCGGTCGGGATTTTTTTCCCTCTTCCCCCAGTTTTTCGTATTACCACGCTATCTATCTTAGTCTGTCCCCATCGAGATCTCTCTTCACGTCACGTCGAAATAGGAAACAAAATCGAAAATAGCGCGTAACGTTGCAATATTATTGATAACAACACGTCATCGTACGCTGTCCAACGGAGGTCTTACAAAAACCGATTTAACCGGGCATAACGAAAAAAAAATCGCGTCTAATCAGAAAATTACGGACCGTAGAGGTAAACGGTCGAGTATAAATAGAAACCGAGATGATATAAGCGGGCACAGTGTACCCTTAACCACCTCGCGTGATAGGTGAGTGATAAGATGAGACACCCGCTTCTCTACCTGCTGGCGACGTGCGTGGCGTTCGCCACGCTGTGTTCGGCGAGGAACATCAAAGATGAGGAACTCGAGGATCTAGCGGTAGCCGCTTCCGGCCACCATTACAGCAAGAAACACGATGAGGAAGGCGGAAGTTCGCATCACGGCGACCATCACGGTGAACACGGCGAAAAGGGTGCCAAAGGTTACAAAAGCGACCATCATCACGACAAAGGCGACCATGGAAAGTTCGGAAAGGGCTACGACTCAGATTACTACGGCGAAAAGGGAGGACACGAAAAGAAATCCTACGACGAAGGTGATCACTACTCTTCCCATCACGAAGACGGCGGTAGCCATAAGGGAGGTAAATTCGGCGAGAAAAAGGGACATAAGAAAGGACAAAAGACCACCGGATTCCACCACAAATCCCACAAAGACGATTACCATAAAGAGCACAAGTTCTACGACGATTATCACAAAGGCGGTCACCACTCCAAATTCGGCGACTTCTACGGGCATCACGGAAGCAAAGAGGGCGGTCACAAAAAGGGAGGCAGCCACAAGAGCGGACACTACGAAGACCACTTCGGCAAAAAGGGACACCACGACAAAGGACACTACGAAGACGATCACAAGGGCCACAAAGGACACCACGGAAATGAAAACCATCATTCCCATTACGAGGATTACGGAAAGAAAGGCGATCACCATGGAGGCAAAGAATACGGGTTTAGCAGCGGCGGCGGCCATGGAGGTGGCGGCGGCGGTGGCGGCCATGGAGGCGGCGGCGGCCATGGAGGCGGCGGCGGAGGTGGGGGAAAGTATTAGATTTATGAGAAAAGAATTCTGGTCCTACCAACATCACCATCACGTCGTAGTAAAATTTTATTATTATATTCTTCTTGTTGGTCTGTTCGTTCAACTCAAATAACCTCTAATGTTGTATGTTAATATTTATTTCATACTTTTTTTTGTTTTGTTTCCATCTGCAAGATATAGACGTATAATTCGAATTTGTTTTTCGAGTATAAGTACATTATTGGTTGGAGTTTCCCTGTTGTTGTTTTTATATGCTGTTGTCTGTTATAACTCTTTGTGTTACATAAAATAAATGTATATAAAGAAAATGCTCCCTTTCTTTGATTCAAACAAAAAACAACACCTCAAATATCATTTTTTATCGTGTAGAAACGAAATTTTAATAAAACATTTTCTGTTCTGTTTTCTGTTCGTAAATGTCGACGCTGCTTTAAATTTAAACAAGCTAGCAATAGAAAATAACCGTTTTGAATAATACGTTATACAATAAACCGTTTTGTAAAATTAAAATCAACGTTACGAAACGGCAAAAACACGCTTTGAATTGCAAAGGACATTTCTCAAAAATTTCCGAACGACCTCCACGATTATGAAACCGCTTCTATTGACCAAAAAAAGCTAACCAAATCGAGTAAACTAGCAAAACAAATGTACAATTTAGCGAATTTCACGCACGATCGTTCTTGAACGGTTAATTTCTAACCATACACCAACACACCGAAGCTGATTTTTATCCCCACTTAGGCGATAAAAATTCAAGCACCGTTTACACGGTCAAATAAAGAGCTTTTACATATAAATAGAACGACAGGAAGAAAATTTTGTTTAGTATCCACATTTCCGTGGACGAGTCATTGCTCGGGGAGAAAAATGAATATCGCAATTCACCTGCTTCTAATCGTATTCCTCCATTTGAACCTCCACGAAGTTATTCGAGCAGCAGACCACGAGAGTGGCGAATCTAAATACCTTAAAGGTTTCGTCAAGAACCACGGTTCATCGCACTTTGACGCTTATAACTCCGCACATGGAGAAAAAGGAGATAAAATGTATAAAAGCAATCACTACCACAAGAAAGGTGCCAAAGGATCTTTTGAGAAAGGCTTGGACCAGGGTAAATTTGGAAAAAATTATGGTGAAAAGAAGGTAGTTCTAGATACCAAACACACCTCAGCTGGTGGGAAAAAAGGTGCTGAATACGGTGAAAATGAATACTATAAGAATAACAAGAAACACTCGGGATACGGTGAATTGTACAACGCGGACGCTTTGAAGAAGAATAAGGCCTTCTACGATAAAGCTAACAAGAAAGGGCACTTCAATAAGTACGGGAATGCTCACAGTTACTTCTTGAACAGTCAGAAAGGGCAAAAGTCCGGAGGGAATAGCAGGGGCAACTCACAGGGGCACGGATATAAAATTATCAAACGTTAGATTGGATCGAGTGGGAATTTTAAGCGCGGAAAATGTTAAAAGGAAGCCGATGAAAGTGACCGAATGCAATAATATATTTATTATTTCATTTTTTTATGTACATTTACGTATAAATATTATCTCATTACATACCATGATATAACCTAAACTAACATAAATAAATAAATACAAGAATAAAGTATATGTTCTGCTAATTTCTCGCCACAAACCCGTTTCTTTTTTACTGGAACCGCAACTGCTAGAATAAGGAAATATGCAAAACCGGAATATATTATACACAAACATAATACACGAGTACAGCGACAGCTAAAAGGTAATTGGTCGCACGAAATTGCATAATATCGTTACCTCCGTACAGTAAAAACCTGGTAAAAAGTGGAAAGTTATCGGTCCGTTTGTTTTCGCCGCCTTGCAATGCGCGTTAGACCAGCAAAATTCCGGTTTGGAATTCGGTTTATTAAACAATTTAACGCGCTGTCACGTCGTCGTTACGTAAAGAAAGAACGCTGAATTATAATAATAGATACTGTGCCGAATATACTGTTCCTCTAACGCGAATTTTAAGTGCGGCGTACAAAGTAACCTAGTTGAATGGAAATTATCGACAAATTAGCCGTGTAAAATCAAGCATTTGATACATGTTATACATTATATTACATTGAGAAGTGAATTGGCGTTTTTTTTGTTTTAGTTATTTTATACGTTCCGCAGATTATAGGTAAGTATATAGTAAAAGAATTGTTGAAGATTAACAACATTTACTTCTAAAAGTCACAAATAATTTTAGTTGATCTAATAAGATTTCTTGAAGTATCCCAGCTAAATCGTGAGATTCTAAAGCATCACCCATCCCGTACTAATTTTTGAACAACAAAAGTTAACGTTTTTAAAATAAACAGGTAGATTTATATTTTTTGCGAACTAACTTTTAATGTTATCGGTAGTTCACTTGCATTTTCAGTGTTACCGAAAGTGATAAGAAGTGATACCAACTTTCTTATTTCAAATAGAACATCTTATATATTGTTATGGTCTTGGAACGATGATGGAAAGACGAACTCAACGATATCAATACACTTTAACTTATATAAAAATCATCACGATACGCAGCAGTAAGGACTATGATAATTAAAGCGTGACAAACGGTTGTAACCGCAGAGGCGCCGTGAAAAGAGCTGTGTTTACTATGTACATACAAAGAATCGAGTGGACGTTCGATTATCGGTTGATCGGTGTGCGTGTACTATTTATAATGTTAAAGAAACTGATGAGAAGAAACCGTCCGGGGCGTACCGCGCAAAAGTAGACACAGTATTAATAAAAAAATAATAGATTGTTACCTTTTATTGACGTATCGATGTCTACCGTTGTAATGTGCGACTGCCATGGTACGCCGCGTAGTACTGCAACATAAGCAATAGGCTTCCATTGTCGATTCGGTCAGGCCTCGACGACGGTCTGAAAACGTTCTCGTATACTTTGCAAATGATCGTTCAGCATCTAATGAAGTAAGATTTGCGAAATTCAAATACTCCTGTATCTCTTCTGTGCAGTCTTGAATTACAGATATAGATCGAACCATTTCTAAATCCAGATTTTTATTTAAAACTGCACGAAATTTTTGCGCGAGATCTAGTCCTACAGGATCCGTCAAGCTTTCTAGGGCGGCTGCTAAATTGTTGATGTTATTTAACGAGTCTTGTATAGATAAGTGAGTATTTTCTAACTGCAAAATAGTTTGTATCCCTACTTAATCCTACGCCTTTCCTATTTTGATCCTTAATTGAAAGTTGCTACTGATACTTGAAAATGATTACTTTAGACGCATCTTCGCAAGTATCAATTTTAAACCAAACGCTTAAACATGCTTGAAATCAGTTGTTCATGCGGAATCCTAAAATAGAGAAACATGCAGAGTATTCAATTTAAAACGACGTCGTAACTGTTTCCATTAGTACCACAAACGATAAAGATTTTCAAAACCGACCATGTTCCATATCTTGAAATATCTTAAATAAACGACAAAATATAAAAATTTATTTTGGGCTGTGATATTGCTAAGTAGCGTAGTAAGAATGGAGCATATTCAAGCAAATAAATAAAAAAAAAGTATCGTCCTAAAGCTAAACCCTCATATTTCCCTATTTCCTCACTGAAATATTAAATACAAAATTCATCATACATATAATACGTATTGCATTCCCACTAATTTCATTCGCTAAGTTTATTACATTTATTTTAAAAATGCGTCCCTACTTCTCACACTATTATACTAACTCCATTACATGAATAGCATAACTTTTATGAATTCTTGCTTTTTATTTTAGTGCTTTTATGAAGTGGCAGCAATTTCAAAACATATATCGTTCTCAGGAAGAACTCGTAATACGTATACACTAATACATTATTCTACAATATTTGTTCATATTTAACCAAGTTTAATTCCGCATTCCGTCCTATTTCATCTCGTTCTGGTATCTAACACCGTTCAAAACTCAAAATTATAACCCTAGTTAATATACAAGACCGCATGGAAAAGCGGTAATGTAAACAACAAGTATAAGTTTGTCTTGGAAGACGAGGGTTGCCTTGAACCATATAAATGGTTCTTATTTAATATTCGTTTTGTTTTACAATCTTGCATATGTATAAACGAGGCGGTTTGTGCACGTTTTACATGGTGATACGTCAGATAACGTAGGGCGTTTTGTAATAATTTGTATTTTATAATTAATTTAATTGTAACGTTTTGTAATTAAAATAAATGTTCTTGGACTTGGATGAAATTAGCAGTGCCTCGATGATGTTTATAACGTCAATTAACCTCGTTAGCTGTAAAGAACGAACACAACAAACTATTCCTTGAATACAGTTTGCAGTAAAAACTGCATTTTTAAAGCTGGTGTAATAATAGGCTCAAACCGTAGATAATATTTATGAGAAAGGTGACTTGAGAATTAAACTTGAATCAACCCTAGTTTGAGTTGCATTTGAGCAAAATATTTACTAATTTTTTTGTCAGCGTCTTGTAGAGGCTCATACTATGTGCCACCTTGAAACAAAAGCAGCAATTAAAAAAACTGAATTATAGGCTAGCTTTACGCTAAATTTTAGAGAACCTGGCAGTTACTTGTGTTGCAGACTAAAGTAACGTTGCAAACAGTGAAAACCCAAAACAATTAGTAAGATTTTCGATTATAACCAAAAAAGCAAAAATTCTCTCTCTCTCTCTCAATCTGGCTCTCTCAAATATACGGGCAAACGATTAAGTACGAGAGGAAAGTACTAGATTATATTTCTCAATTCGTTGACAGAAGTCGGACATGGAAGAAGGAGAAAGTTTTGTGTGTGTACAATTTGCACAGATTTGTAATGTTCATTTTTATTACTCCAATTACACAATATAAAACAGCATCAACTTACAGCCGATCAAAAGGTATATAACAACAAAAATAGACAATGAAAAACCCAAAGCGGATACCATACCACAAAAACCGAGTGCATAATCTTGAAAAAGTTACCAATATACACTTGCTTAGATAAATAAACGAATTGTATACAGAACTGAACATTTTCTGTCAAGCCATAGGGCAAGTAAGCAGTAAACATTGAAATAGTAAATCTTAATAAAACAATGTTGGCAATTTGTTTAGATTAAAAGAATATGAAAAATACCTATACGCCGCAAAGAATGTAGATGATACAAGTAGTAAGTAGGTTTTACATCCTAATCAATCTCACATCAAGGTGAACGAAGACTTCGCAAGCAGCGAACTAAACGACTCGTTCCAGCCTATCGCGATCTCTAAATAAATTCACCGTTTAGTCGAAACGATATGACCGCATAATTAGCTTTTTTAACCTGTGAGCAATCCGCAAGCAGAAACGAGAAACAAAAGCCAATCTATTACGATTCTAACCATTAAAACGAAAGTTGGAAATCGAAAGAGGTATATAAATAGGTAGGGAGACGAAAATCCACGTCCAGTACATCGTATCTAGTTGGCTGTTGCGTTTTAATACTGTACTGGGTCAAATCTTGAGATGAGAACATTATTTCTAACATGTGTCGGTGCTTGTTTGTTCGTGCTAAGTTACGGAAGAGCCCTGCAAGATGATCATCACCAACTAGGAGAGTTAGCAGACTTGGAGGTCGCAGCGACTGGTCATCATTATAGCAAAAAGCATGAGGAAGAAAGCGGAAGCAAGCATGGAGGTGATCATCATGAAGAACATGGCGAAAAGGGTGAAAAAGGTTATAAGAGCGATCATCACCATGATAAGGGTGATCATGGGAAATTTGGGAAAGGTCACGACAGTGACCATTACGAAGAAAATGGAGGCCACAAGAAGAAGTCCTTCGACGAAGGCGACCACGACTCGTCACATCACGAATCGGGAAAAAGCGATAAGGGAGGTAAATTCGGCGAAAAGAAGGGACACAAGAAAGGGCAAAAAACCACCGGATTCCACCACAAGTCCCACAAAGACGATTACTACAAAGAACACAAATTCTACGACGATTATCATAAAGGCGGTCACCACTCCAAATTCGGCGACTTCCATGGACACCACGGCGGCAAAGAAGGTGGCGGAAAGAAGGGCGGCAGCCATAAGAGCGGCCATTTCGAAGATAGCTTCGGCAAGAAGGGTCATCACGATAAAGGCCACTACGATGACGACCATAAGGGACACAAAGCTCATCACGGTCACGAAACCCACCATGCTCATCATGAAGATTATGGAAAATCAGGTGCCTCAAAGGGCGGTAAAGAATTCGGGCATAGCAGTAAGAGTGGCGGAGGTGGCGGCGGTGGCGGTGGAGGAGGCGGCGGAAAACACTAGACCATCTAAGTTAAGAAAATTTTCAAACCAAATATTATTTATATTTGCGAGAAAACAGTTGTTTTTTATTGTTGTTGCTGTTATGTAAATTTATTTGATACTTGTAGATAGACGTTATTAAAATTGTTGTTGTTACTATTTGAATAAAATAAAATCGTTTAAGGGAAACTTTTTTGCGTTTCTTACTAAAGCAATGTTGATTTCATCATTCACTCAAAATTGGGTAAATGAATTAATACCACGATAATTCTTTGTATGATAAAAAAGGCAAACCATAGCAAAATACCTGTGCAATCGAAATTTACACTTCGTTAATGCTTCGACAAAAATGGGAAACCGTTACAATGGCATTCGATTCACCGCAATTATGATATCACACAAATTAACACAAACTTTCACCTATTCTCCCGGGCAAAATTGATCCAAATACTCCCATGTCATAACAATTACGTAATCTTTTTACCTTTTATGTTTGTAATAATTTGTGAGTTAGTTTATTCCTTGAAGAATCTTTGATTGACAGTAGGGAGGGATGGTGATCGTATATATATATACACTCACCGCACGTTTAGCAGCTTCAAAGGAAAAAATAAATCTCTATGTATAGAAACAGCTTACAAGGTCGTTTATTTATAAAGAGCGCACCGTCTTTTGCTTAAATAGCAACACAATATTACATTTTCTGGGGGTGTCCAATATACATGGCCAACACTATATACAGTTGAGCCAGAAATCGCAATACTTCATCTAAAGCAATAGAAAAAGCAACAACAGGAGTTATCTAGTAATTTAACTCTCTTCGATAGCCTCGTTTAGCGTCCCCTACGCCGAAGTCACGACAGATACTTTATTGCAATTAAAACTCTTAAGAGTTTCCACAAACTACCCTAAATTTAAAATTAATTTAACCCGCTCGGCGACGCGAACGGCCTTTCTCCCACTATTCTCCAGCTTCTGCCCCCCGGCCCTCAATTATTTAATAGCGCTTCGTCGAGGGTGGCGAAGGTGGAGTTGGTGCTTTCGGCGTGGCACCACCAAAACACCAAAAACCATTACCCGCTTTACCCATTAAGTAACGATGCGTTTCATTTTAAATTCGATAATTACGCTATTAAAATTAATTGTAGTTTGTAACGGAAGAGCATTTCGTTCTATTACCTAATTTGAGATTTTATGGACGATAATGGTAGTTACAAAAACTGTCGGTTAATTGAGGGTGGCTGAAATAAAATTGGATTTTATCGCTAAATCTGTACAAGATCTCAGTAGTATTCAATGAAAAGTAATTAAGAGATAATTTTATACATACAGCATAATGTATAACAAACAGAAGGCATATACAAAGTAAAACTTCTATGGTATCATATGAAAAAGTATATATCGGACGTCCCAAAAACAAAGTGACATTTTATAAGAAAAATTAAATGCCTATATACTGAATTGAAATCCAAAATATGCGATCTCCATCGCAACGCCGAAAAGATCATAAAACTCTTCAATGGTTTCACTCCGGTTTTGATAAGAAACTTTACAGTTTATGCGAAATTTGTACAGTGCGAGTCAACCGTAAGGAATAAATTCGATAGAAGGGAAATTGTTGATTTTCAATTCTGCCTTTTTTTTAGACAATATTCGGATATACAGGGTGAAGTGTTTATGTGTGGTGACATCATCGGTATTTTTTTTTTAGTGGCAACCCCCATTTTTTATTCCGTATTCTGTCACTCGATCCAATTACCAACATGGTAATGTAATAAGTTTTTTACCTTACAGAAGGAAATTTTTGAGAAAAATAATAGAAGTGCCAAGTGGATGAAGGAGCTATGTTACAAAAAACTGTTTCTGAATAAATTAGATTTTAATAGGGTTAGTTGGCATCTTTTATTGAATAATTATTTTTTAATGCAATTTATTTCATTTGTAAAAAGTGGTAGTAGATTAATAATATATGGCCAAACATCTAAATTGAACATGGAACGAGAAAGTGTATTTTTATTATTATTATAAGCGAGTAACAAGCACAACATTATTATCAAAGCAGATGCGCAAAATGTCAAATAACAACTTCTTGACAATAAGCTAACCTATGCTGAAACTCCAATAAAACAGTTTCTGGTGCAAATTCTCTGATGGTAGCTCTTATCCTCTCCTTCAGGTCTTCCAAATTGTGTGGTTTCTCTTTGTATTTAGCACTTTTTACGTAGCCCCATGAAAAGAAGTTCAGAGGTGTTAAATCTGGAGATCTTGCAGGCTATTCCACTGCACCTTACACAAGGAAATTTTTGAGGGCTCGTTGACAAGAGAACTGTATCTTCACTTCTTGCAAAATGAGTTAGTTCCGGCACTGCTCAATATTTTTCCCAACGCTAGTAATCCCGGTATCCCAAATAATTCCTTATGGCAAGATAGAGCACCACAATTATACTTTTCCTAACCAGTGGATCGGCCGACGAGGTGTAGCGGAATGGCCTGCAAGATCTCCATATTTAACTCCTCTGGATTTGTTTTTATGTAAACTGTATACCAAGAAAACCAGACAATCTGGAAGACTTAAAGGAGAGGATAAAAGTACCATCATAGCAGTTGCACCAGAAACTATTCCTAATGTGTTATTGAAGTTTCAGGATAGGTTAGTTTATTGTCAAATGATTGCAGGTGGACATTTTGAGCATTTGCTTTGATAATAGAGTTGTATTTATTCCTTGTTTATAATAATAATAAAAGTGCACTTTCCCGTCGTCTTCATAATTGTTTTTCTCAAAAATGTCCTTATACAAGGTAACAAACTTATTACATTATTGTGGGACTAAGAGGGTAGAAAAGGTAGCAACAGACGGAGAGAGAGTGAGGAGAAGAGGGAGTAATGGCGGAACTGATGTGTAAGACGTAAGATGTAAGACGAAAGGTGTAAGACGATATAATGTAAGACGTATAGTGTGTAAAAGACATAAAGTGCAAGACGAAAGGTAAAAGACGAGCAGTAGAAGACGAAAGAGCTTGTATTTTTTCTGTTTCAATAATAAAACCTACATTATTATATTGGCAATTAGATGGAGTGTCAGAATATGGAATGAAAAATTGGGGTAATTAATTAAAACAGTTGGAATCTTCTTTGATTGTAAAAAAATGTATGTCTAAATAAAAGAGAAGCGCATACTGTATGAGAAATTATGAAAAGATAACTCTGTCGATCTATTCAACGTGCCACAGAATGATAAAGCATCTTTTTTCTGGAATTGTTTGAATGCTAACTAATTCAACCGGCATTAATATAAATTATTCTTTTGTCGTAGCGTACAAATAAACCGTTGAGGCCGACAAATTCGCCACTAATTCGCGACATACACACACGTACGTGTACGGACACAGCGGCGCAGCACCACGATACAAAAACGAAACACAATGACACGCAATTGGACGTAATTATTTTATTGACCTCCAGCACGTCGCACATTAAGACCAATTGACCAAAATGTATAACTGGATAATCGCCCCGACAGTAAAACGGTGCATTTATTTCGAATATCTTTAATTATCCATTATTGTATCGCATCGGTTGTTAGTAGTATCGCTGATGCCGTTCTCGTTACCGTTTGATCCATCCCTACGTCCTAACTACGTCCAACAATCATTATTGATGATACTGTTCTCTTTTATCAGCTCGCCCATACTGCTATTACGTAGACGTTTTCTTTATTTTAGCTTGTAATTATATGACGATTGCTCTTTTCGATGTTCAAAGGGGATTCGAAACAATTAGGAGGCATTGTAAGCACAGATACGGATCCTCTGACTTTACAATAGTGAAAATTGAAAGAAAGAAACCCTTATAAGAATTGTGAAACGACAAATGGATGACTTAAGTGGTTAACATATAACCGTTGGTAACTGCGATCTTATTCTCTTCAAAAAGATATGGTACTGATGGCATCATTATCCGTCGAAACATGTGGTCCTTGCGTAATAAACCACAAGTGGATGATTTACACAAACAAATCGTATACAACACGGGAGGTCACCCTCATTCATTTGGAAATGCCCTTCGTTGCGGTTTCATTTGAACTTGCGTAAAACCCAGAAAGGCAATGTTATATTTGATATCTATATATGTGAGATCCTTTAATTCCAAACAAAATTTGCGTTTCAGAAACATTAATAGGATCCATCGTAAACATATTGTGTTTATCAAGCTGAAAGATGTTATACCTCTTATGCGTTGATCGCATGTAATATACAAGGCGATTTGTAATAGGTTGACATCTTGTTCGGGGAATTGTTTAAAACAAAACATTTTAAATAAACGAAGGCCCTATTTTTTTTTATTTATAGAACCAAAACGGATTTGAATTTTAATAAACTAGAGATGATTATTAAAATACAACTTTAAAAATAAATAACTAAAAAAAAGACAAATGACTAAGAAATTATTGCCTAATTCAAAATGCTCTCCTTGAGCTCGAATATTAGTTTGACAGATACGAACCATTGGGTCGTAAATACGCGCTATTATTGCACCATCTCGCACCATCAATTTCATTAAATCTAATTGCTATTTCAAGACAAGTAATTGTTCGCCTATGTTTATTTCGACACTGTAAAGTAAAAAAAATCCAAGCGTTTAAGTCGGGGGATCATCTTTAAATCAATAAAATTTTAATCTGTTGTAGCTCTGTAAATAGAAAAAATAGTACCTATTTATGTTTACATAACAGTTTACATTCCGCGATCAATTTTTTATCGGCCAAAACATCTACATGGCTTGAAGCTGTAGAATTGGCAACCCCAATAACACCCTCCGTTAAATAGATTTTGACGCAGTGAGAATCTCTGGACAGAGAACAACTAGATTTTTTCTTGAGATGCTACACATAAACGAATTTAGAAATTCTATCAATTTCAAAGCAGCCACACAAAATTTTAAACACATTTACTGTCATTTACGATATTTAGATCAACAAGTAGAAACTGATAGGTGATTAATATGGATTCTAATTTTTAAATATTTCAAAATTTAAATCTAAAGTTTATTACCATTGTTTCATACTTTTATAATATTATTAGTTTTGTTTATCTTTTGATTTTATAAGATTGCAAAAAGCAAAACATTGGCGAAGTAAAAAAGCGGTTATAGATTTTTTTGTTCTTTTCGTTGCTAATGACAGGCAGACTACTATAGGTGAACGTCACTCACAGCCAGCTCTTTCAAATTTCCTCCAAAAAAGAGCAAACTGCAAACTGCATGGGCTAACTCCTAAATTGCATTTTACTCTAAATTTTATACATATACATACACACGTAAAATTTCATATGTATTTATTATACGTGCGTTTCAAAAACGTCACAGCAAAATTGCATTTTAATTATTGCACGCAAAATATATTAATCGCAACGGCTGTAATTTGAATAAAGTTCTGAATTTAAATTTATAAACGGCGACCAAACAAAAGCACGAAAAAATAAACATGCAAAATACGGCGAAAATATTTTCAACGAACACGCAGGGAATGAATACAGCTATAATAATACGCTTTTGTTATTCTATTTTATGTATTAAATATTATCCCGTAGTACGATATAGATACTACAATCTAAATTGCTGATTTGTTTACTATTTCATACGGCTGAAAAAAGGACTAGGGGATTGATTCCAATGAAGGTTTTTAAAATAAAATAGGATCGCATCATTTGCAACATATATCTCTTTCTCTTGTACATATTAAAAAGGAGATCTATTCTAAAATGCAGCAAATTTTATAATCTACATATCTCGAATACATATTACTTTGAGGTACATACCACAATACAAGTTTATCCAGGTCCCTTTTATTATTATACAAACTCAACATGAAGATGGCGCTACTGGTCAAAGATATTCTTGTAATATAAATGCGCATACGTTGAAAGATACATTTGAAAATTTCGCCCATGTTGGACGCTCAGCTGTTGTTCAGTAGTCGTTTGTGTCAGTCGATGTTAATGTTTCTGCAAAAATGTAAAATATCGCATTCGAACGAACATTTCCAAGGCCCTGTTGAAGCAGTTTAAGCCAAATAAGTCGGAGTTTTGGCGTCAATTATTAACTGTA
This sequence comes from Dynastes maya, assembly GCA_029619315.2. NCBI lineage: Eukaryota > Metazoa > Arthropoda > Insecta > Coleoptera > Scarabaeidae > Dynastes > Dynastes maya. The sequence goes on from JAROYE020000002.1 coordinate 81,001,230, forward strand.
GATAAAATTTGGATACACCATGAGGCAAAGGCACAATCGAAGCAGTTGACTGCAGAAGGTGAAAAAGGCGAAAACTCAAAAATAACATCGGCCGGGAGAGTGGTGGCGACAGTTTTTGGGGATACTCATGGAGTTGTGTTAATCGATTATCTTGGAAAAGGAAAAACAATAACGGGGGCATTCTACGCATCATTACCATCGTCTCACTCTTTAGTGGTCGCCATGGCAAAAATTCATGAATTGACGTTCGAATTGATAGACCACCCACCCTGTTCAGCGATCTGGCCCTCAGTTACCTATTTCTGTTCCCTAGATTTACAAGGGGAGTACGTTAAGAAATAAAACTGAATTTGACAGAAAAGTACTTATTTCTGTTAGGCTGGAAACTTTTCAGACAACCCTCGTACATCTAGTCACGCGATTGAATCAAGCGTATTAACGCAAAACTTCACTTTAGTCACCTCTCTTTCGCAGTATGAAAATCGCATTACACAGGACATTTATTACTCGCGTAACCGCAATATTTAACATCATAAACCCGTCCCAACTACACGACCATAGTCGGCGTTCGTAAATTGAGACTTATTCGCCAGCACCATCTATGTATGTACACACTCGAAACCCGAAGGCATGGCAAGTCTAGAGAGTGTATAAAAACTTTTGGGTCTAGTTAATGCAGAAGTGATTTTCCCGAATACACATCCGTACCCTTCCTTTCACACAGCACATACACATACACATACATATGTGTGTAACACACATTTGGTTACATTTCATGCCCCAGCATCAACAAAGAAAGACCAAATGAACATATATTCGGACGTATATACATAGAAGAGACAGTAAAACCATTCTCATGTTTCGGCGTGTAGCAGCAGGCCACGCACCATCGTCGGTTGTTTTCAACTCTTACCGCGAGAGGGCATTGTTTCCAACAGGGGCGAGTGTAATGTCATAGTCCACTCCGTCGTAACGTAAATACTCGTTATGTTCCTTGTGACGTCGAGCCGAGCGTACAAGGTTGACCTGGAGACAGATCTACGTATATTTCGAAAACGATTTCTCAGCTAACATCTTGTCATATTGCAATCACATGAAGGATATCATTTTCATTTCAAAAAACAATATCAATTTGGAATATGTTTTCCAATATGCATTATTACCTGTCGCAAGTTAAACGAGTCAGACTGTATACTACTTACTACTCCACAGTGCACTTCCTTTGGCTCCACAACGCTACTCCTAACGTCAGGTCTTTTAACGGATTACTACAATCGTCTCTTTCCAACCTCTCGGGCTCTTCTCATCTTGCTGTTCCCGCAGTCATTATTGTTATTATATGGTACGCAAAGGACAGAAACACAAGCACACGCTTGGTGCGAAATACGGAAGTGTATATGAAGCTGAGTGTATGCTCGCGTCCTAGAGAGACAAACATGTGAACATACGTATCTGCATGCAGGTCATTAACAGTTTGAAAATGTTTGGCTTGACTTCGGGCATGTTATTCTTGGCATTAATATGGAATGCCTTCATATCGAAATAGATGCATTATTGCAAGAAAATATACATAAATTGTTAAATCTAATGTGTGATATACATACATTATAAAACCGTTAAAGCTGTTCGAAAGGTATTCGTTACGTGGTAATGGCAAATTACGTGACATGTTATTGATAAAAGCAAAACCCTGAGCGTACTTATAACTTTTTAAATTTGCCGGACAAATGTTTCTATTTATAACTGAAAGAATAATCAGCAGAAGTATGTATATTGTTTTAATATTCAACAAATCCAAGCACTGAATTGGGTCAATGCACTTCTCTTCGTCAGTATAACTTTAACAATAAGCCTACGTTCACATAGAGTAGCGCGAAAATTGTGTAAGAATTTGACAACTGAAACCAACGATTTGCTTTGTCATAACCTAACCTAAATTTATCTGTTGATATTAACAATTGCTTTTGTAATGCACGAAATTGCACAGAGACGTTGCATGATATGTTTATTAGCAGTTTTTGCAGTAATCATAACATACAAATTTGAAAACAAACGCAGAAAATAGTGTTCAAGTTTGACGTGTGTATAGTTTGGCGTTACACTAATTTCGCGCTACCCTACGCGAACACTACTTAAGAAAGACACTAATAGTGTACAGACAACTTTGGATACGCCGTATATATACAGGGTTATGATAAAGTAACGAACACAATCTAAAATAAGCGTTTCTGACCATAATAAGGAAAAATGCAGAAATACGTGAAATAGTCACGTATTTCTGCAATTGAAAAAGCTTTATTTTAAAATAATTGTGGCAGTCATTTCGGTTGTCATGACGACGCTGTGACATTGATGTGATGGTAGACACCTACCATCGAATCCTTCCTTTGAGACATCTTTAGGAGCGTGCGTGGGAAAGAGCGAAAAACTCGAACCACACTCGTGCAGATCACCATTCAACCGCAGGATAGACCACCACCTCGCGTGAGGATTCCCAAAGTACGAGATATGATACAGAGATAATGACCCGCAGTATCACTCCGCATATCACTCATTCCGCGTAAAAGAAAGCAGTTGGAGGGCTGTAGGGTCCAAAGACAAAAGTCTAACCGCAGAAAAGAATGAAAACTGTCACCTCGTGCATAGCGAATGCCGTTCATTTGTGCGTGATTTGGCGCATCTGCCGTCACAGCTCTGATTAATAGCCAGCATTTCGCACCGTCCAAGTTTCTGTGTAAATAAATGTCTAATTTATCAAAATTACACCTAGCTACCGGGCGGACGGTGGATAGCCCCGCGTTAATCGCAACAACGAATGCCTCTCCGGCTACCCTTCCGATCAAGTGAGCCGAATAATACACCGGGGATTCGAACCCCGGTGAAAATTTCGAATTAAAATCGACGATCGCTCCGATAAAGGCTGTTAAATAATTCGCCAGCCGTAAATTGTATGTATGTATGTGTAGAGAGGCTTTAGATGTTTTGTTTGTTGCTGTTTTTATTTTTATCGCGGTGCGGCAACCGGTACCGGTTTTAATTTTTAAATATGTTATTCGCAGCGTTTTCCACCTAATGGATTAAATAATTCAATTGGACAAATGTACTTTCAGTAATTGCTTTCATACAGGCAATTATTAAAAGATGTACATATCAAAGTTAGCATGTTGCTCGATGTGAATCGTGTCAAAAGCCTGTAAATAAAACGATGTGCCATCGGTAATAATTACATGGCAGTACTTTTTGTTAGCTTTAAAACGTTTTATTTTTATTTATTTTTATTATTATTTTTTTTGTATCACAGACAAAATTATAACGGAACAAAACCGATCTTGTAAACTAGAATTATTACTGTTTGGAATTCAATTGATACTATTAAAGACAAACTAATAGTACACGGAAATGTTACACGGAAAAAATCACTTCATAAAATGTACTACAATATTGTAGGAAAAATATTGTAACAATCATTAACACAATTATGTAACCCGACAGCACATTTTTATTAATTATTGCCTATTATTTTCTCAGATAATACTTCAAAATTGTGGTCAAGTATCTACTGTATTGTTTCACATAAATGATATCATTTTTTCCAACAATCTTTGTGTCGAGACGTGCAGCACAAGATGGTGGCAATTTTTGACATAAAACTTCCAATTTTTTTTTAATAAATTATAGAAAATGAGTGAGTTTATAAATAAATCATTACTTATTTGTACAGACGATTTTATTATCGAAGCCTACCTAAATGCATGAACCAAATGTTTCCCGCCTTAGGATTAGACCCGTATAGTATTGGTTATTCGCCAATAGATGTCGCATCGAAAACTTAATGTTTTTTCTAATAAATCATCTGGTTTTATATACTGCAATCAGTTTCATCGTGTTCACAATTCTTTCGGAATAAAGTCTCCCGTAGTTTATCTTTTTACTCCAAATTTGTCAAGTGTTTGGGGAGATGGTATCATCGCATACCTGCGAAACAGCACAGATGTTAGTAACATTTCCGTGGCTGGCCAATGCTACCTGTAAATTGGGAAGACTGTTGGGGACACAAAACCATAAGAATAGCTATTGTCGTTGCGTTTTACTTGTTCTTTCAAGCATTACAATTATAAGAACTCTGCATACATATTGTATTATGCAATACAATCTTTAGAACAATGTCGCTGCATTTTTTTAGAACGTCCGTAACTAAAACTCGTACACTATTGTAGCAACTTTTGTAACAGATCATTGACCAAATTTTTACAACAATAATGTATTTAGTAGAAATACAATCCGTTAACCGCAATCGAATAGTAAGGATTTGCGCAAGTTGTAGCCAGTCGTATATTCTTAAACAAATTGTTGTAAGTTGTTCTGCAATTGTTTGATTGCTTATAATATTCTTTCCGTGCATATTTAATAAATTCTGGAATGGACATGGTTTCTATAATGGTGACATAAGGTTTTGATAAATATGTTGAAGTAGTCTTTGGGATTTTGCCGTGTTTATTGCGTTAATGTACTTGATGTTTCACGAGGTTTTCTAGAGAAGTTTTCAGTCTAAAAGACACTACTTCAATGAAAAACCGCTGCAGAAGCCTACACTTCACTATTGATAAACGCTTCGTAGGCTTCTTTATTTATATAATAATAATAGAATATATTATCCAACAGATTGTTACAATCCAAGTACAGAATAACACTTAAATTTAAGTGGCAGACAAAACAAAATTTTAAACTAAAAATAAACTGTAATAGTATAGCAATAATAATAATAATAATAATAATAATAATAATAATAATAATAATAATAATAATAATAATAATAATAATAATAATAATAATAATAATAATAATAATAATAATAATAATAATAATAATAATAATAATAAAAATTATAGGTATGGTAAACAATTCGGCAAGGGTATTTAATTTATATCACAATATCGAGAAATGCTGTTAAAATTCCGTGTCATAACTAGAGAGCTGAATTAATTGTAACAGTTGGTATGTAAAAAGTTGTAATTTGACGAGCGGAAACCAAGAGCGGTACCAAGAAATTTAGTTCGAATAACAGGTAATTACAATCAATACTGTTATGCGTAAGGTTACATAGCTTTTAAATTTAGTTTGACTAGGATTTATCGAACCTTTATCGAACACAGAATTAGATACATAGTATGCATGCGGGTTATCTAATGGAACATTTAATTCCCAAAATTCTACCTTTGTGAGAGAAATTAAATCCACACTTCTTTCCTTCCTGGTAATTTCTGCTGAAAATGGTAAATGAGTTGTTCTAAGAGCATATAATTTTTTTCTTTGTTTATTGCAGCAGTCACTCAAACACTATACACGATCCTATTTTTAACATACTAACAATTTTGATTGCAATTTTCTAGACTTTAGTTGGTATTAAAAAAATTTCGATGTGCTAGCGGAAGCTCTAAAGAATGTTTAATCAGACAAAATTTGCATTTTATGTTCAACTGAAAAAAGCAAACTTGTATTGTGTTCAGCGAAAACTGATTACAGAATTTAGCCCAAGTGTCGATACTGGAAACTTCTGTATAGTTCGAGCTAGCTCTCTACAACCGCAAATTACCACAGCGTAACGATTTTCCTTGAAATTTTCTATCAAACATAATATCAATGTGTGAATCTGTTTGTCCGCTATAATTATTATAAAGAGAACAAAAAAGGACAACTCAAAACAAATAGCTTGTAACGACATCTTCAAACACAAATGATTTTCTTCCCATCTGTAGCTTTCCATACATTTCGAAGCATCAACAGCTCAAGGTGACCCCGGTCTCACTATCGGGACTTCACCGTAATTCAAATGCGTTTTTGTTATGTAGGATATTGGAACTGATAGATCTGTTCGTATAATAACTTAATCTTGCAAAAATATTAAACGAATTAGTTTTAATCTACGTTGAATTCTCTAATTGAATAAATTGAAATAAATTTAATTTCAATATGCAAACATATATCGGGTTTTTGATTTTATTTTGACCATTACTTAGTTCCGTTCCTAATGCAGACTCAAAAAGGTTTCGACTAAATGTTGTAGTGTTTTATCTCTACCAATCAAAAACGTGATAACTATCAGAATTGTACATAGAGGGCGCTCCCAACAAAACATATATTTGCGGTTTTCAATGAGACATCCTGTATATTTTTTTTATTTTTGGTTAGCCGTCCATCTCCTAATTCCAAATATATAATATTATATAAGACAACACCCAGCAACCAAATATTTTTGCAATAAAAAAACGCGGTACGCAATATAGCTGGTATCAATATATAATATACAGCTTATGTCCTGTAAATCTTATTTTGAGAAGTTCAAAATATTAACTTTAGCTAGAGTTTACATTCTAAAGATTGTAGTCGAATAAACCATTATTATTACTAACAATAGTTGTATATTTTTTCTATAAACTCTAGAATTAACAGTGCAATTAAGCTTAATAAGTCGCTAAAATTCTCTTTCATTCGCATTTTAGAAACTTTATCTGTAACAAAACTATTATAAAAAAATGGACTACAAATTGTTGGAAAGGTAACATTATCCATAAGTGGGTAGAATTTCTAACGTTTCGCCTATGACTTTTGACCTACGTCGAAACAGAAAGAACACAAATCAAATGTAACACGACCATTGGCAGTCTGCCTGACTTTTAAAACCATGCGTCTCCTCTTTTATTGCAATTAAACGGTCATATACTCTGCGGGAGAGAACAAAGTCGGCAAAGTGGGAAATTAATTCGTCTCCGCGAAAAGCCGACTATTAAAACACAGAACATCTCATCCTCTGGTGTCGGCCATTAGAATACAATGCAGTAAAGAATAATTAAAGTGTGCAAAAAAAAACGCAGAAACCGTTAGCGGAAAACGTTTTCCCATTCTCTACATATCGCCGTTTGCGCACATCTCGAAGTAATTTAATTAACCAAAGCCATACTAGCCAGCGTAGGGCAAGAAAGGGAAAGAGAGAGAGAGATCACAGTAGAGATAGAAATCGCCTCCATAAGTGTACATATGTATGTTGGTAAGCATTCTGGGTACTGCTTTGGATGTTATTTTGAAGACGAATTGTAGTTAAAGTGAGCAAAAAAAATGTGACTCTATATGCAAATAAATCTGAAATAAATCATCATAGGCAAACTGACAATTGCCTTTTTTCTCTGGTCCATAAACATTATGAATAGGTAACGTGTATTTTTATAAAATTAGTGCCATAAGATTAGTTAATTTTTCCACATTAACAATTTTGTTGTTAATGCACTATTGTGAAAGAAATCAATCATCCAGCTACTTCTCTATATACACTGACCTAATTTATCTTTCTTTTGTGTTCGATTTACAAAAAAAAAAACATTTATATTTATATTTATAGCTAAGCTATGGCGTCAATATTAAATAAATTGGCAGCCTTTTTCAAGACAAATTCAACGATATATGATTGTATTCACTTTTCTCTACTATATTTCGATAAAATTAACGAAATTCCTAAGGCCGGCGTACTCGATAAGGGTTCAGTATTTTTGCTATTGAACCTAAAAAAGATTAGTCTGACTTATAATGCAAGAAATGTGAAACTTGTCAAATAAATCCGCAATTTGTACAAAAACTTACATTTAATGAACTTTTTCAATTAACGATTGATGAATACGGTGCGTTTGGGTAATTGTTTGATAATAATAGGCAAAAAAAAAACAATGAAATAACAACTGAGCGATAAACACCATAATGATTGCTATTTTATGGAAGCAAATACCTATTAATGAATAATTCGTATTTTTCATCTTGACTAAATTTCAATCCTTTCGATTCTCATGAATTAATTCATAGCATTCTTTAAACGAATTTAAATTGAATTTCTTGTATTAAAAGTTACACGTGATATATAGACGTGATTTTATTTTCTACGCTCACTATCAAAAATACTGAAGACCAGTACAGAACACTTGTCTTGGAAATTTCGTTAATCTCTTCATTATTTCTTTCAAGTTGAGATTGTTGACTTAGTATTGTCCACGATCATACTAACACATCGCAACGGCCGGTGTTCAAAATTCGCACCGACCGGCTGCTCTTCAGGGAGAGCCATCAGAGATCTCTCTATCAGCCGAAACTCGTTAATTACTTTTTAGAGGTAACTGGCCCGATGGCGAGCAGACACACTCCATTCACGCCGGGAAAGGGAGAACGTGGGGAGGAAAAGGGGTACCGTGAGAGGGCTACTAACAACGCAGCGGCAAAAAAAATAATTAACGTGAAAAAATAAATTGAATTCTCGTTGCCGAGGTAACCCCGCCGTTTCGGTCACCACCATATAACTGCGTATATATGTAAGTATAGGTCGACAAAAATTGCTATGCCGGCGAAAAAGTCAAAATTCTGAACAAGTACACTCGGTCAAGAAAGTCTTGAAAATTGCAAATATTTCAAAAACTACTAAACGTTTGAAACACTTCACTAAAACCCTTACCACAATACTTCACTTGCACTGGACGCATGTTCAATAGCCAAGCTCATTCAGTTCAGTTTTACTGCTGATGATGCAGCATTTCCAGCAGTTTTTGTAAACGTTGAGAGCAGAGAAAAGCTATTATAAGCAATGTAATGATAATCAATCGCTCAGTTTATTCAAAAGTTTCTTTAAATTAGCAATATTTATATCAATATTATAATAATCGTAAATGTTCTGTAATTAGTAATTTCGACTTGTAGCAAAACATACAACAAATAAAAATTAAATGCACAAGTGGTGCATTTCTGTCTTGTAAAATGGCTATATCTAACTATTTTGTCTCATTTTTACCCTAAAGATAAAAAAGAATGCTTCTGCAAACAAGTATCAATTAATTACACAATGGCCAAACCATTAGTTGCTGTCTTTTTGCAAGAAACAAACTAACATATATAACCACAATGATGTTTCATAAAGAATATTTCAGTTTTTCTTCCGAGAAATGGTATGTATTTGGAAGAAGCATTCGAGACAGAGAAAGTTCATATAACACGCCTAACATTTTGTGGTGACTTATTTAGTTTTGTCAATTGCTGCATTATAATGTAATATATGTAATAGTTATGTTTCAAGTAAATTTGGAGATATACTACTTCTATGTGTTGTAATTGTAGACAATAAAATAAAAGAATTAAATCAAATAACGTTATTCGTTATATAACACTTAAAATAAAACCTTGATTGAACGAACCATCTTTGTTGATTCCAGAAGCTAACTGAACTGCCGAGTTGTTTTGGTGGTTGTTGTAGTCGACTAAAGCCACCCGAGTAGTACAGCTAATGTGTCTGTGTGTTGGTGTACCTGACGTAATTGGCATAATTAGTATTGCGGCGGGTTAGGCGTAAAAAATTGCGGACATAACTCATATCGCGTTCCGTGGAATTAATCGGCGAACGGACGTGGCGAGATCTCTCGCCGAATAATGAATATATCGCAGATTTATGGCGTCCGTCGCCCTATCGTCGCTTCGTAATAAATCCGGGCGAGTTTTTTCCGCACGTCAAGGAGATGGTGGTGCGAAATGCTACGACGAGATCTTCGCGTTATCTTAAATGGCAAACGAATTATATCGTCTCGAAGGATTAATGCCTATATCGCACTGAAAAGTACTGAAAATATAGCCGCTCAATAAAGCGTTCGTATTCATTCGCGTCGTTTTAAAGGTTACATTATCGTGTAGCAAATCTCGTGATGTCTTACGGCCGCTCAGTCTGAAGGCTTAAGACAATGCAGATGACAACAAAACTCTCGCGAATTCAGAGACTGACATTTTTTCATATAATAAGAATATATGAATAGTAAGCATAGTATATTCCACTGGTAAACTAAAATATTTACAAACTTTGTCAAAAACAGTACGTAAAATTACATAAATATAAAAATATAAAAAGTATAAGATGGAGTATAAACATATAAATGTATAGGACGCGATCATAATCCAAAAGGGAAACGTGTAAACAAATAGAAGCAACTACATACAGTTTAAAAGTTCATTTTTGCGAATCTTTGCCTCGAATGGTCAATAAAGTCCTGAACCGCTGTAGCACTCATTCATAATTCATTTAGTAAACTTTTCACCTCCAATTTAAAACGATTTGCGGATTGTGCTTTTATTTCGGATGGTATTAAATTAGGTACCTTCGGGTCTTAATAGTCACGAAATCTTTTGTAAGCGTCAGTCCGTGATGTGCTATCCTAAGATCGTTGCGGGTACGCATGTGCGCCCCATTTCAACCCAGTTTCCAATGCCAAGCCCAGGGACCTCAATTCAAAATTACAGTTTGTATTTTTGGTTGTATTAGGTTTTGGTTTTTGTCTTTATTAGTTCTGTTTATTACCTTCAATATAGCGAATGAAACACCTCTGCCTTTTCTAGAGGCACGTTGCCCCTCTGTCCACCATCTCACACTGTCCAAATACCTAATAAGTCTGTCTTATTTCGGATAGACTTATTACGTTCTAAGATTATGAACATTGCCGGTAGGATACGTATAAAACGATAATTCACGCTCTGACTAACATCGCCTTTCTTGTAAATAGGAATAACTCTAGCGACCTTTCGCTGCGAGCAGAAATTCCTTGCTCAATGTACACGTTGGAGCAATAAAAGACTTCCCAATGGCTACTGTGGAAACCATGCTAAATTTGTCCCCTTTTAACATCTACACCAAGGAAGAGGCAAGAACAAGTCAGTAAAGATGAAAAAGCTGGAGGACGTACAATAGTTCAGGCTAATATGCCAGCATAAAAGTAGCTGCAACAAACATTGTCTTTAATTTCATGGGTGTGACAACATCTCCTGTGACAAGAAGCTTTCAAAGTAGACTCAAAAGAAAACTGAAGAACCATATCCGGAATACAGACGGGTGTATATAAAGGAAAGCAGGAGTGCAAATAGGAATGTATCCCGCATAAACCTGCGCTTGTGAGAATCTACGACAGGAACCCAGGAGTCAGTCAATTTGGATTCTCTTCGACAGTCAAGTGCCCTTAATGTCACCTAGCCTCTAAACTAGTATGAGAATGCCTGCAAAATCTAACAGATTTATCTAAACACAACGGGGTTACATTTATGCCAGGTAACAGGGGTACAGCGCGGAATCAAATTGCAGATCATCTAGCAAGAAAAGTTCTGAAGGACTCGAATCTGGATTAGGTATAACTAAGACTGCAGAGTACAATTAAACAAACGGATCTCAAAACAGCTGGAGAGAGACACCGCAAAAAAATGATGAGAAGACATCCCTGGACTTACTGTACTACTATACAATTCATTTTTCAAATGGAAACCCTTCATAATTAGTCCGTCTATTAACTTAAGAGTTTCACAACAAATTAATTACTTATACGTGTTTTTGTTGCACATACATAGCTAGACATATTACATGCCTACGTGTGTATATGTATATCCGGCCCCACTCACCCACTCGCCAAATACTAATTTACCTTAATGTCTTGAACGGTCACTCCATCCATGTACAATGTACAAGGGCACTTGCTTTTCGTATTTTATTAATATTAGCGATTACTATCTAGATGTGCGCGTTACGTTAGATAGCCATCCCTGCCCTTGGTGCTTGGTAGGAAGTCGCTTATACAAAAACGTACTGTTAAGTGTATTGGTATTGATCGACCTGAAGTAGACCACATTAATTTATTTGATGTACGTAACGCTTGTAGCTTTTAATTTGAAATATGACGGGTCTTTTTCACACATGCGGACTCTTGGAAAAGGAACGTAGGGTAAATGAATTATGACTAGAAATGGCTAGAAATGAATTATGACTAACTGTGGAAGAAATAATGTTTGCAATGATGGTAGCGGTGTAAAGCGGAAGATAAAAATATGTGTGTTTTTCTTTGATGCACTATTTTCACTGTTCCATCGATTCTGACATCGTTTAATGTTTAATAAAAACATATTTGTAACTAAATATGCTATGTTACTTTGTGTACGTTGCATATGTTATTTCGTTTTTTATTTTTTTCATCAGAAGATCTCATGCCAGCAACTATTTTCATTTAAAAACTAACCCGCTTTCTTCTACATTTTCTCTAAAATACATCTTAGGATCCATCATTTACAAAAGTTAATATGTAACAATCTCGTAATAAAATGCTATCTCGTACTCGTCTATTGTCTCGTCGCGAATACCTCTTCCAGAAAGAGTTGTAAGAGAAGCCAAATAATTGAAGTCTTGGCGGGAAAGCTACTACTGCTTTAATTGAATTAACAGACGTGGGCGTCAAACGTACTGTAACGAGAAATAATTAAAGTTAGTGTACAATACTCGGCGTTAACGACTTGGAAAGAGGCTGCTATCTCTCCCTCTACCGTGAAGAGGGTGGGAGTGAGGACTTTCGCTCCGAGAACGTGTTGTTTCTGCAACCGGAACAACACGGCGGCATCGTAACGGGGTTAGATCGCGTCCTACTGCTGTTTCTTGGAAGATTGCGAGTCGAGACTTCCGTACGCCGTACCCAAATCAAATATCGAACGAATGAGTCGGAAAGCTCGCCCTAGTTGTGCGACAAACGTTGGAAACGGTTGATGAATCCCTCCTTTGGGGAGATCTTCGGCGATAAGGTGGGTACATCGATATCAATCGCCTCGAAATTAACTAGAATTGGTGGTAATAGGTTATCGCTGGATTTACTGTAGTCTGTTGGGAGTTCTCTTACACAAAACACTAAGTACTGTTAGAAATTAGCTCTGGATTTAATTCTAATAAGCTGCGCTCAAGTATTAGATCAAATACTCAAATAGATTGAATTAACGAATTATAATGGACATGGTTTCTTACATAACAAAGTTTCAAGCTTTTATACAGCTCAAGCTTACAAATCTTTGGTTGTTGGAATTAATTCGCATGCACTAGCATTACCAAGATAATATAAATTTCTTCATTAACGTATTGGATGGAAATTAAATCATCTTCGTAAAAAAAGGTTTCTTTACCTCAACGGATTGCAATGACAGCTTCTATCCAACCTCTTTTTACCTGTAAACAATTGCCAGTAGATGGATTTAAAAAATTAATTTCCGTTAACCAAATTCCGCTGGTTTTATTTTTTCAAGTTTCAAATCAAAAAACTAGAAGTATAGCTTCCATAAATTCTAAATGCTTTAGTATACAAATGGTAAAATGTAAAAAATTTTAATTAGGCATTTTGATCTAAATAGAGTTAAAAAAATACGCTAAAATAAGCCTTCATAGGAAAGCTCTTCTGTTTATGGAGACACGAACAGAACGAAACCTGAAAAGATTTTTTGTAATTTAAAAAAATTTGGCAATTAATAATTTTCTTCAAGTTGCTTTATTGGTCGCTTTACTTGATTGAATTTGTCCCCTCAGCCGTTCTGACGATTTCAGAGAGAATTGCTTCATCCAGATTAATTTTATGATTGATACCTCTGAATAAGTTAATAATGTACAGCCATGGACATGTGCATTTAGACACACTAAGAGACCCTAAATACTATTAAGTTTTGAATGAAAATGAGCATGGTGCATCAATTCCTAAGGTCGAATCTGTTAAAGAGATGTTGGCGGACCATGTATTCGCAAACAATGTGTAAGATGTCCAGGATGTTGATAGAATTGTTACAGCGGCCACCATAGAACTTCTGTTAGTCACCAATTACATGTTAAGGATTATCAATAAGGCAAGGAGAGAATGTTATAAGCCTGCACCTAGTATGTCAAAAAGGCTATATGTTGTTATTAAGACACAGAAGCAAAGGACTGCCGCTTCTAACAAGAAAGATCTGCTTTCTATTATGCTATTCCACATTTCAAACATTCCATTTCGCATTAGCACATTTAAACTGAAATATACCTGGCAAATATTTCATTTCGCATATATAAAATCGAACTGCTTTTAATCTCCCTACAATATCCTTTATCAGTCTAACAACAACTAGAGATAATAATAAGATATATAGGTCAGCAACGTATTTTTACTTACATTTTCCTACTTCTTACGTGTTAGTTGCCGTAACGCCAGCTCATCATCGACAGAAATTAACGCCGGTATCGATCGCCTTTTCCGCATAAATGTAATTTGATAAAAGCCACTACCATGGTCTGTATGACTAACGATATGATGATTGGGCATCTTACTCGACCGTGGGATGTTTATTTAATAAATGGACAATCACCGCGTCTAACCTACACGAATGATGATTCTCTCGACCTTCTTTCTCTCGTTTTCATTCTAACGTGAAGTATATATACACCCTTTGTTGGCATACTTCATGAGATACCGATCAATGACTGAAGAAGGTCGATGTTTATGCCATCTATTATTTAATTTAGCAACATATCTGAAATCTTTCCTGTTTGCTATAAATAAGTAATATCAACGTTTCAATCTTCATCTACTTCATTTCTTTCCTTCAACGTTTTTTGGTTATTCTCTTGTGCAATGTAAGACTTCTTAACTGAGATTATTTTTATATTTATCTCACTTTTACTTTCTTTATTATATTCAAATTTATTTTTTGTGTATAAGATAGTTAATTTTCTATCACAGAATATATGTTTCTCTCTCACCTTACTAATAAAATTGTCTTCTATGAGGATACCGTTTGACAAAAATTCGAACAATCTAACATAACAATAACGATTAACTATCTTGTTTCTTTTTATTCAGCCACATTCAAGCTGCTAACAACTAATCCTTTACATTTATGAAATGTATGACTTTGTTGTCTCAACAGACCAAATTCAAAAAAAACTGTCCTGTCTAATGATTCCTGCCTCATGTGCAAACTTAACCAACATAAATTGTTTACAGCATTCACAAATATTGTTACGATATAAAATCTTTCTTAACAACAGCAAGGACAGAGGCGGATTACCCGTAAGGCAAACTGGGCACGTGCCTAGGGCCCACGGACCTTACGGGACCCCGGGCTCATTTAAGGTTATATACCTGATATAGATTTATTTTTACAATAAAATTATTTAGGTAAGTACAAATTTCAAAAGTCTAATAATTTTTCAGATAATTTTTAAAATTCTAACTTCTCTTAATTTTCTTTTAAGAAAAAGTAGTTAACGAATTACTGGCCCATTATTATCTCATTTTGTATGTAATAGTAAAAAGTTTATTCCAAATAGTTATAAACTATAATAACTATAAAGCGCTGTTCCAAATAGTTATAAACTATAAACTTTAGTATTCACTATTCCAAATAGTTATAAAAATTTTATTATTTCGTAATCGGAAAGCAAACAATTTCAAAAATTTCGTATCAGAGAAGTCTAGAAGTCGAGCGCAGTATCTCGAATAGCGTGGAACAGCGTGGAAAGTTCCAGTGTCGTCTCGATCGATTTTGTCCGCGTATATTTAAGCGCGACGCGCTGCTCTCCGCTCAGTCTACATACGACGTAAGCTACCGAACCGCTCGCTATTCAGTGATCGTGAAATATTACTCTTGACTTGTACACTAACTTTATTTCCAAATTTGACAATAAGACACGTGAATTTATAAAGGTAAGTTTTATTATTATTACTAAACAGTAAACTTATTTAAATACCTACTCAACCACAAAATAAACTGACTTAAAGTTTGAGAGTTGTGTCCATTAGAGGCCAAGCTTTGCAATTTTAGTAACCGAATAAATGCCGTCCTAATACATGCTGAAATCCTGGCCTTACAATTTACCTTTCAAACTGCAAAACCTTACGCTGTTCTATTAATTAAATTTATAATATTATTACTTTTTACAGAAATGAAACGCCATTATCTCAGTGGAGCAGAAAAAAGAAAATTGCACGAAAAAAAAGTGAAAGAATCTGCTAAAGCACAGACGTCTTTATTAGGATTTTTTGAAAATGAAAACATGCTAAATTCTAAAAATTATATATCAAAATAAATAGAAATTAATAGATACAACACTATAATAAACATTGGCAAAAATTTTCCACTTATAAAGTCTTAGACTGTACATCGTATATATCTATCTGTATCGATTATTCATTTCCTTGTATACGGTGTAAGAAGTTTGCGTTTTGGGAGTTCTTCTCTCTGCGCGCGAGTTTCTTTAGCCCTATATAGACAGTTCGCTTTGATAAACTTTATCCAAACAATATCTTTGAGAAGCTGATGTTTCCAATTTAAGTTTCCCTTTTTTCCTTATACCTTTATACTGGCTAAGGCAATAACTTCGATCCTATACCAATGTAAACGTCGAATTTCCATCAAGATGGAAGAGTTCCGGGTGCGAAACGCTCATATAACGCACTCATTCTCTATCTTACTTTTCGGGAACTAACATACATTAGTGGATTATTAAATTGAATTTTCGACTGTTGAAAAAGTAGTTAACAATTCTGTGAAGATAAATACGAGACATTACATGCATAAACAGTTGCATCTAATAAATCTAAAACTCAAGGAAACAAATTGGGAATCTATTACAGACTCATGTGAAGTGGAAGGCAGTTACAATGCCTTTATCACTACAATAACGTCAATAATAAATGAGATATCGAAAGAAAAAGATGTCTAACGTCACAAATAATGGAAAAGAATGGATTACGAATAAAATACGGACAATGTCTGCCGTAAAAAGACAACTCTATGAGGGTGTACTTATTGGTAGAGTAACGAGAGAAATGTACAAAGCATATTGCGAGTTACTAAAACGAGAAATAGAGACGACGAAAATCGCTAAATACACAGAATTAATAGAAATGTCCAGTAATAAGAGTAAAGCTACATGGCAACTAGTTAGCAAGCTTCGGGGAATTAAACGAAAACAACCATTTAATGTAGAAGATTTTAGCAGCCAGTACGAGAGCAATGAGGAAATTGTAGCGAACATCGTACAGCGATGAGGTGAGGGCTGCTATTGTCACTTTGAGCAACTCGATGGCGGTGGGGATAGATGAAATACGATCTAATTTATTGAAAGTGTGTTCTAATAGTCTGGTCAAGCCACTTACACACATAATAAACCTGTCATTTGGAAGTGAAACGTTTCCTGACGCCTTGAAACGTACTATCATAAATCTTAGCCATAAGAAAGGTACCAGATCGGATTTTGCCAACTATAGGCCAATCGCACTGACTTCAACAATTTCGAAAGTTATAGAATAGATAGTCCAAGGTAGAATAATGAAATTTATTCAAAAACATAATATATTAAACAAAAATCAAAGTGGATACGTAAAAGGCAGATCAACAACACGAGCCATCTTTCAACTAATGGAAGAAATTACCTATGGACTAAATGACGAAAACACTACGGTCGGAGTTTTCATGGATTTGTCCCGGGCTTTCGATTGTGTCCACCATGAGGTTTTGTTGGCTAAATTGAAAAGGATGGGTTTTCGTGGAATCATCAATGATTGGATTCGGTCCTTTCTAACGGATAGGAAACAAAGTGTACTAACGCATGATCAGACAGGTAAAGATGTTAGGTCAGTATGGAGGACTGTATTGTATGGTATAGCACAGGGATCTATCCTTGGACCGCTTTTATTCTTGTTGTATATTAATGATTTGCCTGGCGTGGTGGACTGTCTGATGGTACTGTTTGCGGATGATTCCTCGACAGTGTTTAAGGCTGACACAATGAAAAAAGCAACACAATACATTGAATTGGGCCTAATTCATTTGAATGAGTGGTTCAATAGTAATAATACTTATATAATCCCACAATTTCAAAAAGAAGTTCTTATCTGTGCTGAAGAAGTAACGTCCCTGGGACTCGAGCTGGATCCTCGGCTGTCGTGGATCAAACATCTTGCTTCCCTGACGTCGAGATTGAGTGATTTGTGCTGGGTTCTGAGAGTTGTTGCGAATAGTGTTGGACCAAGTGTTGCTCTCAAAGATTACTTCGCAAATGTTCATTCTCTTTTGCAATATGGAGTAGTGTTCTAGGGGCAATCTATAAATGCGGGTAGTGCGTTCGTATCCCAAAAAACTTGCTTAAGAGCAGTATTTCACATGAGACCGAGAGATTCATGTAAAGACATATTTAGGAACCATAAAATACTTACTTTACCATCTATATGCATCCTGCAGTGTGCAACATTTGTAAAAAATAACATATAAAGGCCTTGCCTGAAGTTAACCGCAAATACAAGTTGAAAAATTATTTATATGAACAATTATTTTATTATATTATTTTATTATAATGTTAACGATTTCTTTGTAGAAGGAATAATGACTTAATATAAATGACGCATTATATGTTGTTTGTTGGTGTATTGGATTGTTAATTGTATACAATACTCACTTTTTTCGTGTATTCTGTTATAAGCTCTATTTATGTTTTTTTTTTTTATACAATTTTATACATTATCATATTTGACGAGTTTTACGGTATATCCATTAGGAAACGATATATTATATTATTATTATTATGCGCGTGGCTAAAAGAAATCGCAATAAATCAATACCATTACAAATTTTGTTTTATTTGGAATTCTTCAACTTTTAACGTCGAAGATGATTTGAATTCGTGAAGTCGTAATACTAACTGACGTATAAAAAGTGAAACACGATTTAAAACGAAGAGATCGTCCATCGGCGTATTAGTCCACTCTTCCTCGTTACCGACCGATTCCACAGAGATTCGGACGAGCAGTAGAAGAGCCTTGATAACGGATTATTATTAAATTGTCTCTTAGAAGTCGTTGAAATTCACATCAGGGCACGCTGGTGCTTTACTGTATCAAGCTTCCGTATAATTTCGTTGTAAATCACGTCGGATGTTCTTTAGCTATTGCCAAGGGGATCGTTCGCTTTGTACCAATTACCGATTGCTTAGTCTCGATGGTAATTCTAGCGATTAATGCGATGACAAGCTACATAACTCGATCGGTTTTCTCCTTTTCCAATAAATGGAATAAATTAAATCATATAACGATAATAAGAGGAATAATATATATTAGATTTTTTATTAAGCTTAAGTGATCGTAACCGTTTGATAGCCCTCAAAACCTCAGCGAAATTAAGGTTTGGGTCGATCTAAAGCATAACGTTACTTTTTCAACATTCAAAATACTCTTGAACTATTCTAGTGACTTTATAGTTCTCCAAAGGAAACAGTCTATTGGAATTTTCAATGTTCTAGACGGCCATTAAATACGAGGGCGGATTTATATATAAGGTCTCAAACTCTATAAAATGAGAATAAGAAAAGACAAACTAATAAAATCAGTCTCAAAATGAAGTAAATTTATTGTACTACCAATGTGCATAGTGATGTTTCCACATAATCACACTTTAGTGCAATGCATTTCTCCAAACGCTTAATGCATTTCCCCAAACGCTTAATGCATTTCTTCATTCCGTCCATGAAAAAACTTTCCTGTTTACTATTGACCCAATTGCGAACAGCAGCCCGAACTTCAGTGTCTGATGAAAAATTTTCACCTTTCAATATCTCCTTTAACTTTGGGAAGGACCATAAATCTGAGGGTACCAAATCAGGACTGTTGGGAGGGTGCGAAGCAACCGTGAATTTCAGGCTTGTCATGCACTGTCTGTCAATGCGGTCTGGTGTTGCCGTGGTGCGACAAAAAATTCGTTCTTTCCAGCCTTACTCTATGGATAGTTTCGTAGTATCTTGTTGAATTAATCGTTGATTCATTTGACAGATATTCGATATGAATTCCATCCCAGAAAATGGTGAGCATGACATTCTGCGCCGATGGAACTCTTTTGAATTTTGGTACACGTGGAGAATCAGGACAACGGTATTCTACGGACTGCCGTTTGTTTTTGGTGTTATAATAGTGAACCAAAGATTCGTCCCCGGTGATGATATTCATAAGAAAATCATCTCCTTCACGTCGATTCTGGTTAAGAAGTTTTTGACAAGTCCTTTCTTTGTTCTTTCTTGACATCCCTTAATTGTAGCGGGAACCACCTGACGCAAATTTTTCTGTAATCCAACGTCTGAACAATGTACTGCACTTTTTCTGGACTAATGCCTAATTGCCGAGCATAATCTGGCAGCCTCCGCGAATCAGTGCATTCATTTGTCTTTGATTCTTCTCATGCATCACTTTTTGTCAAGTACGTTCATTTCACTTGTCTGACCAAGGCTCGCTCGTCGAAGCCATTGGTGAACATTCTTCACATCCATACAATTGTCGCCATAAATTGTCTAAATTTCGACGGGCACGCAACCTTCCAGCGTTAAAAATTCTATCACGGATCTCATAAATCGAACTCATTATAAATGACTCTGTTATTCAACGACGGTACATAGCAAAATGGAACTTTACTTGCTAAGACAAGATACCCGAAATTACCGTGCAGATTAGAACTTGTTTCTATTCCCACTACTCACACAATGGCGTTGTTGGAAACCTTAGGCCGTCTCCGTATATCATTTTAGACCTATGTATGTAGGTACTTTAATGCATAATTTTAGCTTAGTACCATGTTTACAAAATGTCTATTATGTCTATGAGCATGTTGAGGTTATTTTAAAAGTCACTCAAACATTATACGCTCTGTACGTCTACATGAGATGAAATACATTAATTCTCGAGGAATTTCCAGTAAATTAGATTCATGGATGCGTTTTCTATTATGTATGAGAAAAACGGAGAAGAATTACTACCGCATCATCTATCGGATTACAACGGTAAATACGCGTAAATCGTCCTCGGTGATTGTTCGGAGCATTTCGAAAAACAAAAACGGAAATATTATGTAGGACACGCATTAAATCGGATTATTTACGTAAATCGGATATACGTCTGCCGGTGGACTATGTCCTGTATTCATATACGCATGGGCTGTGTTCAACCTACGCTCCAGCGCCCATTATTATTGTTTTACGTCATTAAAACTCATCATCAAACTACCTCGAAGAAGTGTTCGACTTATATTGTTCCCTTTCGAAAAATAGTTCGCACTAAAAAAGTACGATGTGCCGATACAATTTACATTTATACAGAAAAAAAAAAATAGGTCTATTAAACGTTTGATAAGCTTCAAAGCTGTATCGGGACGAGGATAAAAATTACTGGCGATTTAAAACTATCCGAGAGCCAATTGTGGCGACCTTCAACGTGTGGGTGAACCGTGAATGGCCAGGACAGCTCTGGATAGTGCGTTTTCAATATATGATTTGATTAAATTCGGAATCAATTAAACTTTAGTCGTTTAATAACATCCGAATCGCATGTAGGCCTCTGTTGAACGCGTAGATTACAAAGCGTGTATTTGTAAAGCCGTGGACAACCTTTCGGGAACCGAACACATTTTACTGCTTACTAATTCGGCATCTATGTTTTATTTTAAACAGTCTCCAGGAACTGTTGTAACGGTCCTAAATAGTACAAAAAAAATCAAATTCATATAAGCTTTTACAATAATAACACTGATTATCTACGTAGCTACTACGCTAAGTATCAGGTAAAAAGTGGGAGAGTTAGTACCTTTAATTAATGTTAAGCCTATTTTATACTATTATAAATTGATATGATATAGTTGTAACAAAAATTTAAAAGTTAAAAGATATACGTTTTAAATCTGTCCTTTGTAAACCGCCCTCTAAGAACCCTATCCCAAACCATTTTTTTTTAAATTGCACCTCATCTCTTTTTGACTTTATGACTGAAGTACAAAAAGTTTGAAATATAAACTAAAATTACATTCAAGAAATATTCAATATGAAATGATCACTCGGAAGGTACGAATGGCGGCTGACTAAAAATGTTTGAACAATTTGTATATATTGACCTAAAACCATCAAATATATGAAAACGCTAAGTAACATGCGATTTTTATTTTGCCCGATACAGTTGTCGCTCCATACCAACCAACTTTCCTTTAGTTGCAAAAACAAGTATTGGAACATAAAATGCATATTGGATTATTTGAATCGATTGTTGATCTCAAAAGTAACATCAAACATAACACCATGTCCCCAATAATTTAAAATACACCATGTACATGCGCAACGGAATCAAAACCCAAAACGATAATATCGTTGTTCTTTTTTTTCTTAAACAGAGTTGATGAAGTGTAACAAACGAAAACAATTCGCTTTTATTCCGGACCATCGCCTCGTCGAACCACCCATCGAATTCATCTTTTCACCTCTCTTAATCGATGAGAACCAGCGCGCGACGCGACGTTCGTTAGCCAGCTCGCAATAAGAAATAACGCCGGAGAAATTCTCGCGATTGATGTGGGCGTTAGCGTTCGACGCTGCGAGCTTTCCGCTAATCGGAACGACGTTGGTGTCGTCCGATAAAAATACAAGCGAAGCAGAAACGTTCGAAGACAGCGAAGATGAGGAAATGAAATCCCCTAGAAGAGAAACAATAGCGGGCGAGAACTAATATCGATTATTCGGTTTCTTCGTCCATTTTTGTTTAACTGCTGTTTAAATATCGTTCCTGAATTTAAAATTTCGATCAGCCCAAACGAAGAGATTTCTATATTACCGATGCGCCACGAATTCAACTGGTGCAACTCAACTCTCCCATTAGCTTGTGAGAAATACGAAGAAAATTAAGGGAGATGTCAAAATTGGTTTGGAAGCATGATATACAATTCCTTTTATCTCTGAATATACGCTCTCAAAACTTTAACATGTTTTTCCTTTAAACTGAATATATATAACTAACCCGGGTGTTATGTTAACATAACAATAATTGCTTGAGTTTTTAATCTTTCAAATTTAACACTTACTCCAACATCAATCTAGATACCTAAGTTCCTTAACAATTAAATTAACATCAAGAAATCGAGTAACATAATACCGGGTTCCACAGGAAAGTGGTTTGCAGAATCCTAAAAATCCTAAAATTCATAAAATTAATCACTTACAGATGTTGTTCAAAATGACTACCATTCGACGCAACACACGCTTCAAATCGTTGCTGCTGTGATCATATTCATTATGCACGCCGAAACTTTCGAAACTTTCAAATCGTCCTAAGTTTGCAGGTGGAGTAGAAGGTATCATTTGTAACATTGAATCTGAGACACCCGTTACATCAAAAACGCATTTAACTAATGCTGTTGCATTAATGAAAACGATACATATATTTTCAAATTGTAACGAATTTCTAAAAGAAACATTTTGAGTAGGTAAGTGCGTACAATCTATAATACGAAAAAACAAGTTCTAAACAGAGGAATTTCTTGACTTACAAATGGAAGTAAATATTATTATTGACTCCATCTGCCTTCTTAACAAGCTCTTGTACTGTAAGTTGCATATGGCACTCAAAACAGAGCACGTATCGAATCAAACATTTACACAAATTGGCAAGTCACCTCTGTTGTACAGCGGAGGAAACGTAGTTATTAGCGTTGTCTCTACAAGTTTAATCATTACATAATTCAGTAGAAGAGTGCAGTGAAAGACGTGAAACTTTACCATGTCTAGCTTTTTGCCATTTCTTGTATTTTTATACTATTTCTTTCCTATAATTGAGGTTACAGTGAAAACATACATTCAACAGTCGAATAGCATATAAAACGTTCTTTAAAGAAGAAAGATATAAATTACAACAAAATATTGAAACACACACTTCGCCAATCTACGCTACTGAATTGAAAAGAACACGCCACGTGGCCGCACAGTAAAAGACCCGAGAAACAATGAAGATGGTGAGTATTTTCGTGACGGGCCGAAGAAGAAGAATTCCAGAAGAACATCAGCACAATTTCGTGCGATTTCGCCGAATTTTATACAAGTCAATAAATCCGAAATTTATGTAAATTGGATATGTACCCGGGGAATGCGGACTGCCGCTCTCTTTCCCCTTGCCCGTTCCTGTCTTTCTCTCTCGGTCGGCGACGGATACAATCGCCCTCGAAATGTGTATTACGGTCGGTGGTAGCGGCGGCCTGTATACGTAACTCCGATAATAGAAATACGATTTGGTACTGAAGTCGCGTGCTGCAATACGCGCGTTTATGTCTACAAAGTTATGTGTGTATTTCCGCATACAGTGGTTCGGAAAAAGGTGGTGGGAGGAAGGGAAAGCATGTGCACGGATCCCTCCAGCACGCGTACGTATAAACAGAACCGGTTTATTGCGTTTAATATTCGTAAAATATATAGAATCGTAGACATAAACAATAAAGACGACTGCTACATATTCTCCACTTTCAGGAAATATCCACGTCTTTACATTACTAGTAAAATTCAAACGAAGCGAATGTAATTTGTAGATAAAAGCTGCTCCTTATAAATAGACTCAAAAATATACTATTTACCTAACTTGTATTGACGGGTCCAACGGGGCTTGTCATAACCTCAACAGCTTTTAATGTGTAAATTGTGTGTATAAAGTGTTTCGTGGCATTGTTACTACTACTACTGTCCCCTAGCCCGAAAGGGTGAAACACAGTTAATTGTTCTCCAACATGGAAATGGTGGCCGGGGATTGTATGGCACCCACTAAGAAAATCTGACCCTGACTTGAAAAATAATCATTTCCTGTATAAATCAATGTCATGAGCATATCTAGGTTAATTACTCACAGATTGGTGAATGTTGTTATTTAACGCACTTCGTGTAGCAGAAGTGTGAGGATTATCCACTAATCAAATGTTTACCTGCTCATTTCTATTTAATGGGGGACGACCAGACTTTGGCAAATCTTTAACACTACCCGTTTCATGAAAATTTTCAACGTCTGCTTACCGCGGAACGAGTTATTGGACATCTCTCGGCATGTTCCCTGCTAAAGACTGCGTACGCTTCTTCGTGGCTTCGCAACTTATCACCACACCCCACTCTATGATCAATAATTCAATCCTTTAATTTTTGCTTAAACGTAACATTTTCACTTTGACAGGTTGACCTCAAACTGACAAACTGTAAATCACAAATGATATTACTTAACAACAACCTAGAAAACAAATAATAGCATGCATTAGAGATTAAAAGAGGCCTCTAAAGCTCACATGGTGAACGTTGCTATCTTAGGTTCTTTATTAATTTTCTTTAATAATTGTTAATTTGTCTGCAACAAGTGCCTCGTCGTCATAATCCTTAATGAACATAGATTTTGATGACATAAATAAATGCATACGGTTTCGTTTAAAATATAGTGCCATAAGGTTACAGCGTCGTCATGACGACCCAAATGACTGCCACAATTATTTTAAAATAAAGCATTTTCAATGTACTGTCTCCCGTAGTTCTGTATTTTTCATTATTATTGACACAGACCCTTGTTTTGAATTTTGTGCGTTACCTTATCATAACCCTAGAATCCGTTATGAACGTGATTCTAAAGTTGAATTGCTCCCTCTTCTTGTTTCATTCCATCTTCGCTTATCGGGAGGAGGCAATATACAATTAGCTTACGCCAATCACTCGACATTATTGAACGTGGTAAATAGTCTTTCTAGTGGATAGTAAAAGAATCGTTGAACGAAATCTTCATCCACGAGAACAAATGAATGTTGAAGTAAACAAACTATTTTAGCTGCGTAAACTATTTAGGATTTGAAATTGTCAAACCAATGTCTCTAAGGTTATGATCAAATGTCTTTAATTGAAAACGAAAGGACCTTACTATGGGACTTTACAAACGGTAGCAAATTATTTGGAAGTTAAAAGAGAATGGGCTGAAACGCATTCAAATTATGACTGACGATGATACGTTATCTGTCTATTTGCATTTAACGCTAGTCAGGCTTGAAGGAGACGTCATAAATGCGCCAATGCAACTGGTATAGTTGACAATCTATTTACGACTTTCCTCACCATTATCTAGTTTACAAACCAATAAAATAAAAAGATCCACATTAACTTTAATATTTTACCATTTAGACTTATACATTTGATGGCAATGTTAAATTGAATCATCATCATGTGATAGGATCAACTTATACGCATCTAAATTAATAGCCCGATCGAATAATAGTCGAAAAATTAATTGCTATATCGTCACAATACATCGCACAAAAGAAAATTCTCCTTCTTTGTGAAAAGGCGGCGCGTCGTAGAGGGTATTCCATTGAAAAGAGAAATTAGAACGCCTCATATTTGCCGAGCGACCTATTTTAATTTATATTTGCTTTTCCGCAAAATTCATTGTCGGCATCGCCGTTCCGGAAAGAATAAAACCACCGCCGCCACCGCTACAGCCCGCATTTCTCGTTACTGATGGCAAGTGGAGAAAGGCGCACCAGTAAATGCCACGCCGCCGGAGAGATATGTGCGATGAAATGAAACCAGAAAAAGGGAAAATAAAAGACGAAAATCATAGAAGAAAAAGGGCACGCGGTCGTGATGGAAGGCCAATCGTTCGCAGGAAGGAAATAGGTTGGTGGTCGCCTATATAAATGATGGTCTTGTATAGGCAGTCGCTATTCGAATATATTCCCATTTATGCGAACTATGTGCTGCTCCCGATATACTGTTGTTGCGATATGTATTGTGTAAGCCGCATTGTTGCGCTCACCGTAACGTAAAGCCAAACAGAGTCTACACTGTACATACATACAAGGGAAACATTTTGACATTGCAACAGTATAATGTTTTATGCAGCTCGATTGTACATAGTTCTCTCATGATACGCCTTCAAAATATAGTGCTTTTTGGATGTATTACTAATCCCTTTTGACTATTATTGTGGCAACTAATAATTAATGATAAAGAAGTGGTTAAGAATGCAGGAAATAAAGATCGTTTAAGAAATCCAATTGTAGACAGAGGTAAACATCTAGATGTTGAATATCGAGCTGTGGATTAATGTCAGCCGTAATTAAATGATGTGATGTTAAAGCCATACGGTTGTCTTACTCTGCTATACAGGATCCTGTAATAACGCGTAATCTTCGGTTTCTCAGTTGCTATTGAAGATATGAGGTTAAAATTTTCAGTAAGTATTTAAGAGGACAATATGCACATTCTAAACTTATTTTCAATTATACCGGCTATCCCAAAAAGGAGTATCGATGGTCAGCTCATTTTTTTCTCTAAAACAACGGCAGATAGGTATAAGGAACCCTTATACTAATTCGTGTGGAATTTAATTTTCTATACTATGGAAACATAATATACAGGCTGTTCCATTTGAAATGATTGAGAAAAATAGCCGTGAAGTTGTCCATATTAAAAGAATTATTTTGAACTCTCTGTATAATATTGCAGTACAAAATTGAATTGCAGAAGCCTTAGCAAAAACAGAGTACAAATATTATTTGTTGAACTTCGTGTTTGCGAATAGGGCGATTTTTCAAGTAGAAGTATGAAACAGCCAATTTTTTTCTTTTTAATATTGTAACTCGGCAACCTATGATTGGATGTCGCTTATATTTTCAACACGAATAGGGACCATCGATAGGCATAAAAAACTGCAAAAATATACAGGATGTTCCATTAAAAAAATTAACTGACCATCGATACTCTTTTTTGGGATAGCCTGTATAATTGAAAATAATTTTATAATATGCATATTGCTCTCTTAAATACTTACTGAAAATGTTAACCTCATATCTTCAATAGCAACTGAGAAACAGAAGACCGACGCATTAGTGCAGGACCCTGTATTCAAGTTGATAAGAATTCCTGTTTTTACAGGATTATTTCCTATGCTAGTTCAATCTTAGCCTCCAAATGCTATTTACAGAACAATTGCAATATACAAAATTCACGTCGTGGTAAACTCTAAGGCGAAGGGTATTAAGTGGGTTCGGATTTCCCCTTTTTGGCAAAAATGGTGCTCGTAAATTTATTATATCCTGAAGAAAATACTTATACACCAAATATAAAACAAAATTAACTTTTTTTTCTAGTAGGTTTTTTGTTAATTCTCCAAATTGACGTTACTATTTTTTATTGTTTTAAATGCTTTTATCATTTCTCTATAAATATTTTGTGAATTGTGTATTATTTGCAACTGATATGAGCTGAGCGGTCGTTATTTTTTTTATTCGAAGTTAAAAGTAGGCGTTGTATGATCGAATGCTAGATTCAAAAACTAGGACGTATTTACTATTATTAGACAATATCGCTTCGAATGAGAAGGAACACTATTTTTTCATCACAACTTGAAACTATCCTCCCATAATAATAATAATAATAATAACATCACATTAATGCTTTATTCACAATTCCAATTAAAAATTAGCTGATAATTTGATGGAGAGCGTTCGGAGAAACGTCAAACGTGATAGCGATCCCTCTCTTTAATTTTCAAACATTGCTCACATTAAAATGCGCCGATTTATCTTTCCCTTTTCCATATTTCAGTTTTGTCCTCTCTCCATCGGCTTTTTTTGAAAAAGAGAGTGGAAAAACCGAATCACCCATTAACTGAAAAAATACGACTGGAATATATCATACAACGCACGAGTTATGCTCTGTCTGCCAAAGCCCTACCACCCTCGCATGGAAAAAAGCGGCCTTTCCCTGCGTAAAACGCTAAACTCCCGCCAAATTGGATTTATTTCGTGTGTAGTAGTGGTAGTGGTGGAAAAATAAACAAAATTTTATGTGGAAGGATGAGCGTAACGTAAATCAGTAGAATCGCCATCAATTGGTTTGGTAATCGGTAATCTCCTTTTTATCGTTTGTGTACGGATAGACTGCAATATTTGATCTGAATATCTGTAACGGTTTCTTTATACAAATAAATTGAACTTAATGGGAAAGAATGATTGATGTAACTTATGTAATTGTAAACACTCTTTATTGCTAATTCGACATGTTTGAAATAGTTCTGAGAATGATTACTAAATGGAATGCTTGTTGATTAAGCAACCTTTTTTAAAATGAAGTGTAAAAAAGGTGCAGTTTCATTAAATTTTTTAAAATATTTTTACTTTAATAGATGGTGCACATCAACCCCTAAACCCCTATCTTCCTGATTTAATTCCCAAATCAAGCAAAGTTTACTTATTGTACATCGTCCACATTAGTTAATGGCTTCTTCTCGTCAAAAAGAAAGAATAATACGATCTATGGCCGATATTGCATCAGCAAACTTGTATAGATTATTCTTTCGGAAATACAAAATTGTAATCTTGTCGTGTCTTTACATCCACAAAACTGTTTTTCTCTCCCACATGGCCAAATATGTAAGACAACAACGTGTCTCACATAGCAATATGACCCAGTTCCCCTGAGGTTTTTTTAAATCTTGATTAATTAACACCTGTGTTTGCCACTCCAAAAAGACCATTGTTCGCTTTATACCTTTTTCTGCTCAGTACTCCTAGTTAACTAGGAGTACTGAGCAAAACTCCATTAACCACTGCATCAGCTAATACTTGTGAAAATATTTTCTTTTATACCTTCAAAACCCATACTTAAAACTTTGTGTAAGTTAATAAGGATTATCCGATTCGAACGAATAAACCTTTGCGATCACAGGCTGGTTTGTTAACAAGTTCATTAAAACTTAGTTCACGATTATGTATGAACCTCATCCAGTAGGCGGTGTATTTCGACAACACAGCGCAAAACTCCATACGATTAGTATAACCAGACCCACACTGTACGCATTCGCTTAAATGAAGATGATAATAAAAGGGTTAAAAAAGAAAGAAGGGAGTCAGGAGGACAATAAATACTAATTTAATTTTAATCCCCAGCAAAAATTAAAATGTTAATTTTAATTCCGCGGAATTAAAATGTTAATTTTACAAGATTTACTTCCAAGGTTTACCTGCACCTTCTCTAGCGGCCCGTATTTATTTCTCCTTTAAGCTCCGGCAAGGACGGTTATGGCACATCGTTAAGGTGAGTGGTAATCCAATTAATCTTAGTACGGTTTAGACGCGGGTTTAAATGCTCTGCCTGTGCAAACACTGCGGACTGCTGTTACATTTAATTTAACAATTAGAAAAAGAGGAAGAAAAAAGTAACGACGACTTTAGTACGAGGTGGAACGCTTGAATGCGACACTGACAAAAATATCTATAGATTTGCGTAATTTCGACCGAAACCATTACGCAGTCTATATTTGTTAATAACTTGTGATAGTAGCGGCAATTAATGCTGTATGTGTTACTGTGTTCTTTGTGTTACTCCGTTGATATTGTACATTATTCAACTTTTACCATTGTCAACAGAATCAAGTTAGTAGAGCATTTCAGCTACTGTGCTACCTGTAGAAGAAACAAAATGTTACGTACACCTTGTATTTGAGGAACTTACTTCTCCATTTTAAAAGCCTTAAAACGACAAGAAAGTTGGAAACCATCCTGGTATATACGTCTAATGTAAAAGAATTTGAGTCGATTAAGAACTCCTTCGTTTAAATATTTACTTAAAAAAAAGAATCCGTCTTCCACAGTCGATCCACGTAAAATAACTGCGTACATATATACACACATAACATAACATTTGCAGCTGCTTCTGGTAGTATATTCAGTATATATATATTATACATAACATCCGTGGTTGAAGAAAGTAAAAGTCATGGCAGCAAGCTTTTGGCTCCTGCCTTGTTTTCATAAATTAAACTACCAGAACGGGATCGTTATGATGAGTCACCCTTGTCGCATCGATTTTAACTACGTAAATTTGTGTTTGCTATACTATTATATTTAACCAAGCTTTTCGATGTTGTTTACAATACGAATATATAACCTCTAATTAGATTCCTTAAATAATGAGGATAATTACAGTGTCTTGTAGTTGTAATAAAATTTAAGGAACTTCAATAAAATGAAGTACCAATTAATAATAAAGTAGGGCTCTTTTTTAACGGTTGCACGACATACAATGAAGGAATAATTCAATTTGCAGTAGTTTAATGGATTAAATGGGAAAATGAAGTTGTTTATGTGTATGCGTTGCATTTATTTCATTACTGTTTAATGTGCTGGTGCTTTTAGAGTAAAGACAGGAAGTTGACGTTGCATAAACTGGAATTTGTCACTAGAATTTACAAAAATGCAGATCAATAGTATATCGTCATACGACATCCATATTTTCATTAAAAATATTATCTCTTCGAAAATATCATATTGGCAGTTTATTGACATTTCAATTACGATTTGTCGAAACAACATAATTTTATCTGCAATTTTAAGTTTGAGAGAAAAGAAATTCATGATTTTCTATATTTTAAAAGATTTCAATCAAATCAGTGGTATAATGAAAAATACTGGTCTTAAAAAAAAGTCAATTGCCATAAGTTTTTCGTTTGTTTTAGTACCAAATTCTAAAACGAAGTTGGTTTAAGGTGACCACTTTAATTTTGACGAAACGTTTTACAACTAAATACATACTGTGCGAGGCAAAATTATGGAATAAATTCATTGAATTAGAATTCGTTTTTCGAAGAAATGCTGCGGCAGGTCAATTTTATTTTCTAAGAATACATATTCAATTTGAAGTTTTCCACTTCTGGTGTTCAAGTAATGACGTCATCGACATTTCTTTTTAATGACAACTCCCGACCGAAGATAAATTATGTTATTCTTCTTCTTCTCCTTGTGGCTTTTCAGGCGTCGGAGTGGATGTTATTCAAGAAGTGAAATGATTTCCTATAAATCAAATATTTGAAATGCCATCCACCGACATCCATTGACAATAAGCAAATCTACGAACACGTTCATTTTGTACATTGCGAATGACGTCAGAACTAATTCGACCCATGTCATAGCTAATTCTATTTTCCAAATCTTCTAGATTTTGTGGTCCATCAACATAGATTTTTGATTTTGAATACCTCAAAAGCTAAGGGACGTAAGATCTGGAGACCTGGAGAGGTCACTCTATTGGGCCTCGCCTACCGATCCACCTCCAAGCAAAGATTCATTTCTTGAACAACATTTATTTATCTTTACTTTTTGTTATTAATAAAATTCATGTTTTCCACTACTGAAATGACTTTTATTCCAAAATTTTGTTAAGTGAGGAACTGAAACTTTGACGATACTATTTAGTCAATCTATGAACGATTTATCAAAATAAAAAAAATTGGGGACTGTAATTTTCAATTTTAAAAATGTAATATCCTTTACCTTGACAGAGCAGGAAGAAGTACAAGCACCACACTGCCAATTTCGTCGTCCTCACGTCTGGGAACCTCTGCATTCTCCTACGATGACTCAGATTCATTCTGTGCTGTTCGCAGGTTGCTATTTTCGCGTCGAAGAATTGATATTGTTACAGATGTGGGAGATTTTTGGCACTCGTACAACACTTTCTGTACCAAAATAATTGCGGACACTGAACGCGTGTTTCACATTTAAAAAGGCGCACAAGTTGGCGGTGTAATAATTGCAATATGGATAAAATATGAAGGTCAATTGGGAATAACACTTTTTGTTTTTGTAGAACGATTAATTATTATAGATGTTATTATGGTTGTTTTTCAGTTTTTTCTCTTTGTTTGGTATGATTATATCAAGTATAGTTTGGTTAATTTATGCTATATATGATGTTTATGTTGTTCCTTTACATATATATGTTTGGTATTCTTATCACTTTTTTTATTTATAAAATGTTCGTGAAATAACTTTGAAGTATTTTGCACATCCTTCTTTATTTAAATGCGTTCGAATCTTCGCCTATTATTTCTTTTTAATTATTTATTCATTTCATTTTGCATGGGCATTAATCCTCAAATAAATAGTCTCAGTTCCACTTAAACATATCCATCTCTTTGATTATGTTCAAAGGCCCTCGTTGGATGGATCCGACCGAGTCTGGCCCGTCGGTTCCGATCGCGGTATCGGACTCGAACGCGGGAATCCCAGAGACGATAGGAAGGGGTGGGGATGAACGCTAGTATGCGATGTTGCTCGCTTCGAAAGCGTCTCGGCGGTCCGGCGTAGACTAGACGTCCGTATTCCCGTCTACTCCCACTAGAATCGCGGTTCGGAAGCGGTCGACGCGACTTCGGCCCGTATCGGCGCGGTCTCTGCACCCTCTACCGCATGCTCTGCAATTAATATATTATGATTAAGTATTTAATTACACCGTCACCCCTTTTCCCTCCCGTCATTCGCTTCCCCTTGCCGCGGCTGACGATCACTACGTCTTCGGTTGATCGGACGATTCTTTAAACGAACGTAAGCATACAAATATACACACTAAATTGTAAATTGGTTCGTCTTCTTTATCATCTGACGCGATCTTGTCTTCTCCTACCATTGCCCGGGTAAAAATCTAAATGTACAAGGATGGTACGATAAGTATCTGTGTTAGGGAAGATTGTTTTGTATTTTATTTCTCGACATAATCTCCTTGAAGCTCTATGCATTTAGTCCAGCGATTTTCCAACATTTTTAAGCCATCCAAATACAATAGACACTCGGTACCGCGAACACAAAAAAATCATGGCTGTTCGCATTATCGACTTATTGACGTTAACAAAGGTTATACATAATAACGCAATAAACGTTGTCTAATCCATAAAATAAACACATTTAACATTAAAAGTCATTAAAATTTTGCAACAAAGAAAAGTTAACTGTCATAAGAAATCACTTTTTCCCAAATAAGTTAGAGATTCTTGTTTGTTTTTGAGGATGTGAAATGTTTTGTCTGTTAACGATTTTCAACAGAGTTCTGACTCATGTGCATTGTAAAGTTGCTCCAATATGATACCAAATCTAGTATTTTTTAACTGTTTTTTTAAAACGACCGACGAGATCTGCTTGCGAGAATAATTTTTTCCCGGCAATTCTTAAAAAACGTATTCCAAACCGCTTTTTAAACCGCTGCAGCCATCCCTTACTGGCTAAAAATTGTTTATCATTTTCATTCATTTGTTAATGAATTAATTTTGCCTTTTGCTTTATCATTCGGCACTGACAGTAAGATTCTTATTTCCTTGGTCAAGAAACCACTTATACAACTTTTTTTCCATACGTGGAAACTCAGAACATCATATTAATTGTAGATTTTGCCACATCATATTTTTGCGCCAAGTATGTAACACTTTTTTCATTTTTGGATCATAAGCGATTTCTCATGAACTGTCAAATATGTTGTTTTTTTGAGCAACATTATATTAACGTGCATCAAAATTACTGACACTACACACATCCATCAGCAACGACAAACTAACTTTGTCTCGATGATTTCCGATGTGTGCATGTTGACGGTTAAAACAGAAGTTAAAATACCAAATAAATCTGGGTAGTACACATAAAGCAACGGAGAAGCACGAAGTACTCCTGTAAAAAACATTCGTTTCGAAAAGCGAAGGTGTACCTGTTCACGGTATACGATGTTCAAATTATCGCGGGTTTACTGCAATAGAGTTTGTCGAACTCTGCAAAATAAGCCTCTGTTTCGGCAATGATCACTTTATTTGACGTGAGCCGCTTTCAGTCGAGCCGTCTCTTCAAGTTTGGAAAACGAAAGAAGTCACACGAACCCAAATCTGGCGAATATGGTGGATGGGGCATCACTTCATGCTATAACTGGACTAGTAGTACTGTCGCAATTGCCGATGACTAGGCCGGGGTGTTATCTTGATGGTAGAGAATTTTTTTCAGCATAATACTGTCTCGTGATTATCCTTCCCCTCTCCAAATAATCAATTAATGTTGTGCCTCGAGAAAATTCAGTAAACCAATATCTGATGATAGTCATCGCAGATGCATGGCCCTTATAAACTGCATCCAACTTCTCTTTGATTTCTGCGCACGTTTTTCCATCTAAGAGAGGAATCGACTGACCGGTGCTGTACCACAGCATTTCAGAGAAAATGATCTCAAATACGAAGTAGTCGGAGACAGGTTCTACACGACATAAAATTATGTCGAAGTCTACAGGGCGTTCAGTTTCCGCTATTAACGATAAAAATTAGGTTTTCTAAATGGAATAACCTCGTTTTATTATGGGATGTGCCCCTTCAACTTATGTAAATTTTCTTCAATATTCTCTGTACCCACCTATCTTAGTTTTTGAGATAATTTGAAATTTTTGCGGAATCTTGGGTGCATTTATAGCGGCTAGTTAACCAAACGAACCAATCGGTGAGCGTTGCACCGATTGCCCGGTTTTGCTAACTCGCTAACGTATGTTTATATTGATTAATTCTTGACTATGGGCACTTTGAATAATATTACTAACCTCTGAGCGAATAAGTTTAACCTGCAAATTGTTTTTGTCACATTGCTTGAAGTATATTTTTTTAAAGTAGGCATGATTTGTGAAAATATGAAAAAGACTAACAATAAATCGTCAACAAGCCTTGTATGGAAACATGAAGACATTGCAAGACGCAAAACCATATTTATTCTGTATTCTCAAAGTTGCAATGCGTTCTCAATTTCGAAAAACAAACACGATACGATGAGGAAGCTTATAATCGAAAAAGACTTTGTCTCGTTTCCATCGCCCGAATTTCAATTTATTTTTCTTTCTTTAATGCCGCACCGCAGCAGATACAACAAGCTCGGAACTATACCGCCCGCTTTTCCAGACCTAATGAAGCGAGAACGTATTTACTTCGTACCGACTAATGGCCGTTCTCTATCCTTTCCGTTTCGAAATAATAATTACATCATCTAAGCGATTTATTAAAAACAGGGGCGACGTCGAAGGATCGGCGTATTTTCAACGATACGTAAATCTAGAGCTAACCGTTTTCGATGGGTACTCGCCTGTATGTCTATCGGTTAGTGCGGATTGTTGTGGATAGAGAGCGTTAGAACGTCATTCAGAGTCGGTAAATTATAACGCTTTTAAGGGAATCGCTTTACATGGAGAGACGACCTTAATCCTATTCGTAAATGTGGGAAATAAAGTAAGCTAGAAGAACGAGAAATTCAGTCCTTGTTGTCCCTAGAGCGACATACAAGCAGAAATAGAGAAGCATAATGGATGGAATTAACTTCCAGAATTGCAAAATCTGCAAGGAAAAGGGTATAAGAAAGTGAAGTAGATATATTCTTTGAGGCTACGTTTTAAGCATTAGCAAATCGCTACAGTCTCGTATGCTTAAAAAAATTCCTATACATTCATAACCTGGATGGAGATGGTATTCTGGACGAATGCATATAGTTACCTCGGTTAAAGAACAAATATGCTATATTTCAACAACGGAGCCATATGGATCGATTTAACCGTAAAGAACATTAGCTAACGGATTAAACTAGAAAGACAACACAATAATCAAATATTGCATTAATCATTATGTCCAACTATCTTATTTTCACTCAATGCTACCAACGAATGGATAAGACAAATTTTTAATGGATTCTTCTATTCCCATAATTTACTAGATCCGCTACCTCAAATATAATACAATGATCTGGGAACCATTTGAACTGTAAAAGGCAGCTCAAATTGCCGTCCTTTGGAGGTAAAGTAATTTCCTTATTAATGATTTTTATCTCTCTGAGCTCCAAGAGAGACAACTTTGACAATAGGCATGCCCGTCAAGTCAGAAATTGTCAAAAGTTATTGCAAATGAAAGCGTATCGGGAAAATCTAATCTTTGACTTAGCAAAACTTCGCTAGCATGTTTAAATTATTTGGCCCTTGCAGATATCAATAACAAAACTAGTTTCTGTACTAACTAAATTGATTACATACATTGATACTCCAAGATGGTAATAGACTATCGCTGAATACTGAAGATTGCTTTATTTTTTATTTTAATTTTAATTTTCATTTCTATCTTCAATTCACTGCCAACTTACAAAGAGTCTCATCGTTCTTTTGCATAGGTTAGCATAAGTATTTCATTTCTATTGCCTTCCATTAACCCCGCCAATATTATATACACAACTGTAATATATGCATAAGTGATTAATGAAATAATGAAGTAATTTTTAAATATCCCCCGACTAAATCACCGTCCAATATTAAAATTGATTATAAACAAACAATACAACGGATTATACGGTCCACCGCAGCAGCAGCAGCAGCGTCCATTCCGAATGCAGATACCCGTTCCCAATGATTCCATGGTGATGATTATACCATCACACAAGAATAACAATATTAATGAATTTTCATTATTGACTTGCAAAATTTCATTTCGTACATGCATACATCGGGGTTAACGTATATATCGCGCCGTTTTAATGCCGACGCCAACAATACGTCATACATATAACAATAATTGCGGCAAGTACGCTTTAAAATTGTTTAATTAACGAAGGACAATGGATAATAATCGCGGATCGGTCAAACTTTCCTAACGAACGAGCCGTCTGCTTGTGCAGGCCCACGTTATTTAATAGCAATAGGTTAATATATGCGAATCTGCTTTGTAGTTTAAGGAAACGTTTTCATGAAATCGGATACTTTTCTAGAGTATACCGCAATGCACGTCTCTGCGTAAATATGTAAAAAGGAGACCATAAGAGGGGAGTGCGTATGCGGACGGCGATAAGACACAGTCCCAATACCTGATTCGCAATGATGACCGTGTTAACGTAATGGTAATGGTGATGTTATGGTAAAGTACCTGTTAATGTTAAATATATTCAGAATGATGTTCAAAAAATATTTTCTAATATTGACTCATTGGCAAAGGTAAGAAATATCACCACCTATTTATTTAATAACAAATTTAGG
The DNA here is from genome assembly GCA_029619315.2 of Dynastes maya. Taxonomy (NCBI): domain Eukaryota; kingdom Metazoa; phylum Arthropoda; class Insecta; order Coleoptera; family Scarabaeidae; genus Dynastes; species Dynastes maya. The sequence continues at coordinate 81,038,722 of JAROYE020000002.1, forward strand.
ATAATCATGAACGCTATAGAACAAATGCAAAGCTACTTTTAAAGCGCCGAACTTCCTGTTGGTATATCCGCCTCCAAAGTATCGGCAATTCGCTCCCCGCGCGTTCTTTTCCCTTTTTATGTTTTTAAAGTCTTTTAGGTTTTTGATTTTTATCAAGAACTTTGCAAACGAATCTTATTTTTAAGATTCGTTTGCTGATTTTTGCAAACGAATCATAAAAATAAGATTCGTCAACATGAACTGCCATTTTTCGAATTTACGCCCGAAGAAAAAAGTTTTCTTGATACAAAGTCAATTGAATTCAAAAACAAATGTTAATACGGTATTTTGCAAATTAATTTTAGTTATACAGTAGGCAATTTAACAGTTTAACAATTTTCTGCGTGCTACAATATTGTAGGAGTACATGTTGTCACAGTTAATATTTCAAAGTTACGGTCAAGTTTCTATTGTATTGTTTCGCATAAACGTATCATTTTTTCCAACACTCTTTGAGTCGAGACGTACAGGACAAGATTGTGGCAATTTTTGACATAAAACTACCTGATTTTTTCAAAATAAAATGAGAAAATGAGTGGGTTTTTATAAGTGGTGATTTATTTATATAAATCATCACTTATCTGTACAGACAATTTTATTAAACGCATGAACCAAATGTTTCCCGCCTTAGGATTGTCGCAATTAAATCATGGTTTTATATAGTAAAATCATTTTCATAGGATTCACAATTCTTGCAGAACCAAGGTCTTCCGTAGTTTACTCCAAATTTGTGGAATGTTTTGGAGGGATGGTAAATCACATACATGCGAAACAACACAGATGTTGGTAACATTTTCGTGGCTGTCCAATGCTACCTGTAAATTAGGAAGCTGTTGGAGATACGAAAACATAAGAATAGTTATTGTTATTGCATTTTACGCGTTCTTTCAACCTTTATAATTATAAGAACACTGCAATCATATTGTATTATGCGATACAATCTTTAGAACAATATTGTTGTTTCGTGTGTAACTAAAACATGCAGTAATCTTTGTAGCAGATCATTGACTAAATGTTTACAACAACAATGTATTTAACAGAAATACATTCCGTTAACGACAGTCGAGTAGTAGGGATTTGTGCAAGTTGTAGCCAATTGTATATTCGCAAACAAATTGTAATAAATTGTTCTACAATCGTTTGATTCTTTATAACGTCTTTTTTCAGTTGCAAAGTAAAATTTCCTATATGTAGATTAGATAATATTCTGGTAAAAGAAAAACTCTGTTTGCACCAATACTCAAACCACACCGCAATCCTCCTATGTTGTAGCTCCTTGAATTATGTTTCTCCGATACAGTATTCTAACAATAATTTCGTATGTGGTATTTTGAGTGTATTGCTACCCTTAATATTAAATTTATTCGTCTTGCGCACAGATTTCTAAAAAAAAGAGATTATGAAACTTTTGTATTTATCTCTTTTCTCCAAATTCGCATCCATACAACGTTACAATATTTAACAAGCATATATAGAAATATAATCATATAAAAGCTTTTGTATTTTCCTGGCAATGGCGAAACCGGTAAAGGGAATGCTACTGTTCTAACATCGTACGTCATAAAACAACCACATGTAAATTTGCGAATATTCGATATTTGTAATAATATTTACATATGCGCACAATCGTACACATATACACCAAACAGCACAAATACGTTTGCGTATCTAGTTTGCGCTTGTCAATATATTTCCGATATAGCGTAGCTATAAACAAACGACTGGGTTTATTATTATTTAGCTTGTGCGGCCTGCAACTGTACTGGTTAATTTTCAAATTCGGTCCGGGTGCATTAGCGATGGTAAGGTTACATTTTACCCAAAAGGGATTTTAGGGATTCGTATACGGGTACGTTTGATATATGTATTTGATAACTCTGCCCTACTAACGTAACGGTTGATTATTTATTAGAGTTTCAGCAATAGTTTTCGGCAAAACGATGTTGTCAGTTTGATTTTCGTGCAAATTTAAAAGTAATTTTTAAAATTACCTCGTCTCTCTTCAAGACCTAAGATTATTTGTTTAGTTTACTTACTACGATACTATCGATGACTCGGTGTCAAGTTATTCTAAGCAATTGTTACGTTTACTTTTTGGAACACGTTTGGAACCTGCCACACCTAACATTAATCAAGATGGAGCAAATCAACTTTGTGTTTTGGCGAATCCGCCAATAGCAAAAAAGTTCTTAATCATTAAGAAAAATAACATATGGCATGCTGTTTCGGTACAAGTCGATCGATTTACCATGTGAGCTGCGTTTATCTCGTAAAATGCGGAAGGAAATTAAATTCTGTTAAAGGTACTATATTTGTCATGATTAGCACTCCAAATGAAGGTGGAAACACGAAAAGATCTGCAAAACGCTGGGCGTCGCGACGTCGCCAAATTATTATTTGCAGCAACATGGCGTTTCGATTACGCCATTGAAAAGATCTTCTAATTTAAAGATTTTTTCTAAATACAATTGCACAGTCTGCTTCCGATGTTACCGCAGCAAAAATGTTAAGATCGTCAGCAAAGTCTCATGATATTTGTCAGCTTTTAAAACTCTTGTTGATGCTCCAATGTGAATTTTAAAGTAATTTAAAATGATGGCTTTCTTTCCTTCTTGCGTAAAAAGGATGTTTGATTTTGTCGTAAAATATTCTCTGATCTTGAAAATATTTTTGCAATTGTAGGGTTTTTCTGGGCTTCCCCATATATTAAACAACATCTCCACTTTTGCGTTATGCGTAATCATTTTATTAAGCAAATGACACATTATTTAAACTTTACTAACAATACGCAAGACGAACTTATAAATCAACAAGAAAATATTATGAATGACGACTGACAGTTCGAGTAACGTCTTGAAAATATTGTCTTCTTGAAGCCTGTTAGCCTATTATTTTTAGTATAATAGAATTATAAAAAAAGGGGATTTATTAAAAAGGCATCCACATTAGTATCAAAAAGTGGTTGTTCGAAATCAAAAGAACTTTTCAATGTTAATGACTTTAACAAGAAAAACGCATTTTTTCATAATAAACGTAAAAAAAAATAGTTAAAAGGTGTAATAGGTACTATATCTGAAATCGACATTATCAATACGCGCATAACTTTTTAATGAATAAAATTAGAAAATAATTGTATTTACAAAAAACTCTTCAAATTAAAAGATCTTTTCAACGGTGTAATAAGAACGGTGTGTTGCTGGGAAAAATAATTTCGCGACGTCCAGCGTCGTGCATATTTTTTTCGTGTTTTCACCCTCATTTTGAGTACTAACCAAGACAAATATAATACCTTTAACGGAATTTAATTTCCTTACGCATCTTACGAGATAAACGTAGTTTCCATGATATGAATAACTTTAAAAAAGGAACAACACTATTTTTTATCATTTAACAGTAAATTCTAATAAGTTTTGTTTGCACCTCCGGGAACTAAATATTATAAACTTAACTTTTTTACTGTGTAATAGAATTTTCATTGAAGAAAAATATAAAATAAATATCATCGTCAAAGGTTTATGCTTTTTAAAGGTAAATTTCGCAAAACGTAGGGATGCCGCAATAATTTCTCCCTTTTAAACGCGATAAATTGTATTCGGGCACTTAAAAATTAATTACTGTAGGTACTTCCGTAAGTAACTCAGGACCCAACTCACATACATGTGTCCTCTCTCTAACCCGCCTACATATACGTAATCATCGTACATATGTAACACATCTGAAACGTATTGCTGATGCCTTAGTACGATGGCTGGACTCTCTCTAGTCCATCCGGACTTAACGATACAAGCGCTGAACTGTTAAATAATTTCCTAGGTTAACTAGCCTGAGAGACGCGGACTCGTAACCCTTGTCGGGACATACGGCGTACCGCAGTTATGACCGCAAACGGCATCAAGCTAACTTGCCTCGACTGCGGGCGCAGTCTCCCCCGTTATTTGTCACACGGCCTTCCTCCTCTGCCCCTCTCCTCGCTTACGCCTTCGAATTAATTTTAATGAAATATTCGACTACATTTAGCTTTGTGTATTTACATAATAAGCGCGTCGCACGTTACAGAAAACCTTAATACGGTTGTTTGTATATAACATACGATCTACATATGAGCTATACCTGGACGTACGTATCCTTTTACAGAGTAGGGGACCCTCGGTAGGGAAGCTTGTTTCAATTCAGGAATTTGTTTGAGGTAATTGCCGGGAAGTGGAAGGAGGACAAGGACAAATTAGTTTATGGCAGTCAAATTTATTTTCTAATTATTACAAAAATATTTGATTGCATAACAACATTTATCTTTCTACATTTCACAAAAAGAAACAAGAATATAGAAAAGAAACAAGAAAACACTAATAGATTCATTATGACCTATCCGAACCACTGCGAACAACATAAAATGGCCGCGATTGGTTTCTTAATTAATAGACTAGTGAAATTTCCTTTGAACCAAAATAGGTACAGCATAGAGCTTAAATTCATAAAAAATTTAGCTATTTACAATGGTTACTCTTCTATAGATGTCGACCGCATCCTCAGGAAAGTCCAACATAGGCATTATGTAAGAAATTCCACGACCTTGATCCCGGTAGAAATTCGCGACAAGAAATTTGTGAAACTCCCTTTCCACAAACTATCGAAAGGTATCAGTAAAGCTTTTAGGGGACAAAATATGAACGTACGTATGTTGCAGTTCACGTAATACACTTAAAAACCTTCTTGGTAATCCAAAAGATAAACCGGATACGAAAGAAAGGTCGGGAATTTATAAAATTGCATGCAATGACTGTAGTGGACGCATTTGAGACCATCTATATACAGCACAATTTTAATCTTTTAAACAAAAAAAATGCGCCCCTTCATTTTTCTTGCCTGTTCGGTTTATTAGCGTAAAAGGATTTTTTCAGTTTGAAGTACTACACTTGACAAAAGACCGGGTGGTCGTGTTTTGCACATATTGAATGGTTTAGATTTCTTAGAATGCGTAGACAGAAAAATTAACGGGAAAGAACCTTATCGTTTGTCTTGCTCTACTTTATGAAGGCGGGACGAGGCAATTACAAGGGACCTTTTTCGTTCCGCATCTAGCCAGCATGTTAGAGTTAAACGACAGAAAAGTAGGTAAATAGATATACATACACATCTAGAGATATATGTACATATTTACTTTTTTCCTCGAAAGTAGGGATAGACAAGTTTGGTAGAATTAAGAAAAAGTTTTTGGTTTTCCGCTCGGATTGATTCGGTAACCCGGTTGAGAATGAAGGCCCAGCGAGCCTTTGAAACAGCTGTTCCGAATTAAGTAATATTTTGCGTGATGAGGAGTGTGCTGTTTTTCAAACAAATATATAAATAATGAGAAAATATTGATATTTATCAATATAATTGACAATTGTTATTGAACCAATACTATCAAAATTTGTTTGGACATTTGTAAAAATCGGAGGTATCTACCAGTAAATGAAGGACGCTCAACATTTATTCGAGACATGACCAGCAAACGTCTGTGTGCTTCAAATCAGTTTTTCCTACGTTTAAACGTTTTCATTTCTGTCTTTTCGACTTTCACAAGTTTGATAACATTATTTTCTCGAATTTTTCAACATGTTTTAATTGTTATACTCTTGGTTTCCGTATTTGAACCGCGTCGTTGTCGTAGCTTTGGCCAAAGCTACGACAAAGACGCGGTTCCAACACGGAAACCAAGAGCATGGTATTATTGACGACCGCGGAAGCCTACGAACCAAATTTTTTAATTATTGTTAGCCTGATGATGACCGTGCTTGGCCGAAATCGATAACTTGTAGTAAGTCCACTCAATTTCTAATACATTGTAATAGCTTAGAAGTAGAAAACGAGAAACGTATTCACTTTGATTATCCCAGCGCCCTCTACTGCACAACGATGCAACCTCTATGAGCGATGATCACCTGCACGGACTTTCATCCGGACCCTTTGAAAGTTAATTCCTAAAAACGCGAGAGAGATCGTTCCATTTCGCTCTAACCTCGCTCCCCGTTCTTCCCTTCCGCGCCGAAATAAAAATCTATTATTATTTAAAGCCGCGTTCGCATAAAATATCCGTAGTATCCATAAAATATATTTTTACTGTCTAATGTTCACGACGGAGTACGACCGTGTCGTCGTCAAGCTGCTGAAAGCTCTACAACGAGCGACAGACACAGCTGACGAGCATAAAGTTTTCCGCTTCTTCTTTTTTCCTGGCGTTCATCGCGAACGAGTCGAGCAGCACAGCGAAGTAAATATAAGAAGAAGATCGAGAAAAGAGCATAACAAATTACAAGGGAATTTTTAAGTACCTATGCGTTCGTCGATATCTTATGGAAACCGGAGTGGTACTCCCCAGCACCAACTCTACTAACGCCCTCTAACGACGAATGAGAAGAGAACATTTTTAAAAGAGGGAAACAGTGCAAATCTTAAAATGTCTCAAAGTGAATTTGATATGTTTGCGAAGTGCATGAACTTACCGGGTAACTATTAGCTCGGCGCATGCAAGGCATCCCTCCGAAGGTACTCGTTTCCGCTGGCGACTCGTCAGGAGAAACATTTAAATTTTAAAGTTTACACATAAGCAGATATCTTTGCTGGGCGAAAATGAAACACACGAATAACCTATACTCTTATATCTGAACTTCGTATTCACGCCTGTTTTTTTTTTTTACAAAATAAATGTATCTTTAATTAAAAAACGCAACTTTAATGTAATTATTAGACAAAGATAAACTTCAATTAAACCATTCAATGTTACATCCAACAGAAATATTTTTTTTAGGAGAATACTTAAAAACTTCCTCTTCGAACTATGAATATTCGCGTACTCAATAATATTACAATATCGTGGTATATCCTTTGCACACGAGCCGCCACTGCTCGCTTCCTCTAGCCGCCGTATCATTTTATACGCTGATAAACGTTATTTTGTGTTCGAAAGTTTGCGACGCAAATAAAATCGTATTTTATTGCACAAGCACCAGCAGTTCTTGGTAACATAATTCGACATGAACCAAGACCATTTCAGTAGATGTCTTATTTAAACGAAGCTTGCTCGCGGATTGTTGTCGGTGCTCTTCGATTTAAATACCCAATAAGACGTGATCGTTTCTTGTTAATACCATTTCGAATTTTTGAATTGACGTCTCGTGACGCTATGTTCAGTGAGAGCATGCAAGGACGATATGGTGCAGTCGTTTGCAACAAATAATTATGATTCGTTTAAATTTCTGGTACTCCCAAAAAAGACAGAGCGTATCTAATTAGTTTATGAGTTAGTTAAATTTAAAAACAAAGCAGGAATTTTTCAAAGAATTCGCTAAACCTTTCGTAAAACCGATCTGGAGATATTCTGCAACTTGACTAACATACCGTAAATATTAATTTAAGCCGAAGATTTATCTTTAAATTTGGCTTACAAGAAGTATCACACAACATTATACAACATCTCTAATGAAAACACTTCGATTTCAATATATGTCCTGTTGATGACATTAGAGGTAACTACGACCACCGAAGACCGCAAACACGTACTCCTTCCACCAGAAACAGAAAGGGCAAAAAGATGAACGCGGCACCAATGAGGTGGGAGCACGTCCGATTGCTTATGCGTTACGACACTTCATCTTCTGCCAGCATAACCCACACACAGACATCCGTAGATACGTTCATGCACAGACCATATCCGAAAAGTTGTTCCGAGGGTGACACATTTTTTATTAAGGGGTGCTCAGCGAAACGTGAAAGTCACGGAGGCATACAGTTTTGATAAGACAGGCTCGCGGCAGAGTGGAAGTTTATTTTCGAATTATGCACGTGATCCCGTCTCCGCGCTCCCAAAAAAGGTCCGTTGATGTGGACGTGGCCGCTATACGACGATACGGTGGCCGATCGAAACACGCTTTGATGGATTGATAAAAGCGGGATATGTATGAATTTGTGGTAATGCGATGGCCATCTGGATCGGACGCGCTTCCGGAAAGCTAAAGGGTTTTATTTTAGCGGTTTTATGTCGTCTCAAAGGTGCTGCATTCGATTTCTCGGAAACTATTCCAACTAACGAGACGAAATTTATTTCGTATAATATGCGGACATAAGTAGGCGTACAAACCAGAAAGACATAGTACCACAACTTTCGTTTCTTCCCTTGCGGAAATTGTGTCTCGCTGCTTTCAGATTTTCGCGACCTACTCATAACTTTACAAGAGAAAAAACTACAAAATTAAACGTGAATCCACTGGAAAGCCCTCAATGAGCGCTTCACTACCAAGAAAAGTTCAACTCAGCAACTCTAACTGTTAAGACGCTAAACCGCATTTAACTGGAAATATGAAGAAAATTCAAACTCCATCAATTTTATCCTTCGCTTTAGTTGCCAATGAAACACCATTAACTAAAAACACGATGAGAGTTCCCGAAAAAATCTAAGAAAGGGCGTGTTCAACGGCTCAAAATGCATCAAATCTCTTATTTTTAAGCCGTTTTATTTTTTAAATTTATAATCGCATTTTATTTCGGTTATTTGTACTCTATTTAAAGACCGCAACGAGTACTTTTAGATTTTGAAAGCTGCGATTGTCTTTGGCGCCAAATTGCTTCGAAATTTGAATATTTGGTGGGTTAGAACAATGGAATCTTTTATTTCATTAAAGGTTTTTACGAGCACGTTAAAAATTCAAAATTTGACATGGTGTGAGTGCCATTTGTATCTAGGATGTTGGAATGGTAATATACTTTGTCTGTTGAACAGTTGCAGCGTACGATGTTAAATATTTTTGTGTGCGATTATGAATATTCATTATGCACGGTATACGTATTAATGAAAAGTTAGCGTTTGTGGAAGGGTACACCGTGGCTGTCCATTAGCTAAGGATTCGCATTGAATCAATACGACCAAGTTTAATATCTTTGTCGATGTGACGATGTCCAAAGTGAAATATTCGTCAAGATGGCGTCGCACGCGACCACAAAAATGTTGTTTTAATATGCTCAAAAAGGCGTATAAAGCTATCTTGCTTGTCACCACTGAAAAACTTCATACTTCCAAAGAAGATGGCTTCCTCATCAAAAAATATATTAAAATATTTACCATGGCGCTTAGCGTGCGTAGCGAAATCCGTATAAGACGCAATACGCCTCGACTGAAAAAAGAAGATTTACAACGTCTCGTCTCCCAAGGGTTAGAGACAATCCAACAAAGGCACTAATTTAATTTATAATTATGAGGGCGCTCCGCAGAAGAAGAGAAAGAACGAAAGGGACACCACCGTCGCCTTCGTTCTTATAGTCGGACGAGACGTTGATTGATGGAATCAAACGTCCCAGTCGGTCTCCGGCTGATAAATTTAAAAATAACGGCATTATTCTAACGGTGACGTCGGACGTTTTCTTAGAGGAGAATCAAGAGTCAAGGAAACAGGGAAATAATGATACCGGCATCACCCCACTGCCCCTCACCGTTGCAGCGATCGTTACGAAAAATCCATCGTTTTTGCTCGTCTCGAACGACTAATTGGGACTATGTCTTTCCATAGCTTCACTTTAAGGGCGGACAATCAGGACTGACAACTATTCAACGACTATGTTTGGAGTTAGTTTATAGTAACTTGAAAAGGTACCACTTTTTAGTACTTATATCACAAAACTGCAGAATGTCGAAACACATTAGGCCGCAACGCTAATTGTTACGTATAATGCAGGGCGGTTCTAGCCAAAGAATATTTATTTATATATTTATTATATCGTTGGAATTTAGTTTGCAAGTAGCATACATACATATATACTCAAATGTTATAAGTTTGAATTAAAACATAAAAATAATTCTTTTACAAGTGATAGAAACATAACACATATTTATCAAACTCAGGCGCCGTTATTTAATGAAATTGTGACGAACCATCCCGTTTCGTCAAATTTAAAGACTTTAATTCTAGAAAGAACAAAGAAAAATTATTATTTCAGTCTTTACCTGCCTTGTTTAGTCTTTAAATCTTTGTTAAAAAAGAGTAAAATTCGACATAAAAGGCGACCGGATTCGCGTACATTTGTCTTTTCTGTGGGCCTCGAACATCGAAAAGAACAACCCTTCTGTAGCGTAAGCTTCGGGGGAACATCTCTAAGTGGATTTGATCTGCGAGAGGTCCTGGCCAAATTTCATCCTACTGCGGCTGTTAGCAGCGTCCGATGAAGTTTGGACAAAGTAATGTCAATATTACACGACAGTGTGGCCTAAGTTGCCTGTCGTGAAATCTTGACCGAAATTAATCTAAATCCGTTACCGAGAATGTTATAAGTGTCTTGCAACGACATAAAATTTAAAAAACCCGACTAAAATCATTTTTGCCTGATCTGTATATATTTGTATATGAATTTGATTGTAGTTTGCCAGGAAATTTTATTTTATTTGTTGAAGTTATGTGTAAATAAAATATTGTCGTTGTACTTACATCTTTTGCTGTTAAATTGGACCCCTTGGCATTTTCAACGCTACCCCGTGGTTAAAACTGCTCACACACGCCGAATCAATCAATCTGATATTCACTTAACTTTTCTTGATCACTAAAATCCGTAAACATCTAATAGTTTTATTTTAAAAACAGTAAACAAACATTAAGCCGCTTAAAATACATGTTATAAATCTGATATATGACAGTTAATAATCCCGTGACAGCTAGCGACATCCCAGCAACAGCAAATCAAACTGTATTACGAAATCGATAATATAGATCCCCTGTACACTGAGTAGGAGATCTTAGTGTTTAAAATAAGAAACGTTAATGTTGTATACTTTATTCCCGTCTCAATTACTCGGTAACATCAAATCGATTTAAAAAGATTATCTGAAAAGTAAAACCGTTATATATTCTTTATACGATAATCTCCCGTATATCAACTGAAGATGTTACTGGTGGGCAGAGTCCATCGTATCTAGCTTGGCAGATGTGAAAAAAGCAGTCGCATAATGTAACTCTACGTCTAAGAATAAGAAAGTTATTACAATTTTGCCGCCGCGAGCAGGACGTTACATTTTTGGCGTCCCGACCACGGACGTACGTTATATGCTAGCGTCCGAAGAGAGACGGACGTTACAAAATAAAACGGAAATCCGGACCACATCTTATACTTCTTGCTGGATAACCATATAGGGATAATTTACAGACTAAATCCTGCATATCAGCAAACACAAACAGCGTCCAGAGGCACACAAATTATTGTTTGTACTAAATTTTCTGCTAAACCTGTAGATTTTTCGGAATTAAGTTGAGATACGTATATACAACAAATGTTTAATCAATTAGTTTATGTGTTTTATTTGCTTCCACCAACATTGCTCCCCATTACATGGAATTTTGGCTAAATCTTAATCTGGCTTTTGTAAATAGACTAAACAAATGCGTTCATTCGAAAGGTATTAACGAGGATGCCACTGTTCCAACCGTTGGGTTTTGGGGATTTAATTTTGATATAATGTACTAAAATATTTGTCTCAGGGGATTTTTGGGAAAAATTTGAAATTTTCTAAATTAGTCTAAATTTTTAAATTCTTTGTGAGATCAGGAGTATTCCTGAATAGTTTTTGGGCAATCTTCTAGTGAATTTTCAAATTAATAAATCGAAATCAACGAATATTAGAATTAAAAATATAACTAACCTTCAATTCGAATGAAGCCGATGTCATAAAAACGCTCTGTTTATAACAACTTCTATAGGAAACTGCCTGCTCTAACCTTCAACCCTTTCTTCTTTGAATAAATACTTCAATTTTACTATCGAACACTTTAAATTGGTATCGTAGTCGAGTAAACACAAAATGATTCGACGAAAGCAGAATCGAGATTGATTAAAATTTTGGCGTCGCTTATCTTTCTTTTATTTGTAATCGCGAAAGATAGCGATTGTTTCATTTCACAGCAAATTTTGACACACTAAACCCAAATATAAATTTTTATGATGCATTTCGATGAAATGAAGTTATTTATGGAAATAGCATACGAGAATGAATGCAGTGACGCAACCAGCTGACAGAAAGACAAATCTCTGACCTATATTCTCTCTGACAATGTTTAAACATGAAATTTTACCAATGATTTACTTAATAATGTTCGGACAATGATTTAATTTGTGAAATGATGTTTGAAATACTTTTCAATCTACCCTGTTTGTTTGTTTTAGATGACTTTTACATTAATTTTGACGATTTACAATATTAGGAAGATAAACAGAAGAGTGGACTTGTCCGTGTTACCCTACGATCGTCGTTGTCTGGACTTAACTGTATTATTTAACATCAACGCCCCAAGGCCAGTTGGCTGGGGGGAAATGGTGACTTGGAAAATTACATTTTTACCCGCAAGAGGGATATTTCAATACCAACGAGTGGCTAACCTGAACACCCTATTCGTTCTGAGATTGACAGCCGATGTTGTCGTTGTTGTAAATATTGAACATTACAGTGCATACATTTAACACGACATTGTATACTAAACTCGGTTAGTACGATATCTAAATTTGTTAAGGCTTCTTAGTATTTTTTTGCTAACAAATTTTACTCATCTTATTTTGTAAACTGGTCGTTAGATTGTTTCGCTTTGTAAATTTAATATTTCATTCGTTTTACTTGTAAATTCATAATTCTATTTGTTTTAGTTCTCATAAACTCATATTTATCGTATTTATATTCATTTAAATATTGTATGTGTACGTATTTATCACAAAAACATATTTAAATTCATTTAATATACACAAATGTAATAGAACCATTTGCATACAAAGTAAGAACTGACGCCAAATGCTATTAAATCAAATAATCGCAACTTCAGCAAGGTCTTACATTGCAAATCCCGAAATAAGACGGACGCGAGACAGAGAACCACCGTAGTCGAGCATTAAGTAAAGATTCACCGAGAGAGAAAACATAACGCACATATAGATGTTTTTATCGGTGTACCAAAACTTGATCGGAGAACGAGGGTCTATGCGGAACGCTGCGTTTGGACGCGCACGATGTTTGGTTTGCAACTTTTCCGCTTCTATAGGAGACAGTAGCGAGGAGCAATACACACTAAAGGCGGTATAGAAAATACACTGAATAACGAGATCGTCCGGGTAGCCAACCTCGACTATATTCTCCGCGATCTGACGTTCGAGCTCCTATGGGGTACGTTACAAATTGAAGACACACATAGAAACGTTGCGATTTAATATATACTGATGACACATTTATATAGATATTCATAGAAATACGTACACAAACTAGTAAGAAAACCATATTATAATCCATAGGTATATGCATATTTTTATATGTATACAAAATGGAAACCTCACATTTTTCTTATATATTTTTTGTTGTTATAAGGGGAACTGCTTTAATAAATTATTTTTACACATACTAACTGTGTTTCATTTCGAGAGGTACTGAACTGTCGAACAAATAAACAAATATTTTATACATCAAAACAAAAGCAATTGATCCTCCCCCTTCGCAAGAAAGATACGCCGAAGCAGACGATTAGCGGCATTGTTCTTTAAGCCAGGAGAACGTAACAAAATTTGATGGACGATTGTTGATACTGTCTACATAAAGGTTCTCATATTTGCAAAACTGATTTAGTGGTACATTGTTATCTTATCACCAAGTTTTGATGCTAATCTAGGCTACCTAAAACCACCTTCTTCTATAGAAGTAACATGTTCGTATCTTTCTACAAATTACCGGCTATTATTCCAAGTATATTCTACTCTTAATGAATACATTAGCCTTCAGCCTCATAAATATGACAAAAAGGCGATGCTCATCTCAGGAAACGATGAATAATGTTAACCTTGAGCGGCAAACCTTTCGAGTCTTCATGCAAAAACGAAGTTTTCCCATTCCTTTCCCAAAGCAGAACGCGTCCTATTCAGCATGTGTAGTCCTGGTTTCAGCATAAGGTGTTCGGATAGAAATTAATTCATCGCGCGTTAGATAAAAAAAGCGAAAATCATTACCATAAAAAGCGATAATGTCTCCGTTCTGCCTGACGCTCTCTTTCGTAATATGATATACAGTAATATCGTGGCGAATGTAATACGAGGAGTAACAGAAAAATACTATGCCTGTGTCTTAAAGAATGTAATTGGAAGTATTTCTGGTTTTACTTGCGATTAGTTTTGGAAAAAAGGATATAAAAATAAACATTTTTTGGTTTACAAAAAAATTGTTTACTCTTAAATGCTGCGTTTTTAACGAGGTGCAGATTACATTAAAAGTAGTTTATTAGCACTAAATGTATGTTCATTGTTGATGCTTTATGTACTAATTATCCTATCTTCTACATAGAAAGCAAAACGGAAGTTCTTATAGTCGCAGAACATCTTTCAGAAACTCTTACCCAAGTTTTTTTCTAAAAATTATCTTCAAAAACAATCTGAAAAAAGTATAATACGCGTAAATTAACTTTTTATTGTACCTTATGGATGCCTAAAACATAAACAAATAAAATATTACATCCGATCCAAGTATTACTGAATACTTACAAAAGGTAAATAACTTCATGTATTGGCCTGAAATTTTAAACGAGCTGTAGTAAAATCTTATTAAGAAACAGTAATTTTTCTAGTTGAATGTAGTAGTGTTTGGACTAGGTTTTCGGAACACTCTGTATAGCATTCTTGATATGTATTTATAATAATAAAAAGGCATTTATGTTAGCAATGACAATTTTAAAACACACGAAGAATTGATATCATAATGAAGTTATGCAGTTCATTCATCACCCATGATCAGAATCTATTACTTGGTCTAAATGCATTTTAAAATAAATACGAAATTCATAGCAGTACGCCATGTCTTCGAATAAATTGTCCGCACTATGAAATCTCTTTTTATGTATCATGTAATGCGTGCATATTCTCGACTATTTTTCTACATACCCCCGTATGCTTTCATACTACGATTGCAACGCCCTCTTGTCGATGATTAGTAGTTTATCGGCGAGGGTAGAAAGCAGACGAACAGGAGAGAGTATTAGGGACATAGAGGGCGCTTCTAGATGGCATGAGAGCATCGCTTTGCTATTACACATACGGACGACGATGACGAAGATGATGGTAGTAGTGGTGGCGGTGGCGATGGTGGTAGTATACTAGTCGAGTCAGCGCTTATGAAGAAGCGAATAATGCTTGGCTGGAAAAACCAATCTCTTAAAAAGTCAATCGCTCATATAACCCCGCAGTTTCACGCATACAGATGCAAGGAGCGGACTCGTGATGGACTCACATATGCTCCCGTTCGTAAACGTGCCTCTATTCGGATGGAGTACAGTTGGCGGCAAAAATTTTGTGCCGACGGTTTTTTTCTCTTTAGTTAAATGCACAAAGTTGACAATCCAAATCGACCAAATTTAAAATTGGCGCTTCTTTAGTGCTCTACTTCAAAAAGAAACGATTACTCTGTGATTCAGATCGAAACGTGGGCATCCTTGAATACAATATCTATAAAAGTAAAGGTGTAAACGTTATCGGGCATCTTCTTAGCAAGATCGCAGTTTAACATCTCTGAATCTAGTTTAGTTACAAGAATATTACCAATAGCTGGAAGAATTGTGCCTCTCAGCAATTCTAAATACTTTTGGGCATTCAGTGAACTGTCATTTTTATTACCTAGGATGTTGGCGCACACGCTGACCTTCTAAGGAGTTTGAGTATGAGTTTCTAGAGAAAAATATGTGTTTTCTCATGTCCATATCCGCACCTTTCCATGGAAGAAAAGTTTTCTCGTCGGAAAAAGGAATTAAATTCAGTAAATTCGGATTTTTATTGATTCCGTCTGTCCAATATTCAAAGAATTCAATTCTTGGTAAATAATCTGTTTCGAATAATTCTTGGTGATTCTGAATTTTATATCTCTTAAATTTTTCTTCTTTTAGGGCTTCGTAACAACTAGATCTGGATGCTTGACACTGAGCTGACAATTCAGTTAATGTCGAAGAACGGTCTTCTTCAATAACGGTACACATATTTTCTAATTCTTCCGTAACTAACATACCAACCTGACTTCTTCTTTCGCCTGTGGTGTTGTGGATTCACGCACCC
Organism: Dynastes maya; assembly: GCA_029619315.2. Taxonomy (NCBI): domain Eukaryota; kingdom Metazoa; phylum Arthropoda; class Insecta; order Coleoptera; family Scarabaeidae; genus Dynastes; species Dynastes maya. Next base: position 81,054,838 of record JAROYE020000002.1, read on the forward strand.
TGTTGTAGGGAAATGTTTGTGCAACTCCAATATTGTTGTTTCGCCCGGTAGCATTGATCGGTTAGGATTTTCAGCTGCAAAATTAAACTGTGACAAATTTCACCCTTTCTTCTTCTGTATAAACAGACATTCCAAACAACACAATACCTACAAATTGAGCTAATAAGTTCAATTTTAGTAATAGTTACAGAATCTTGGTGCTGTCATGCACATGTTGTGGACACAGACTGCTCATTTTTACGTTGTTACAGGTAATCGATTGTAGCTTTTAAGATACGCAAACGAGAAATAGAGGCGACCGATGTTGAACACAGACCAGAGAATCGCTTTCATTCAGGAAAAGGGCTCCAACACTATTTGTAAATGTTCAAGGAATACGATGAAATTGACAAAAGTGTTTTAATTGGATAACTGTATACTATTTGTAGATAGCAAGCATGTTGTTCCTCGTTTAAAATGTCAGATAAAAGTCCCAAATAAATCCTAAATACTTTTCGTTTGAGTGTATCGTTTTTTGCTTCTCAAGAAACAGAATTAAAACGATTTAAGGCTGGCGGAAGGAAGAAATCTACGGTGCACCAAGAGCGCGGAACTCATGCTACAATCGGTTACCTGTACCTGAAATTGTCGCTAAAGCGGTTACTTTTTTTTCATTATCAACATTACTTAATATAAATCAAGCGCTCCCCGTAGGAAAACCATTAACATCACATAAGGGTTTTACTACGTAAATACCTATGGCCGGTGTTATCTGAAATGGACGTATAAATAGCTCCAAACGTGTTAAGAGATACAATTTGGGCGGAGGCGCCGGTATCCTTAAATATTTCTTGTTGACTGCTGATATTTTTTCGACAATCACACAACACTTGTTTAATATTCTATTTTTCTCCTCAAACAATTCTATCTTACTCAATTTTCTATTTCTTGGCAATGTATTTATCAAAAGGATACACCAGGGTAAAAGGAACGTGTACAGGTCCATCGGACGCAACCCTTACATAATAGGGTCCGTTTCTAAGTAATTATCTTCAACCGTGTCCTTCTTATTTCTCTTCCGACACACGCACCGATCTCATAATATTATCTAATAACTCGAAGGTTCGTCTAAAGAGGGGACCCCACGTCGTGACCACCGCAGAGGGGATACCGACGGCACTCAACGAACGCCAAGGCGTGCGGGATGATTGATACTGCTGCTGCCTTCACAGTAACTTGCTAGATGGCTGGATGGACGTCCATCACTAACATGTTTGTCATTATTATTATATGTGTGTACGTTGGTTTGTGCTCGCTTGTATTCCCAGCCTTTTCCATCGCCGCAGTTGTCGAAAAACTCGAACCGGAGAAGAAATTGAAAAATACTGAATAAATATATGATCAGTCGTAAATTTTACGCTCGGATTTTTCCAGAACGTGCCCTATCTGCATGAATATGTGATTTGTGTCCGGAGTGTAGGCTCCTTGCCTTGTATGTATAATGTATAAAATACATACATGTATATATATATTTGTGGAGTGTATGTGATGGAACACGGGCAGCTTTTGCTTTATGTAATATATCCCGGTCTTAAAAGATTCACGACGTTTACAACTGTAATGGAGTTGCTTACTCAAAAGATTCATCTTAATTAGCACCATGCCCATATTATGGAGGAACGTCCCGTTTCAAAAGTTGTATTGTCGTGTAACACATAAAAGCAGATTCAACTCAATGCCTTAAATTATGTTCTGCATTCAAGGCGTTAGGTAGCGGTATGTTTATGAGTTAGAAGTTGCAATTATGTTGCTGGTATCGAAAATGAAAGCTTTGTTAGGGCCGTTTTATTTACTCGCAATAAAATAAAAAGAAGGTATATTAAAATCAATTATCGAAAGCAACATCGCGCTGTGGTTCCGTTCCTTGGAAGTTTTGCCAAGATTCCTTTTTGCCAATGAATCTGAATCATTGGAAACGTTCTTACGAAAAGAGGATACAACCGATATTTCATTATTCAGAGGCATTCAGCGTCCAATGCAAATAGTATGTAAATGAGTTGTTAGAGTAGGAATGGCTATGAGCGTGTCCTTGTACCTTTTCTATTCATAACTGTTATGTTGTTTGGTAAACAAAAATCATAATAAGGTGGACAGCCTTTTGTGACATTTTGTTATGGCGAGCCTTGTTCGTTGTGAATCATTATGGGATACATATAATAAAGTATGCTTCTATAACCGGTTTCACGTTGAAATAGAAGTATTGCTCCTGCAGAAATAGCGTCGCCAGGTTTCCAACAGAAGGGTTATTTCGGATAATAGGTTGGTACCGTCTGTCATTGACAGTAAAAATTACTAGAACAATCTATAGCATCTAAAAAGAGGTACAGCTGATATATCGTGTACAGATATCAAAACGAATACATATACCGGGTGTTCCAGATTCAATATTACCTGTTCAAATATTTCGAAGTTTCTCAAAGTTGTTCTTTTGAGTTCGGGCGTACCATTCATAATAATGCTTGGAAGAATAGGAACGAATCAGAAGGTTTTAGCAGCGCGAAAAGACTACTGGTATGAACGGAAAGAAGCAATTCAATACGTTTAGCTACAAACATATGGGCGCTAGTATCTCATCAAAGAACAGACAGACACATTCCGTCCAGTATAACATCGGTTACCTACCTAATGATGCGGTAAATTTCCATGCAATTTCAATGAGAAAAAGGGGCGAAAGGACAAGTAATACTTGGCATATCGAATCGTCCGAACGATAACGACTACTACGGCCGGCAAATAGAGTTGCGGGATTCGACTTCCCGGAATTGGGCGATTAACAACCCGGATCTCTTCAAAAATTTATCATTCGTGAAAAAATCTCCAACCTACGGCCACGCCGGCAGGCTTAATTCCGAAACGCGTTCCGATGTGTATTCGTACATTCGTTCATTTGAATTAATCTTAGCGGAACGAACTTCGGATTTTAACGATTTTTCCTCTCTTTCTGTCTCTTTGCACGGGGAGCGTAGCCCGGGTCCTTCCATCGAGAAGGAGAATATTTACAAAGCAACAATACGCCGTACATAAACGGAATAATTGCTTTTACGAGAATTTCTGTTGGTTTTTGGAGGGGATATGGTTTTCATTTGCCCTATACCCGGAGGAGTGTTTTCTTTTTCGTTCTCGCTTTATTAGGGTCTCGTGGTCGAAACTGGAACTGTAACATTAACTCGTTGAATGTCCGCAATCCTCCCTAAAATTAAAGTAAAAAAAGTGCTTTAAATAGGTACACATCAAACAACTAACAGTGATGGAATATTGTAATCATTTGGTAATTCCTCGCTTAAACTATGTCGTCTAAAGAAAAACGGAAAACTTATAACATCCACCAACGCATTGACTTTAGAAAATGTATCTAGAGAATCTCACTTCCAAATGTAAACTAAGAAAATGTCAATGACAGAAGATATCTTTGAGAACCTAAGAATATATTTTTTTATTGTTGATGCCTAAAATGTCCACAGCAGCACTGAAAATATCTTCCGGCACCCCCTAGTGCAAAGAAACACGGTCATGCTGTCCTAGACCGTGACGCACAGTGCTGTTGTGGGCACTGGAGGCATAAACTGAGAGGTAGAGACAATGCAGGCAGCAGAAAAGAAAGTGCTCGTAACCACGCTGATAACGCCGGGTAGGCAGAAACATGCCCGTGTGTTAGTGCTTTCTTTTCTCTGCCCCCCTTTTTTTTTGCCGGGAATGATTCCACCTACACCATTAGCATTATTTTCTATTATTCTAATTTGAATTTTCAATAATGTCATTTAATATTTACAGAATTCGAATTATTTTTACTGATTATTGGAATTTTGGCGTTTTGATAATACACATTATATTACGAATTCTTTGTTTAAAAGAAAGACTCCATTAATATTATTTTAAGGGGAATAATCAAAGACACAAGTTATTTTCAATAATTTACCTCTTGATAATATTTTTTGTTAGAAATTCACAAAATTCGTGCACAACACTATTCATACGAAATCTGTAGTGGTCAAAATTCACAGTCATCTGTAACGTCGCAAGTGATCATAGTTAGGCCAACCATAAATAGTATCAAATCGTTGAATTGGCATAGAAATTCAACTAAAAAGTATTATTCAAAGTATTATGATAATTTGAAAACACTCAAAAGCAATCTAAAAGCGTTTAGAAGAAAATAAGAACAAAAGGTGAACCAAAGATAGAAAAGGCAACTGAAAGGTATTTTACAACAGAAGAACTTAGAACATCAACTAGAAACGAAGAAAAGAGGATTTCAAAGAAGAATTTCAAAGAAAACGCTCACACAACACACAGCTGTAAATAGCTCAAAATTATTTGTGAGTAGAATATTGAGATTAAAAAAAGGAACTGCGATTATCTTATAATTTCATATTTCAATTGTTGTTAATAAAATCGCGATAATATTATTCGTCCAATATGTTTTATTACTGTTATGACGCAACGAGGCAATCTATCATACACAAAAAAACTTAATTTACCTAAGCGAGAGATTTTAAAACGTAGTCGAAGTTCGATAATTATAAAATTAATTATATTCACACTTTTAATAATTATTATAACTGTTTTACACGTAATTACAGAGGAATAGGTAGTGGTTTCCTTAACGAACGCTCAAAATTGAAGATACAATCTACGCAGACCTAGAAATCTTTTATCGGTTTAATTGTTACTCTCGGAAAAGCGAGAATCCCGAACCGCTTTCAAACGCACCTAGCAAACGCAGCTAAATATCATTGTCGCATTTACATTACGGTACGTCAAACCCCATGCATGTGTGCAATGTAAACAAATTTCCAGCGTATGGAGCCGACAACAATCGGTAAATCAGCGGGGAAGCAGACCGGTCCCGTCCCAATCCGTCCGGCTCGGGCGGGATATCGTCGCTTTCCGATTGTTATCCGGACGGGATATCTTGGAAACTGCGAACGGTTCGATAATTATACATTGTCCACACGCTCGACGCCGTTCTATATGAATTTGATATTCGTGCCTCTCGTTAATTACATGCCAAACAAGCGCACGGCTCTTTCGCGCGTCCCGCTCGTGAGCTTGCTCGAAATCAATATTGTCCACTCTCCGATCCGATATACGCTAATTGTGGCGGCATGCTATGGACTGCTGCTGTACGATTACCAATATTACCAATTGTTCGCAACGAGCGGCGCATCTCAGATTATTCAACTATATACTGACGAGGAAACAAATACTGTTGTGACTCTAATACATTTTACTATTTTTATTACACTTGTATTCCTGTCGTGACTACTTCATGTAACCTAACTATATTCAAGTACGACAGCGAACAAGACAAGTAAACGGTATGACCAATTAAACTATTTTTTTTCTATAACAATATAGAACAACAGCAGCAGTATACAGTCCACCATAAACAAATGCAGAATACGATAAATCAGGAATCGGCAATTTTGATGCGCTATCCTTTATTAAAGTTGCAAGATCATTAAACACAAGAGAGTAGGTCCGCAAATGTTGTTATTTCAAGAAGACAGCGTTAGGTAAGATGCTTTATCTGTTCTAGTAACTTGAAATAATAATAATAATATCATTTATTATTGATGATGTGATGCATTTTTTAAGTATTTACTAGCTAATGACCAATGAATTTTTCTATTGTCAAATGATTTGTTATCATATTGTATGGCAAAGTTTTAAAGAAATGATTGAATTTGTCACGTAATTTATGTTTATCCGTGTTTTCAGGCATAGTCAAGCGTTTGGTAGTGTTAATATTCTTCTTAATTACCGACCATACAGCTTTAGATTTATTTGAAGATGATTCGATGAGCAATGCACTACTTTCAATTTTATTTTTTTGCTAAAAGTCTTTATAAATATGTTCAAATTTCTTAAAATACGAAGTAATATAGAAAGTGATACCTCAACTATCAGTGAGTATACATATTGTAACGCGTGATATTATTTTTTTTAGTTTTGCATTTTTACCCTATTCCCTATACCCTTTCACATTTTCAATTTAAATTCCAAACTTAATCATCATTTTTACGATTGTTATCTTCAGTATTTAGAATTTTTCAAAATGTTCACCGTTTTGCTTCTATCAACGTTAACTTTTCACATATTTCACTTTACATTTAAAATTTTACTTTATCGTTTTACAATATTATTCCTTGTTGACTGCAAGTACCATATGCTTTCTTCTTTTAATATTAGATTGATGTATTGTATGCCATAGGTTGTAGCTGACGATGGCGGAAAACCGAAACTAATCCTAGAGCACATTTTTTAAATAAACATTTTTGTAAAAAGTAAAGAGGAGTTTTGTATTTGTATTAATATGTTACATCCAAACTTGTTACACCTGCCCCAATACAGGTGTAAAATTTAATTCATTTTAAAAACGAATTGCCGGTCAATTATTTCAACAAATTGTTTCGGATGTGTAACCATGCGGTTAGCTTAGTTTTAAGGGGCGAACATCGCTGCCGTTCTGGCGATGACGTATGCAAAACGAGTGCTAGGCACCCGGACAACGTCGAATAGACCGAATAACTTGATTATCGACTGTGTAAATCTGCGGTTTCACGCATGACGTACGGTCGTTGCGTTCTACGCCGGAGAAATGCCAAACATTAGGATATGCCGACAGAGAGCGTTAAATTTGTAAAAAAAAAAAATTTAATACCGCTAGGAGAAATAAAGGAATTTCGACCAACATAATGAAGAACTGAATTATTTCATAATAAAAACAAGTTTTATTTAAAACTATTGCATCAGCGGATACTTTAAATTAACGGATACGATTTCATGAAAACCCATATGTACGCACCACGTCTGGCGATACCCCAATAACAGCATTAACATCAATAAGATCATCAGCGTTTGCTTTGCGATTTTACCCGCTAGGTGGACTCATATTGCGAACAAGTTGTTGGAGAAATGTGATCCTTCGTTGTTGTCGTTCTCTTCGATACGTCGATATGATTTTTTTTTGTTGATTACCTCGTTTCAACGCGGTGATATTGATCGAATTTCAATTGTCAGCGTTCCATATGAAGGCATCTCCACATGACGATGGGCGTTCGCAGCGTAAAAGTTGTTTAAACTTGGAATTGAAAATCTGCGATGATTGTTTTAATTGTTGGATTGGACAGTGTTACACTTTTTGGATTGTAAAAGGCAAGCTCAAAGGTTATAGCGAAAAAATATATAAATATATAAGTGAAAAAGGCGCTGAGTTAATGAAACTGTCATTTCTTGCTATCGTCGTATTCAAATCTTTCAATTCATGTATTTAAAACATCCTAATTATAAAAAAAAATTATCACATTAGGTTACTTCCCAATCAAATAATCAGATGTATCTTACTTGGAGTATCCTAAACCATATGAATACTGTAGGAGGCGAAATTGCTTACCAAATGACAAGCGATGATATTGCTGACAATATTTTGATGTACGTACATATTTGTTTTTTGTACTGACGTTTTAGGAAAATCAAAATTTCCAAGTATGTATACTTTACAAATACGCTATGCAATAATTATACGACAAATATTAGGAACATATCAAGCTTGTTTTACCGTATAACACACTGTAAAAGAAACCATCCTCAACGTTCAGTAGCGAAACCCTATTAAAAATTTCGGAAACTACCCCATCCATTCGTCCCGACGAGACATGCAGCTAATCGAAAGTCGTAAACTAGGCGGGAACAAGAAATTTATTCAAAAATCGACGCTAACTCGACAGGTTGCCGAAGCAAATATAAAATATACGACGACACCGTACCTTCGACGAAGGTCTTCTAATGTCTAACACACCAGAGAGAGAAAGAGAGAGGTTGATCGTCGAGGTACAAGAGGGAATGTGCAAGACTTTAAAGCCATCGTTGGGCGTACCCGCCGCGTCCCTCCATCGTCCCTCGCCGTTCCGATAAGTTTTCATTAAACTAGTTATCACGAAAGGTAATAAAAATAAATGGCATCTAATAATCTCGAAATGAATAATTCCGCAAAGGTCGGTAGGTCCAAAGTATAATAATAAAAAAAAGTGTGTGTGACACGGCAAAGTTTCGGGTGCTCCGACGTCGACGTCGTCTCGAAGTTAGCGCCATCTGTCACCGGGAGCCTCATTTCGCCGCCGAAGAAGGCGCTTCTTCACTTTTCCTCGTTGATACGCGCCCATTCCCTTTCCGTCTTTTACATATACAGGAGGATATTCTTTTAACTTTAAATTCCATGCTTTCGACGTATTTCATCCTTGATAAAGCGTTCATTTTTCATTAGGGGATACTTAAATAGAGATAACTATTTCTCCTAACGTATATCTACTATTAGGCGAAAGGCAGCAATACTGGTATTGGTACACAAGGCGCGTACAAAAAGTAAAAAGAATGTTTTAGGTTCACGCCTGGAATTTGATGAAAATAATATCACGTGCATTGAAATACAAAGCAGGTTCGGAAACTAACTGCCGTCGGGCTGTAAATAAAAAGCCCGCGAAGTCGCCATATCAATTTACATGGCGACACTTATAGTGTTTTGACGTACCAATTTTGATTTGAAATCCCTTCGGTATAAAATTGGGCCGCCTGAAGATGTAGCCCACCGCTCACAAGATTTTTAAGATCTTCATCGTCATCGAAATGCTGAGTCCGAAGCCACGTTTTCTCGTGAAAGAACAGATGGAAGTGATCAGTCTGCTAACGTCTGACGTTGTGTTCTTGCATGACAGCACTCGGCTCCACACTGCTCGGTGAGTGCAGGAACAAATTCAAATGCGACGCTTCGATTTGACTTGCCTTCATCTGATTTCTATCAGTTCTCTGAAATGAAGGCGTGCCTTGGGGGTCCAGCACTTCGATGATGAAGATCTTCAAAATGCTGTGACGGGTTGGTTGTATTGCCAAGCGATCGAGTTTTATGTGAAAGATATTTCAAAATTGGTGAAGCACCTTCGGTGAGTGCCTAAATTTTCAGGGCGGCTGTTGAAAAATAGTGGAAAGCTGTAATTTTAAGATGTACGTAATAAAGTATTAGGTTAAACAAGCACTCGAACTCTGTGGCACTGGAACACTGAAATACTTCACTAAAAACCCTTACCACAATACTTAATCACCAGCAGTAATACTAAATTCAGTTTTACTGCTAGCTATTTTTTTTAATAAAGTATTCCAAAGTATCAGGTAACCAAATAAGTTCCTGCGGTTTTGATGCTAAAATTAACATTTATTAAGAAACAATAGTACACTATTATTCATCGAAGTAATTACCACCACAGTCAAGGACCTTTTGCCAACGTGACATCAATTTTTCACTTACAGCATCATCTCCGAATGCGGAACATATTTTGCGCGCCGTCGCTGTAGTTTTGGTGTCGAGTTTGTACTCATAGACTAAACAACCTCGAATTCAAGTTTTATTCGTTGCCATTTTAAATTATTTTAAAATGTGAATTAAACAATTGTCATCAAAAGTGTATGTATCCAATGAAACAAGGATTAATACTAAAATCGATGACAGGTAACGAACATGTGCTATCGATCAACAACTTAAAAAATATTCACGCATGCAAAAACCGCACGAACCTATTTGGTCACCTTGTATTTATATCTATGCGGTTTGTTTATTTTCCGAACCTGTCTCGCATAATAAAGGGCAGAACATACACAGCAGATTGTTGTACTTCGCAATCGTATAACAAGAGATAATTATCTTGCGATCATCACATTTTACAGAAGTGATTATTCTTTCTCCCCCGTATACATAGGCGGCACTGATGTGCGATAATTTCTATTGAATAAATTATATTAATTTCTTCTATTCTCCAATTTATCTACGGAAAACAAAGCACATTTCACAACATGAATTCTTAAAACGATATTTTCTAAGGAAATTTTTGTTAACATATGTTTCATAATGTGAATGTTCTTGCAACTATTTAAACGAACGAATATTTGAATTTAGAGTTAGACGTCTGGAGGCATATTCCTGAGATCGAAGTGCAGGCGTTAAAATGTCGGTCAAGAGAGAATAGACAAAGGTCGGCCACGCCCACTCACTTAGGTACCTGGATTCGGAGAACATGAAACAAGCTATAGCATGCGCCGGGTAGTTAATTGATGGGTGTGGATTATTCCAGCAAAATAGATCAACCAATACGTGTAACTGTTTCTATTTGATTTTCAGTGATAAATAATATGATTTATTTTAAAGTTTGACGCCCATAGCATTTGGTTCTCTTAAAAATATTATTTTATTATAAGGAATTATTATTATAAGGAATCTAAGTAAAAATCTAGGTCCGTAACTGTTTTGACCATATTCTAGTGAAATTGAACTTTAAATAACTCGATTTACAACGAAGATGTACTCATAAAACAAAATAGTATTCCATATTTCCACCTTCTACTCTGCCTATTTAGTATTTAATCTTGTCGTTTCTAAATGAATGTATGTATTTTTTTCTTTAGAAAACAATGGGACAAGTAAGAAAACATTATTAAACGTCTCATTTTTAAAATTAGCTTCTAATCAATTCAAGATTTTTAAGCTTGTCGCCAAAATATACGCCTACAATATGCATTTGTAACACAAACTTAATAAAACAAAGTAAGAAAAGTATTATCCTGTATTTTAAATAGACGTGCTGATCAATAATGATAGCAAGGGTTGTGGGGTAGTATGGCGCACCACACAAATTATTTGGTTAAATAGGAATAGTCGTTTCAAGTACTCGTAGGTCTACATTCTCAACCGTATGACTGAACGATGTGAAAGAAAAACTCTAATTCTAACATGCCTGTTCTATCCTTACTGTCGAGAAAACCCACTTTTGCCGCCTACACACCTTAAAACTAAAACATGCGAAATACGCGTGCTGGTTAAAAAGTTAAAAAGCAATCAATAGTCCGCCGGAAGGCGTCATTTTGAATTTTATTTTGTGTTATGAATGTATTTAATAAAACTAAACAACTTTTACTTAAAACATTCTTACGCATATTTTATAAATGCGAAGATATATAATAACATAGCAATTTCCGGTTGTCTTCCAATGTTTTCTGAATTGATTGGAGTTTAAAATCTTTCTCGACGGAATCTCAATTAACACATTAGGGTGCACAATTTTGCCAATTTAAACAAATCTCCATATTTGACAATAAAAAAGGATACCCTTGCTTTCCTGCTCAATTTAGGACATACTGCTGTATATCGCTGGTTGAAGTTGCCGTTACAACTGCAGGAAAAGAAACGGAGTGAAGGAAGAATCGGGAAGGAAGTCACCCTCTTCCCACCATTGCTTTCGTTCTTGCCATTTTCTTCTTTTTCGCAGCGTTCTTACTTCGCCGAGAATTCCGATTCCTGCGCAGCTACTTTAGAGCGGAAGGCGATAGAAAGAAGTTAACCTTGCGAAGTGCTGCCCTCGCGCAGCGCAAATATCCATCTTTATTACGTCGCAGCGACTTTTAATTGCGTCCTTTAATTCCTATGTACAGACCATTTCGTTTAGCGAGGAAGCTTCCGACGTCATCCGTAAGTAACGCAATTCCGACTAGGGAAGGTCGCCAGACGCGCAGCTGCCCTACAGATATTAAAATTGCTTGATGTGTCGTCTTTCTTTCTCTTTCTTATTCCGAACAAGCTTTCTTCCTTGAAAAAGAGTAATTCTTGGAAGTTGATGATTTGTGGGCATCAATGCGTTAAGGTCTACAGAACGTTTGAAAAGGAATAGTTGAATAGGGTACGGCCAGGGGAATCAGTCGCGGCGGATCATCATTTTAACAAAGTGGAAGGAATAGATGTTAGAAATATAGTTGTGATGGTGTTTGTTGATTTTAAAAGAGCATTTGTAACATTACACCATTTTTTAATTAAAGGATTAGAACACTACGGCGTAACTGAGGAAATCACTAATTTGTTTAGAAATTACTTATCCATTCCAGTGTACAAAAATTAGTGTAACAATATAAAAAAAAAAAACGAGTCGATTGCGGTGTTCCACAGTGCTGTGTGTTAGGACCCCTATTATTTTTGAAAAATGCAGAATCAGTTATATACACCGAGAAAAATATGTACTGAAAATAACAATATGCAGAGTAAAAATTGGCCGTGCAATATCTTCTTTGTTATCGATTTTAGAATAAAATGTTTGAAATCAAAATTTCATCCATTGAAAGCATGCATCTTTTTGAATTATTTTTTATTATACAGATTATTCCGTTAAGGATGTACCGAACCAAACTTCGTTATTTTAAACGGAACACCCGCTATATTATGTCATTTTTTGATTTCTCGCTCAAATTTAAGGTAACTTTATGTAACACACCATATGTCTAAATTGCACCGTTCTCGCGCTATTCAACTGTTTTTAATAAAACTTTTAACTACAAAGCTCGAATGGTAGAAATTAACAAACATTTTAAGTAGCTAGTTTAAAAAAACAGAAATACGAAACGTTACAAATATTATTCAAAATGATTTCCGTTTTTATTCGCGCATAATTGACAATGCTTTTTCACATTATTTACGGCGTTTAATAAATATTACTCAAGAATATTTTGAATAGCTGTTACGTATACTATCCTCTACTTTAGAATATCTATAGTTTCTGAAGCTGTAACATGCACGGTATTTTGTACCCCATAGAAAAAAATCTAATGGACTTAAATCAGCTGAGAACTGGTTAGAAATTAATGAATTGTTTATAAATGTTAAAAAAACCAAAGTTATAACATCAAGCAATAAACCTAATGTAAATAATAAGAAATTGAAGTTCTTAAATGAAGATCAGAGCTTTAGTCTCAAACGTTACATCATGATTTCACATTCCCAACATTATTTTTAAACTGTAGTTAAAAAAAAAATGCTAAATAAAGAGTTTGTTAATACTATGAACTTTAACATTTTTAACCTTAAGAAATTACATCTCATACATTCAATTTATATCTGAAGATAATCGATTAATTTTTTGAAAAATTCTAGAAAAAAAGCAATTAAGAAGATTAGATTACAACGAAATAACGTTGCAGCTGCTCTATCGACGGAAGTAGGGAAGAGAATGGCGAAAACATTTAATGCTTCCGCTAAAGAATTTAATAAATATTTTACTATCGCACAGAGTTACGAGGTATCCCGCGTCATGCGGTTGGCCGATTGCCTAATGTATTAAATAACATAAAATATGGTGTATTTTATGCGCATTCTAGTGTCTAGGCCTCGTAAAATCCACCGAACAGACATAATCGAACGCGCTCAACCAGAACATTTTTTATTATAGTGCAATCTATGGACGTAAGGAACTATTCCTTCTTAGGAATGTGCTATGTAGAGTTAATTTGATTAGAATAGTCTAATCTGTTTGGAAAAAATTAAGATTCTAAAACAACATCCTCCAATATTATACCGTTTGACATTGTTGTGTTGAATATTTTCAAAATATAATAATTTTCTAGCCTTGAAAAGATAAAGCGATGGAAGTTATTATGAAGAATCGGTACGCTGAGAAAAATTTGAGTAAATTTATATACTTTTACACTGCTGACCTTGTAACATAATGTAATATAGCTATATTATACATCTAGATCCTAATTTACAGGTTTACTGCAGCTGACATGTAAATATTTTAATTGAATATTGCAAATGTGTAATAATACACTAAACTGTAATTTTTTATATGCATATATGGTATTTTTCGAAGCAAAATGTCATTTCCAAGGTTAAGTAATTTGTAATGTACATCTAGAAGCTTTGTAAAATTAGCTAATGAAAAAGCTTTGAATACACTATTTCTGTTACCAAAGAGCAGATCGTAATAAATATCGGCATTTAAACGGTCAGCAACAGGGAACGAATAATAAACTTGGATATCATCAGCACACATATACATTCTACAGGAGCGAAGACTTGTGTAGAATGATTCGCCAATAGGCACCTTATGCGAAAGATTACATCTTGAGTTTACACTTAAACGGACACTTCACACATTTGTTGGGTATTTTTAAGATACAGGCGTGCTACTACATTCAGACTGTATAACAAGGATTACATACTGAATGCGATGCTACATTGCGATACAAAATACATGCCATATGTATAGTCGCACTATTATTAAAAGGCCACAAACAACCAACGTGCGTCAGTCAGAAATATTTCTACGGCAGTGTAGGTTAACGGCCAGAAGAGCAAAGTTTGCCCAAAAAAAGATCAACCGTAAATCGATTTCGCCTACACGTATTTGTTGTAATACATTCTAATTGCGTGCTGCGGGGAAACTATGCTACATATAATTACCGGCACAAATTTCGTTTCGCGCACAACGTGTAATTACAGCGTAACTGCGTTGGTAATTTAGATTTAAAGAGTGGAACCGGTTGAATGCGGTTTGCAGTCGACTGAAACGAAATGAGGAGTAAATCTGGATTTAATTCCACTATTACACGTTGTACATTTGTATACGTACACGTGTGTGGCGACAAACAACGGCGGCACATATATCAAGGATCAGGGCGCTATCATATACCCATCCCCGAGATATTTAACGCAGAATTTGAGAAAAGCGTCGTAGATTCTCTCAATGCCGGTCAACCATCCGCTCCAGGCATTCGGCCGTCGTTGATAGCAAACTGCGAAAGGAACTGGTATTTTCTAATCCAAAATAAATTACAATCTGATGTATATACCGGGCGTCCCAGATTTTGTTGCACAAGCAATATGATGGTTATTTGATGGGATAGAAGACTATTTTTTTGAAAGAAACTCTAGGGCAGGAAATGTGCTTAAAGGTGCAACTTATAATACTAGGGTGTTCCGCAAATTGCTCAGTGTTTTTTAATTTGGCAAGCCATATTTTCGTACGAGATATTCTAACTCTCTTTGTTTTTCGCTTGACAATCATGTATCATTTACTTATTTACGTTGCGGCGTTCTGAAGTTATTCAATTTTTTCACTACTCCTATTTTTTTTTTTAATTGAACAACAACAATACACTACATTTGACCAATACCTATGCAAGACTTTTAAACATAAATAGCAACTTTGTTGCAATATAATTTTAATAGATCAAAGAACATTTAAAATAGTAGCTTAACAGCACAGCGAAATATAAATGAAAAAACCAAAATTATAAGCATTGTTCGAACGTAGATTGTGCATCATTAGAATTAAAATATGTGATGTGATAAAACTAATAATAGTTCATAAATTATAATTGTTATTCAAATTGTCCTCATATCTTCTAATCAATTATATCGCGCAAGAGGCTCGTATCATTTTAGGAGTTATACTTCTACAAGTATGGATGATTATGTTTAAAATCATCAAGATCTCGTAGCGGAACAACATAAACTCAAAATAAAACATCGAGAGGTGTCAGGTCCGGAGATCGGGCTCCATTGCCAATCTAAGAATCTTAAAACGTGCGTATGCAATTATTGCACTGTTATGTAGTGGAACACCGTCATGCTGCTACCACATTGGTACCCATCCTTCAAGTGAAATTTCCTCTAAAAGTTCTGACAAGTCTTGAATTAAAAAATTAAGCTATCTTTCACCCGTAAGAGTAGCACTGTATGAATACGATCCAGTTATACGGCCATTGAACAATCCACACAAAACATTTGTACTCCATATTGTTTGAAAATTTGTTTCCCTAACCCATTTTGGATTTGCAACCGACAAATAATGAAAGTTGTGCCAATTAACAACGCCATTATTGTGAAAACGAGATTCATCACCCCATAAAATTCTATCTAAGGAATCCGGTATCTCGTTTATTAAAAGATGCATTGAAGCAATAAATTCCAATATCCTATTAAAGTCGGCAGGACGAAACCCATGCACTAAATGCACTCTGAATGGATGATATTTATTTTATTTCAAAATTCTGTGTAGTGAAGATTTACTTACAACAAATATATGGCATGCTATTTTTAAAAAAATATTTTTTTCATTGGGCTATTTTTGGACCATCCTGTATTAATATCACAAGATGCACTTAGAAGCACATTTCCTCGCCTAAAATTTCATCCCAAAAAATAATCTTTCGAATAATCATCATATTCACTGTGCACCAAAATCTGAGACGACCGGTATATATACATCATAATAACAAACGCCCTCTTGCTAATTTATCACCAACAATAGTAGTAGCAGCAGACGGATTGTTTCAATTGAACGCGACACACAAACACTATTGTGTCTGCGTCTGCGGTTGCCCCGGGTTTGCTGTTGTCCGACGCGTCTATATCTAGATCAGTAAACTCGGAATTTTGCAGCTTGCGGAGATGGGTCGAATCGTCCAATCACTTTTCCGACCCGTGTCTTTAATTGACCAACAAGCAGGCATCTGCTATGCCGAATAATTATCTACAGTATGCTCGAGAAGCGTACTTACGCTTACTTAATACAATTTAAACTAAGAATATGTCTAATTCTTAGTGTTTCAATCGAATTAAGAACGTGAAACATCTCGGCTATTTTTCATTGGACTAGCAATAAATAATGTACATGCAATGTAATAGCTTACACACAAAATGAATATATTTATCCTCATATAGTTATAAAAAAATATTGTTGGTATAACATCAATTAGTCACTTGTTAGATACCTACACACATACGACAAATTAATGTAGATTGTTAGGGCAGTTGTTTCGATTAATTTCTACTGACAGCTATAACGCCGTTCACCCCACCCATTTAACGATTGTTTGCGCTGTAAGTCGTAAGTTAAGCGGGCGTTCGGGAATCGTATTTTTGCGTACGTATTGCCGCCACCATCGTTACCGTTAACGGTGACGATAATTGCCTCGTATTCTAATTAAAACTTTATTTCCTTCTGTTCGCCTTACTATACGGGTTGCGTTTTCAACTATTTTCATAGCGTTTTATTTAGACGCGAGACAGTAAGAAGCGAAATAGTCCAAGTGCTTTTTAAAAACGACTTACTTTTTGTTTAGTTGTACGTATTTCAATTGCTGTTGGATACAGGGATCTCATTAGGAGATTACCTTAATTTCCCGAATTTAAAAATACAACGTACGAGGTACCTACCTGTTTTATTTAAGATGTATGTCGATATCGACTTCCAATACAACCTAGTCGACAAAAATTGACCATCAAATTTATAATTTAGATATAGGAATTCTAATAACTGTATATTCTTCGAAATCAAGTTTAAATGCAGCATTCGCTTAAAAATTCATTTTTATAAGTACCGTTCTCGCTGCAATATCGACTACGATAGCAAGAACCATCCACACCGACCATTTCGAAACTGCATTAGCGAGAAAACGTAAGCGTAAAACTCCGCTCCATATAGGCGATACCAACGTTAGCAATTTAATCGACTATCCATATGTTGACGCGTCGTAATTTACCGATCCGTAATCGCCTGTTTAGCGGCTATACGATCGCGCTATATTTAAGTCGTCGGACGGAGCGTTTAAAGCTGCGCTCATTTGCATTCCTCCTCGAAGCTAGCTGCTGCCACACTATACGCTTGACGTGTAGAACCGCGAAGTCGAGTTCCAATACACTTTCAGCCGGAGCGCCGATATCATCTGCTGCGATAGTTGCGAGTTGCCCGTCATGAGACTATTACGAATGCACGGAGCATATTCCGCTGGTGTTTAGCGTCGGTTCGAACGCCTTGGCGTGGAAAAAAATGATGCATGAAGGGCGGACGTTTAGTTTCGAAAGGCGTACGGTGCGCTAGAGACAATTGAAAGGGAATTCTTAAGATGGGCGCACCACGCCCTAACTGTTAGCTAAGGAGTTAACTTCAATTAGGTTCGATTAATTCACTCGGCTTATGCTTGCGCCCTCAATATCTCGAGAAATCCTACTTTGATCATAATAAAATCCACTCTGGATTCTGAATAGTCGGAGTTCTTATCAGTTTTGGGAAATACATGGTTCTTCTTGGATTTCTCCAAAACAAGCGTTCCGTTTACAAAATAGAAGATGCTTTCTTAAAAAAATTGTCTATAGCGCGAGTGAAGAAACAAAAACGATACAGTTAAATGTAAGCGTACCAAACAATAGATGCTGAGGAAGCTGTTATTGCATTTATTTCGAAAAAGACCATGGAATAAAAATTATAGCGCCAATAATAAAAGATACCACGGCGGAAACACAATACGCTAATACGCGATAGCGCCCTGGACAGTCAGCAGGCGAACTATAGCCGTCGCAAAACGAACGATTCGTTTCTAATTTGACGGCGGAACGAGGTGAAGAGGCCGCAGAGCATATTAGCAATGAATATTAAAAATCCTGGAGGTGTATGTGCGGCGGCATGGTAGGTATACAGCGTTCGGGCGCGGAAATCACGTTGGTATTTGGAGATGCAAGTGTTTCTTCATTTTCGGAGGATTTAAATATTAAACGCGCTTCGCCGCCGAAGCTGGAGCGTTAGTGGGTACCGGGCTGGACCTGCCCGGACTGAAATCTCATCGTATAAATCCACTCGAAGAACAAATGGGATTAGAATTTTAAATTTTCTGGAAATTCATAAACTGTAACAACGTATAAAAATTGTTAGCGCTTTTTCTTTGGAAAAGTAATATAACAAATACTATATACGGGAGCTTATTATTAGAACAGGGAATCTTTATCCGGTTAACAGATCCGTTTTTAGGATATTCGTATATCGTTAAAACCGAGACGTAATACTAAAGCTTTGCTATTTATGCCACTTTATGTCTAATAGTTTCGCTTCAAAATTTGAAATCGTCCTTATACTACTTCTGCTCATTCGTCTTTTACACATATTATTAGTTTAACGTAAGAAAACCTTGAAGGATATATGAGAATTTCTCGACATAATCTGCTTGCAACTATATACCAACTAATCGGATACTTTAAATCTGTGGCACTGGAACACTGAATTGGAACAATTCAGTTTTACTGCTGATGATGATAGCTTGGCTATCGAAACGTGCGTCCAGTACGAGTTAAGTATTGTGGTAAGGGTTTTAGTGAACTATTTCACTATATACCAACTATTTTAAGTCATCCAAATAGTAGGATTTGATGAACTCTGCAAAATAGGCCTCTGTTTCGGCAATGACCTCTTCATCTAACGTAAACCGCTTTCCCCCAAGCCATTTTTTCAAGTTTGGAAAAAGAAAGAGGTCACACGGGGCTAAATCTGGTGAATACGGTGTAGAGAGCATCAATTCGTACTGTAACTGGACTAGTTTTGCTGTCGCAATTGCCGACGAGTGGGCCGGGACGTTATCATGATGGTAGAGAATTTTTTTCTTCGCTGTGTAGCCTTTTTCTCTTTAGTTCAGCGTTGAATCGGTCCAATAGATCAGCACAGCACTGTCCCGTGATTCTCCTCCCCTTTCCCAAATAATCAATTTTTCCTTGCGAACCCCAAAAAATAGTCGCCATAACTTTTGCGATTGATGGATTTGTCTTCGCCTTCATCCCAATTCTGGTTCAACCTATCTCCAACCGTTTTAATTTTTTTTCTAAACGCTACGAACAACATGTAAATTTAAAATTCGAATCGTCCAACGGCATTCGTACGGTTAGCGTGTCGCACGGCTTACTACGATTCCGAATTGGAATACTAAATGGAGAAAATTACGGCCTCAAAACTGCATTACGTCCTCTAATACGGGCGGCAATGAGTAATTTCAACGTCAAACGCCAGATTAAACAAATTACGTCGTGCATGCACCGCTTAAAATTGATGCCCTACCGTCGATTGCTCGGTCGACCCTTTACGAACTACATGGATGGTACGAGAAGTACCCCGTACTTGGAGATAGATAGCCCTTTGTGTCAATATCTGCATGACCAACTGCAAGTAACATTCTTTAGTCGATATCTGTCAAAATTTCGGAGAGGTTCATCGGGTAGCGTTGTTTTGGGAGCTGTTGAAAATGAGTAAGTTTATGTATTTGTGGAATCACGGAAAAAGAACAATACTCGATTCCTTTTTTTGGATGGGAAAACTTGTTCAGATATTAAAGAGAAATTGGATGCAGTTTATAAGGATCATGCACCTTCGATAACTGCCATCCGATACTGGTTTAATGAATTTAAGCGTGGCCGAACATCGTCTTTGATGGGGAGTTGCCAGGTCGTCCCATTGAGGTGACTACGGACGAAGTGATCAATAAAGTTCACGATATCGTGTTAGCAGACCACCGAGTGAAGATTAATGAGATTGCTAATATAGTGAACATCTCAATTGAACGTATGCAAAACATCCTTCACCAAGCTATCGGCGAGATGGGTGCCGCATCTGCTGACGATTGATCAAGGACGAAATCACATGATAACTTCAAAGCAATGTTTGGAGTATGTTTAAGCGTAATACGAGTGAGTTTCTGCTGCGTTACGTGACTGTAGAAATGAAACATGGATACATCACTACACGCCAGAAACCAAGACTCAGTCGGCAAAATTAATTAACCTTAATTGATTATGTGGAGAAGGGAAGGGCAATCACGGGACAGTACTGTGCTGATTTATTAGACCGATTCGACGCTGAACTAAAGAGAAAAGGGCAGCGCCTAGTGAAGAAAAGAATTCCCTACCATCGTGATAACGTCCCGCTCACGCATCGGCAATTGCGACATCAAAACTAATCCAGTTACGGTACGAATTGGTGCCCCATGCACCATATTCACCAGATTTATCCCACTTTGACTTCTTTCTTTTTGGCGGAAAGCGGTTGACATAGAATGAAGGGACCTATTTTGCAAAGTTCGACAAATCCTATTATTTGGATAGCTTAGATGGATAGCTATTGGAACATCGCTGAACTTAGCGTATAGAGTTACAAGGTGATCATGTCGAGAAATAAATTTACTAAATGCAGAACAATTGCGTTGTCTTTAACGCAGGTATTTATCATACCATCCTCGTACATGTACTGCACAACAACAAACAATCACGCGTACGTGCTGCAGATGCCTCTGCGTTATTGCAGAGCAAGAAGTCGCTCCCCTAAACGCTAGATCTTAATGCAGCTTCTGAAACAAAGTCGTTTCTAACAGATACGTTCGCATGATAGCTGGCAATAATTTCGTCTTCCTATTTGTTATGGTAGATAAAGGCTGGAGGAGTCGGCAATCCCTCTGTGGTATATCTTGTTTTAACTAACTATTCCTTGCACTGCAACCGGTTTCCGTAATTCGATTTTGATAGAAAGTTCAAATATTAAACGCCCTTTAAATACTAAAATGTGAACACAGTTACCAAGCCAACCATTAATGAAATTAGTTAAATATGTAGGATACCCATCCTATTGTAAGTAAATACTTTCATATCACATATTTATCCCCCAATTACACTAAAACATACAGAATTTGGTAACATTCTCAAGTAATTATGCCGATTTAAATCACTTATAAAAAAAAATAAAACAACGTTTGATGATGCAAAAAATGATTTTCTAAACAGTTTTCCCCAATTCACAAGTTAAATTCTGATCTAATCGCATTATTTTACGGTTTCAGAGTACGCACTAATTTAGATTTATATGAATAAAACATGTTGTCGATAAGTTCCGTAGCTCTCTCACATAATGATAATTTAGAGAAACCGTGAATCTGCGGAACTTAAAATTATTGTATACAGAGTGTTCAAACTGTAGAGAATAATGCTTCTGCGGCCGCTATTGCACACTCACATTTCATATAAACGTTGCTTGGTAAGAACAGCAATCTCAGTATGTTTTCTTTGCTGTCGTCATAGTAACCAAACAACATTAACACCAGAAACCACTTAGATGCAATATCCAAATGTAGGATTCGCGTTTAACTGTAAATATCTCTTTAACTTTCAGTATTGGACATATGTATCATTATGCGAAAACGTTACAGATATAAATTTCCTGTATAGTGGCTACAGAAAAAAGATACCGTTCTATAAAAAAATATATATATGTTTCTGGTGTTTGAATTTGGTAAAATTTGGTTGTCAATACTAGACATCGTGTATATTTCGAACGCGTTCTAATGCAGTAACTAGATAAAGCCAAGTTCGTAATTTTATCTTGTAAAAGTATACGCTGAAATATTCAGAAATATTTTCGAAACGAAGGTAACTTAAACTCACACAACTGCCTCACGCATAACCCTTCGCATACTTTCCACCCTCGAAGAGCCAGCCGTACACGTCATATTCGTAAGCGTAAATTTCGAAATGATTTTAGGTATGCGGATACGTAAGTATGATGGGGATTTTGATATGCCTACCATGGCGTCACCGTGATTTGTCACCTCGTTGGCGCGACGCGTCGTAGCTATGTATGACAAGCTGTAGAGAACGCTAGCGTCAAAACGTTTGGGTAATCTGTCACGAGAAATTTGGAAATTTGACTTGGCATACGTTTCAATTACCGGCCGAAGACTATGCGAATTGATAGGTGGATCGGCATTTAGAGACCCCGGTTAAACGAACATTTCTCGTACAGCGCACAGTGGTTCAGAATCGCATGTTTGCGGAAAAAGACTTGTAACTTTTAGTAGGAAAGGTATTTTTGAATAATTTGGTCGCAATAATAAATAATTAAATATTGCACATACGAATAAATAGAAAAATATATCGGTTAGACTTTGTCACTGGAGGTGATTAAAGGATATAAAAACGATGGTTAAGACAAAAACTAAAACGTATGTTTATATATATTTGCTTTTGATTTTCAACGGAAATTAACATGTAAAATTTAAAAAAAATGGGGAATGTAACTTAACTTAAGTATTATGTGTGCTTATATTCGTCAATATATTATTTCAATGGAATTGTAGTGATCGTAATTATCAATATAATGTAATATACAATAATTAGTGGGTTTGAAGCAGGATCCGACGATAACAAGAATATACGAATAATGTCTACGTTTGATGCTGTACGACTTATTTTGTGAGAATAGTAGTATCTATATTTTTCGTCGATTTTATTTTGAGATTCTTGTGCTTCCTCTGATAGTAATCCTACGGATAGAGCAGCGTTTTCTATTATGTTCCTCTAATGAATTAAAACCTTATGCACTGTTCTAGGCATGTAGTACCAACTGTATTCAGCTACAAATAATTCAGCAGTGCCACGTGCATATTTTTGAAACATGAGTAGGTCAATTGCTGCACTGCTGATTCTTACTTGACAAATTATAGCAAATCGGTGAATTAGTTTCATGCCAACACCTGTTATACTCGCAGCTACTTATGGACCACTGCTTATATCCACCCTGTCGAGATATACCATCTCAGTCTCACTTGCTAATCAATATTAAGTCGTTTTCAGTTAATTCGTCGATATGCAATATGATTTGAAAGAGTCTGTAATTGTATATTTGCACCAGTCTCCTGTTGCTTGAACTTCATCTATATAACACACTTTTTTCGTCTAGAACTTTATTATATGCTGGAAACACACCATGCCCAATTTCCTTTAACAATGTTTTTATTCCTTCATATTGATGCAGTTATAATTAGCTGCAAATCTACTAGTAATGCGGCTTGCTTAATATTTATTGCTCTGGTACCTTCTTGTACTGCCCTTGGTAGCCTGTGAACTGCCCGTGCACTTTTTTCTTCGCTCTCAGTATCACACATTTCTTTAATCTTAGAACGTTTTACTCTTTTGCTATATTCTCCAAAACGTAGCGTCGAGCATTGGGGTTGAATTTAGTGTAAGTTCCACTTTAGCCGCCACTTCAACATTAAATATGCCTTCCAATTATATTCCATTCTGTATAAAGAATTTTTCCAGTATCCGACACGCTTCGAATTAGTAATAATTAGGCATACCTCTATTTAATTCTCATTATCTCCCAAAATAGCAAGAAGTAGCAAGTGAAATTTCTACACAAATAATAATGCCAATTATGGATGCGGTCGCAGCCGGAGGTAGATATTAAAAGCTTTGATGAATTTTAATTTTATGGGCGATTGTAGTTATCATAAGAGTATGAATAAAAATTAACACTTTGCTTAGAATATTATAGGCTTTCGGACACATAAGTAAACTACACATATAATGATCAGCTAACATGGTCATTGTGTTAAACTTCAATTTAAATAACACTAAGCTACAAGAAATAGTGTTAATTCTGACAAGAATTAGTGAAAATTTCCGGATTTGCATTTCTACTGAATTTGAACGGTAATATTTTCGTATTTAGCTGGTATCCCTATGAGTGTAGACCTAGAAAATTTACTGGGGTGGGTAAACTGTAGCTAGTATCCCTATGTGTGTACTCGATCACTGTTCCTCACCCATACCCTTGAGGTTTGGGTTTTTCTGCTAGTATTCTCATAGTATCCGATGTTTTCTCGGTAAAGCACCGGTGCTTTCTTCTGTTGACAACGTAATATGTTCTATTTAAACGGATAGAAGGCGATACTCGATACGTCGTTTGAGAATTGTTTTACTGAAACCTTTTCAACAGTAAATAATGTTAATCTAACTATTAGTTAAACACGACCCATATTTGTGTATATGAAGATAAAGTACTTTAAAAACACCACGTATATTTAAAGTTAATACCAATATATTTTGTAATACATCCTGAATGTTTGAACACGAATCTGTTAGTCGGATAAGGAACTCTTAGCTCTAGTTATAAGGTGTATACCTACAGACCAGAAAGAAGTACGTACATAAAAAAAATAATCCAATTTCTGTTTTAACAGTGCCTGTTCAATGCTGCCCAAGTGAATTTATGGCGAAAGAAAGCATATTATAAGCGGGCATTATGTTATTTCCCTCTCAACTGGAACTCTCGAAGATTTCTCTCAGCCTATTTAAGTTGAACTTTCGTTTATTAATATAACTAATTAAGCGGAACAATTCCCCACTCTTGTATAACACAACACAATGAACGCCGACTTCTTTTTCGCTTCGTATCATGGCTGAATATTTTCCAGAGGACGACGTAATTGTCGAACATCGCCTTTTTGCCTTTTATCCTCCTTTTCCTCGGGCGGTTTTTGCTTAATTAGGCAACGTATCGGTAAACTCTGCGAACACCAGAAGAGACGAGGAGTTGAATGGGAAGACAGCAAAGGCAAGAGAAGGAAAGCGGCATGCCCCGCGTGTAGCGGCATAAATAACACGCGAGAAGCAAGACGGCCTTAGCCGAAGAAAGTCTAGTTAAACTCTTTATCTTCTTGCAAAATTGATGAATTTCGATTGAAGGCCCGTCCGGTAGGCGGCGTTCCCGTTCTATACGGCTAGCTTTTCAATTAAGGGCCTTCTCTCTCCCTTTAAAAAATGTCAAAAGTCTTTATTCTCGTCTTCCGGAAGATATTTTCTTCTTTTCTTTCCCCTTTTTTTTGGTTACATTAAAGCTACACTTCGTTAATTGTCCCATTCATCAGCGCGAAGGCTCCGGCTCCAATGGGACCGTAGCGGTTTGGCGTTAAAAAATTAAATAGCAAAGAACGCGGCCCAAAAGCGAGAAAAAAGAAGTCTTTTTAAGGCTTAGTAAGAAAGGTCTGTGATAATTCATAGTTGGCGCGTATCTTATACGAGGGGTGCTGGTGGAAGTAACGTAACGCTACGATGAACTGTAACATTTATCTCGTTAACAAATAAAAAATGTGTTCGTCTATTCTTAAATGTTATGATGAATAGCGTAATTTGAAATAATAGTAAAGCAGCTTTTAGTGTTGCAACATTCAGATACAAACGGCTAAGATCTTAACAGGTTAACCCTCGTAGTCCGTCATTTCTCATTGACATTAGTACTCTTCCCGTTTGCATCTTTACAACACGCGACCATCAGAAATAACCCAAAGCTCCCCTTTTCGAAAAGGTCCTCTCCAACAAGATAATTACTGATTATTCATGTGATAATATCCTTTTGTGCGGCGTGTTTAACGGAGTACCGTTCTAATGGTAATTTTAATTAAAACCGCACCGGTTGGCTTTATTCTTTTAATAAACAGGGAAAAATAAGATGAATTATGTGCGGGACCAAACAACCAGCGTTTGGGACACAAAAGCTTCGCGAATGCGAAACAAAAGAGAGGAGAACTTGCAATTAAACGAGACAGAGGCGGTCATTTAGAGGATTACTGCGCGGCAGGTCGGCTTGTATAGATTTCATGCATATGCAGTTGTTTAATGATGTTAATAATTTAAACTGATTAGTTTTAATCAACGTTCTAAGCTTTCTTCTAAGGTTTTTTACATTTAAATATAGTGAAAACTGTAATCGTCGCTCGCGATCAGAATTTTCGTTTCTTGTATGTTACTTTGTGATCTTAATTCTAAGATTATAAAAGATTATAATACCGTACCAACAATAAATAACCTCATATGTCAAACAACGCAAAGTATCGGCACACTTCTCACCACACAAAATATTAATTAATTCGAGTTACCGAATAAATCTGATTTATTCGGTAACTCGGTTGAAAATGAGGGCCCAGCGAGCCTTTGAAACAGCTATTCCGAATTAATTAATATTTTGCATGGTGAGGAGTGTACCGATACTCTGTGTTGTTTGCCACACTACCCCACAGTCCTTGTTATCATTATTAACCACATATGTACTTTTTCGATGCAAATCTCGTACTACGATGACACGCTTCAATATCTATACGCAATACTTCAAATTCCAATCGCACTTAAATCAGCAACGTAGGTACGTATTCGTATGTAGTACATATGTATGTACGTATGAGCGATGGTACAACATTCAGTTCGGTACAAGTTCACTATGAACGGGTGTAAGTACATAAAACTACGTCGCGATAGTATCATCGATAGACGACCACGTCACGTCTTCGCATATATTCAACTCTCCAGAGTGGGCAAGAGAGACGACCCGTCCCGAGCCCGGCTGTCTCATTGTTCAAATCCTATGCGCTTTCCAACACGACCACCGACCGCGTCAACCACCCGCTCTTTGTAATAATCAATCATGAACGCCCGGGCTTCGGTGCTACTATTACCATCTCTGAGATCACGTGGTATTGCATTATACATCCATCTATAGAAATAGAACACAAACTACATACGGTCACGACTCATATTTGTGCGTCCCACGAAGCGATATTTAATCTTTAGTTTTGTAGATTCAAAATCGCGTCGCAATAAAAAAAGAAACTCAAATTCACAAAATATATGGAATAATTTTGTTCATTCTTTTGGCAACCTAAATTATGAATGGAATATCTATTCGGAGATATGGCAACAACATGGGTCCTTCTCTTACAGTTAGGGAAATTAACACAAGTTTATTTTGTCTACAACTACGCGTGTGTCGTGTGAAATTGACGCAGCATATGGAGATTTGCTCTTACACTCAGAAATCACATAGCTAAGCGCCGGTCAGTGCTTGCAGCTTTTTTTTTTATTATGCAAAAGCAAATTTCTACATACGAGTACATATATCCTAAAGAACAAAATAAAATCTGATACGACTAGAAAACAAAATGCAAGATCCTGAATTCCTCGCTGATCCTGCGTTTTTCTCTGAAATGATACAAACCCACGAACGAACTGTATTTGAAGTTATAAGGCAAACAACACAACATACTGAACTTGGAACATGAAAATGTTCAAGACGACACTAGAAAAGAAAAATTGTTCCTTTTTCCGAGTTGCAAAAACATCACATTCAGATGGGAAATTTTGAAGGATCCAACTTTTCCGACTACGTCAAGTACATTGACGACGTAATATTTGGCCTTGTGTAGCGATTTGAAGATTTCAAGGAATTAGAAAACGATTTGTCACTTTTCACTCGTCCATTAATGATTGCTATCGAAAGCGCAAAGACTAATTATCGATTGAAACTATGCGACCTACAATCCGACCCCTTTTACAAGGGCAGAACTGAAACAGGATTAGATTTCTTAAGCTCCTCGGTGATCGTTTTCCCAAACTAACCAATTTTGCCTTAAAAATGGCTTCGATGATGGACAGTACTTACCTATGTGAAAGTGCTTATTCTACAAAGAATCATGAAATCTAGATACAGGTCGCCGCTGTCGGATAAATCGACGCAATGTTCACGCACTGCGCAACTAATGTTGACGTTTACAAAATTCTAAGCGAGAAGTTAATGAAAAAACAATAAAGAATTGTGTGAATAATATCTCCAGTATATTACGCCTTTCCTTTAATCGAAGACGGTTAATATTTAGTTTCTACAGCCCGTCAATTCATATCGTAATTTGTATTGGCCCGTAAACGTCTCCGGCCTGGACAGCCCTAATATAAGACAACCTCGGCCTTTGTGGTCCTCTGGTATAGTGAAGACATTCGAGTTATTTCATCAAAAACTACTAAAATCACGAAATGTAATTGTGCAAAGCTTTGGCAAACCTTACGGATGATAAACAGTGTTGTTCGACCTAACTAAAGCGTTTAATTGTGTGTACTATCGGTTACGTGATCACCTTATACGGAGGTGGAAATCAAGTAGATCAAGTATTGGCAATTAAGACTTTTACAAAAGACTAAAAATACTGACAGTCCCGCCGTCGTGTCGTCCATATACAATTAGTCACAGTATTGGTATGAAAACGAACTTATACATGTTTTCATATAACGAACACATATACGTGTATGGCACAGGAAATAATTGATTTCTTCAAATTTTGAAGCACAAATTAAATCTCATACATGTATCAAGGAAAAAGATTTATTAGCGTTTTAGATGACAAATTTAGAGCTACCAAATAGTACCTTTGAACTTCAAACAAACAAATTATTTCGAATTAACAAAAATATTAATTTACAAAATTTAGTTGGACGTATTATGCTTATGACCTTTAATTGCTTCAGAAGTTTTAAACATAAAGTGACATGAGAGAGTGGCATTGTGCAATTTCACAATATTTTGACGGAAATTCGTGTTTATACTGAATGTGCGCCTTGTTGAAGGTAACCACGCTTGATTCTTTCTCGTTAAATTTATCAATAAGAGTATCTGAATTTCTTGTCGATATCTACCTCCTATTAAGGTTACCAAACGGCAATTTTCTGCGGACGAAGAGACGTTTCAACACAAAAATTATGTGTAGTTTTAGGATTTCGCCATGTTCATCTTCTGCGAATTGATGTGCAACCGTTCAGATGGAACCATATTCTAGGATGTACATATCTATATTCCATCACGCCCTGCCTCTTTATCTATAAATCTACACATGCACCTGTATGTAATTACAACTAATTGTGGAATACCCCCCAACTCATGTCCGCGTGCGCTAACGTTAGAATAACGTTCAGACTGATAGCGACGTTGATATTACCGCGTTACGGCGACGGGTATAAGCCATTAGCTCCGATCCCTTTTTGTTCGTTCGTTGCTGTGCGTAAGCATTTACTGTTTAGAGTTGTAACTCAACGCTCTGGCGACGCAAACGAACACAATAGCGTAAAGAGATCCCGGATAATCGTTATAACGAGGAACTCCTGGCTTCTGTTGCCCGTAATTATATGTTTAGTCGCGTACAGATAAATACGTTAACAAACGGGAATAAGCTGCTGTATTATTCGCATATACGATGAATCAAAATAATTTGCAAATCTTTAGCAGAATTTGGATTATTTTGTAAAATTAACAGTTCTCATACTTCGCCTACTGTTCTAAAGTATGTGTGTCCATTAATTTCAAGACTTTCGCTTTCGCTGGGACAAGATGCAATAGCTTTCGCGCTTGCAGTTGTCGAAAAAGGTAATTTGACCGCATGGTCAGTACACCTACTATTAGCTGAACGTTACCGTGCCGGAGTAATGGTGTAGCTACCGTTGCCTTAATGGCGCATTACGCACCGGATATGTTCGTTTAATAATGAGATTCATAAACGGCTCATACTGCGGATAACACTCAATCTGCAGTACATCCGATACAATACCTACGGTCGTAGCGAGTGCCAATATCGAGCCATTGTCTAGCGCCTAATTGCTACTGGTATTTCCAATTAACAGTTGTCAATTGAATGAGCATCAATATTGTGAACGGTCGGGTCGGGACCTCCGACGCACCACCACCGCCGCCGCCGCCGCCACCGTACCCCCTAGTGATGCTCTTCGAATATCGCTGAATGCGAGCGTATAAATTCACATCAAGTGTGCGGTGTCACCTACCATACGCGCCCCTCGTTTATATCCGGCAATCGTTCGTTTTGTCGTCAATTCAGCGGCATTTATTTCCGCTGTCCGCACACATATACGCGTAAACATACAGGGCGATTGCTCTTTAGAATTGGCTTGGAACTATAGCGCGATTAGTTCGAAAAGTCGACCAGACATGAACAGACTGTATGTTGATTGAATTATCCGGTTTACGTTACTCTCCTACTGTCACTACCGTACCGGTCATCTACAGAGCGATATATTTTAACTAATTACTTAATTAATTAATAGCGAGCAACACATAATATTTAAAGAAAATAAAATCACAGATAATAAAATAATAATAATAATATATTTATTATCCAACAGCAGCCAAACTGCTAATTACAGGATAACACACATATACCGCGTTAGTACCGCTAAAATATATGGACAGTGTTGCAACGTTTGCCCGCTATAAAAGTAAAAGGTGGGGAGCGCGCGAAGCGAATCAAGGACGCTCGTAGCACAAGCGACAACATTATACGCTATATGTATAGGACTTGCGCCTATAATGTACTATACGTACCCTACAATGCACAACATTATGAGAGGTTGTACAAAAAAATAAAAAAAAACAAATAAAAAAAAGAAAACATGAATTACATAGGAAAATGTGTAAAAAAAGATAAAAATCTATTCAATTATACAATAACACAAGAGGTAAATTAACTAAGAATTTTTTTCAAACTTGTACAAAAGTATTTTTAAAGAATTCAACGAAACATTGAACATATCAATATCAGCACAATATGTATTTACAGTTTGACACATACAATGAGTAGGTGAGAAAGAGTGACGTCTAGTAGCAAATGAGGGAAAAAAATTTCTGATGCCGAATACTCAAACGAAGAACGTAAAATCCCAAAAGCTCCAATAATTCCAGAGCAAGGAGCATGTTGTTGATCAATTTGCAGGGTTTTTAGAAACTTTCTCTATCATTTCGTTATATTTAGCATAACCCAGGTTCCGTACTATTGAGAAATATTCAAGCTTAGATCTAATAAATGCACTAAAAAAACTTATATGCGCATTATTATCCAAACATTTTATGTTTCTAATAAGGCAACCAAGCATTTTTAGAGAGTAAGTACATGTGTCATAGACATGTAAATGGCAATTTAATGTTTCGTCAAAACTCACTCCAAGATCTTTGAAGAAGTCACACCTTTCAAGAGAAGAATTATAAATTCTATATGGAAACGTTATTGTCTGCTGTTTTCGACTAAAGAATAACATATTATTTGAAACCCATCCCTCGAGAGCATATAAATCGCATTGCAACAATTCACAATCCTCAACACTTTCGATTTTACGAAAAACTTTAAGGTCATCCGCATATACCTAACAAACAGCGAGATGAAATACAGTTGGTTATGTCATTGACAACAATTAGAAAAAGTAACGGCCCTAATACGGAACCTTGAGGTACGCCAGTTCGTGACGTATACTCGTAAGATGTATGTAAAGCCACGGTACTCACCATAATTGGTACGTTCAGATAAATATGATTGAAAAACTTCAATCAGATCTGAAGAAACATCAAAACTATCTAAAAAATGTAATGTAAAGTGGAATTTGTAAAACGTATCTGCAATCTTTAATGATAAACAAAGGAACTGAGTCGGGACCCATTGTCATATTCGATTTTAATGAGTTGTAAAATGTTGGATCGTTAATAAGTTTACGCCAAAGAAGTTATCATTTTGACCATACATTAATGGCGCAGTCGGTAGGATATTCATGTCTCCTGCAAACGAAATGTTGCAGCTATCGCATAAATCATTGTCGGCTAAATTTGTTCTATACAGATAAGATGTAAATCTGCCATGATTAAAAGAAAGTCTTATAATTTATGAGAACATAACTAGTAACGTTCGAGTAGATTCTACAGAAATTCGTGGGTCTATTCCTATTTATTCCAACATATCTATCTTGTCAGCGTTGTTGTTGTAGCTGCCGGATTTTTAGTAAAATATCCTGTATATGGTATTTGTATGCCATCTTCTGATGTTTCATTACAGGAACGTTTAGCTAACAAATCCACTAATTCATTATTACGAATATCTGAGTGGCATTTCGCCCACACGTATATAATTATTTTACCCATCAAATACAGAATGTAGTCCAGATGTAAAATTTCTCAGACGATTGGAAATGACCTGTAATTAGTACTGTTCAAACAAAGAAGAGTCGCTGAAAACAGCATATTTATTTACGTCTATCTGAAGAATACATTGCAATGTACCCTTGGTTGCTAAAACTTCAGCAGTAAACACACTTGCCTCTGCGGGACGTGTACTTTTAACACAATATGGGGTGGATGGAACATAGAAATCATAACCAGTTGCGTTGTTGTTTTCAACGCCGCCTGTGTAGATATCAGTAAAGCCGGTTAGCTTTGCTATCACTTCAGAGAGAATTAGGTTATTATGATGTATCTCTTTCGATAAATTTGGGAACCAAACTGTTGGTATATAGGGAATAGATAGTAAAAATTCGGACCATATTTGTGTATCTGATTATCATAGACCGCCATATTATCTGGCGATTTTGTTTATTATACTAGTATTCTCCTTTCCTCTACACTGTAAAATGAATTTCTCACAAAGGACATTTCGCCTAAGCAATAGAAGCGATTCCTTAGCTGCGGAGTATAGTGCTTCTACGGGAGTGGATCTCATGGGCACTCAAGCATATGCGCAAAGCGTTGTTATTAACAACATCCAGCTTGTATCGTAGTGTTTTACACGCAGATCCATAAAAGATGCATCCACAAACTAGTATAGCTCTTACCGTAGCTCTACAATTTGCATTATATTTCGGCATTATATTTACAGCATTTGAATAATTGCCATTTCAATTCAAGCGTTTTAATTGCAATTATATTATTAATTCTTTATTAAAAAAACAATTTTTGTCAAAAAGACACAAAATCATGCAACACGTCGTCTACGTTGGAATCAAGTCATCAAAATTCATAATATTGTTTGTAATAATACATTCGATCATCAAAAGATCGAACATCTAAATACGGAAATGCTAGGATTGTTTATCCCAATGTGGAGACGGATGAACAAACATATAGAAAAAATATAAATAAATCATAAAATAGAACCAAAGAACATTCAAAGAATGGTCGAAGGCATAAAACAATTTTAGTGATTTTCTAAAAATGCAATCTGATAAACATGTTACACTTTGCGCCTCGTACCTCATATATTTTAGTTAACTAATAATGTTAACAAAAGATTCAAGTAAGCCAGTTTATTTTTCACTTTTAGTATAATGTCAAAAAAAAAAACAGAAACTGTGTTAATAGAATCCTTACCAAACATCTGTGTATTTCCCTCTCACGGCAAAAAAGCAGGGGTTAGCCGTGTTCCATTAGCGGAAAAAACGCCAACGCGAATGGAAAAAAAACTAGAAATGAAAAAGCCAACATAGTTCCATTTTACTAACAATACGCCGCGTCAAAAAAAGAGGCAAAAAAAACAACGCTCGAAGAGAGGAAGAGCGCGAAAATCCAAAAACGCCTCGGAAATTTACACACGTTCCCAATAAATGTGAATTATTTTACGGGCGACATGTGGTGGCCGCTGCCGCTGGTTCGGTTCGGCCCGACGATGGTGGTAACGGCGGTACACGCACGCACCGTGCTTTCATTTGGATCGGAATAATGTTCCACATAATACAATTTGCACAAATGCATGTCTGTGCAAGGCGCACATATTCCGAGCCGTCCATTCATCACACTCTAGTATGGATGTTCTGTCATTTTACAAATAGCACGGTCGCACATAAAATACATGATTAAACGATATCGCATCGACATGTTTTTCGACAGAAGCCGAACGGAAAAACTGCCAGTATCAACCTCGAACTGCGAACTTGTTCAGCGAGTTTTCTTCATAAGAGGATTATTCATTTTGCCTATACAGATCGCCCTGTTTGATTAAGTACGTAGCTTTGAATGTTTGACTTCAATTGGTTCTTAAATCCACTACTACGATGATGTTCTATGTTGCTAGTGTCGCGTATTGCTTTACAATTTTGAGCAATATATAAACTGAAAGAAATAATGTAAAATTCAAAGTACGTCTTTCACTATATAGTGATTCGTCGATAGTCCACCTCGCTATAGGAACACACACATATACGCTCCAGAGAAACATTAAGAGAATAAATATAAAATCTAAACTGCAATATCAAGATGTCCATTGTATAAACTATGAATGGGCATCGTGTATTCATTAATCACGTTAACAGGGAGAAGAAATTTGCTTATATGGTTTAAATTACAGGGCCTAAACAAGCCGATAGGGATTCCCGTAAAATAAAAACCTGGGTGCAGGTAAATGAACCCGAGAGCGATAAGCCGATAATTGAGGATATATCTTCAATAGGGTAGTAATATAAATATTACGGCAGGCAAATCCAAACTTTGCCCCTCACACAATAGACGGGAAAACCCATCGTTGTATTAGTTTATAGCATTTTAGCTGTAAAACTAAAATTTACATTTAAGAAAGATGCAGCTGTGTAAAAACCATATTTATTTAAAATTAAAAAAAAAAAAACGTTTAGACCAAATAAATATGATTTTATGACAAAATAGGCGAAAAACCACGATTTAGGCTGTTAAAAGTCCAAATAGGCAACTAGGCAAAATAAAACATAGCTAGATCGCTTTGATTTGTCGAGAAACATATAGATTTTGTATTATTTTCAATTTGCCTTGAATCTAAACAAAGAGGCATTTTGCCTAAAATCCCGTCTCTAGTGATTACGCAACTCCTCCTTTGAATGCTCCTAGTGTAGGACCCAATAGCTAATGACGCATCAAACAGACATCGAATACACTAGCAGGACCGTCTCTAATTACTATCTTTGCCTGTAAACATCATCATCGCCGTCTTCCCATTCAGACGCCGTAACTAAACCGGTACTCGTCGTAACTATCAAGGACGACAATCTGGCCTGGCTCCTTATCAAGATAATACCGCTTAGGGTTTAGTCTATGTAATGTTTATCTGGCCAATTATCTCCTAATACACTGATTAATCCTACAGCATGTCTAAATTACAATCTAATCGATGCACGCGACTATGTTTGTATCTGAATGCGCGCCCTTCGCACTGCTCATACGGTTATAGTTGCGCGGTACCACGCATGCAGGTAATCTACTGCTGGATATAGGTATACATAACTAGCGTCTGTAGAGGTACACATACAGACGTGCCCCATCTATGCCATCAAATATTAAGCGATGTCATTAATATTAACTAGACGAGTCAATGCAGCTTAGATGGTATACGCTTGAAGTATTTGTCATGTTGATTAATCGCATAAAAGCAATTCAATAGACTTCTAATCATACATAATTTGATCGGTTTTCATTGCTTGATAACATACCAAAGGCATGAGACAAAACTTGTAAAGCGCGGCTGAATCTAGAAAATAATAATTACTATTCGAACGTCACATACGATATTAACAAATCAATCAAGTCCATCATAGGAACTAGAGATAGCGCAATAAATTATAACAGAAATTCAAATGAACCCGCGGCGTAGCTTTCTTTTGGATAACCTTGTATATCGACTTGATTTTATTGCTTTTATTCTATATTAAAAACTCCTCACGTATACAGAAAAGGCCCGCACTGTATATCTATATTATTGCTTTATTCATTTAACAAATAACAGGAAGACACTTGCGACCTAAATAAGCAAACGTCTTGGTAACTTAAAAAAAGTAAAATTGATACTGGAAACAAGAAAACAAAAAAGAAATAATCAAATCAGGTATGAAAGTTTACTTTGAAACAATTTATATTGCATGAGCAGAGCAACAAGTTTCCTAGGAACAGAAACCGCTTAGCAACTGTCCATAAGTGGACTACTAATGATAAGATGGTGCTATAATCGTGATAAACGGTGAATAAAATCTTTAAACCCATACAATACAAACAAATTCCGACCTTAAGACGATTTAGATGAAGGTAGTGTCAGCTTAGAATTTAAAGCATAAAACCGACGCAAAAAATAGGTTATCCACTTCTTATGTGACTTTAAAGACGAAAATCTAATATTTCCGTTCACCTTTAAAGATTGTATATTCTCCAACACCAATGCAAACAAGTGTCACAACCAAAAAAAAAAAAACAAAATACGCAACTAGAACTTTATCAAATCGACAACAGCAGGGTTTAGGTGCTAATTGAATCCGAGAACTCGAACTTGGCTAATATTACCAACTACGATACACCCGTGCTTCGTCTTTTTTTTTGTTTCGCCTTTCCTCTTGCTCTCACGGCGCGGTTAACGATATAAGTAAGCATTAGAATGCGGGCGTTTATATCAGAAAACTTTCGCAATATGTAGTATTTTCTCTATTGTGTGCTGTCAGTGATATTGTCGGGCGTACTACGCTCACTATTCCCTTTACTCTGTGTGAGAATCTAATTTCGTTTGTTTGAATTTACGAACACGTAGCTGTAAATTGGATTTAAAATTTGCGCCTCTTCGCACCGACTCTCGCCTATAAATACGTATAGAGGTAAGAAAGGTTTGTTTGGATAGGTTTTAATCAGGTTGCTGCAACTGTAGAGGTAGATCGGTTGAAATTACACCTGCGGGATGTCAACGAGAGTTTATTCATGTACGTTGTTAGACGGTACTTACGACTGTAGCTGTTGAAAATAAGAAATGTATTTCCTTCAAAATGCATAATAATAATAATACTAACACAGGCTTCAGGTGGTAATAAACAATTTCGTTTGCTATCTTTTACAGGAAACATTCTATAATAAATAATGCTAGCAAGGACCGTGGATAGTATGACAAACAACACTAAGTATAGGCACACTCCGCACCGCACAAATTATTTGATTAAATCGGAACAGCTGTTTTGGGAATTCGTGGGTTGCCATTGTCAATTTAACGTGCCTTGTTCTATCCCTACGCCTATCACTACTAGATATTTACAAGTGCCTACTCTTACCGTCTGTATACCCTAAGACCCTAGAATACACACTAAATACTCGGAATTAAAGGAAAAGGTGCTGACTTGTAGCACAAAAACCTAAACATATGTTCGTTTTACCCCAATACATCCATTAACACGGAGTAGCTAAGACGACCTTCTTCTCGGTTTAACACATTTACATTGTTTTTCATACAAATGGTTTCATGAGCGTCTAGTTCTCGCGGCGAAGTTACGTTCTTAACTCTCTAATTTAAAGTTGCCTGGTGCTTGTAGCCCCTTATTATAGCCTTACTTGCTTACTGAATCCTGAGAACCCTCCTGCCTTTCAGTGTAAGGTTGTATGGAGTTGAGTTCATATCTTCTTCCACATTTTTCTCCACACTTCCCTATTTTCTGTCTTCTTTCGAATATCTTCCCTGTAATAAATTGTTCTTTATTTGATTTGGTATTAATTTGTTGTTCCTTATATTGTATTCATCTTTGCGCTCTAGGCTGGGTGTGTACAATAAGGAGAAGGCTTCAACTTTTTATTGCTTATTTTATTAAACTTCCATAAATATTCTTATACGATATGCGTAATAGATACAGTAATAATGATTCTCCAATACTAACCGTAGGTGTAAAACCGTATATGTGCGAGGAAATTCTTCTTTCCTTGCAATAAAGGCTAGACCGCTGACACTGCAGTCTGCGCTAAGGTGAATAAACACTACGCGGGTAATTGACATATAAATATGTACATAAAATAGCGAACAAGACAAATATAAAATCCGTAATTTTCCATTGCATTTTGCATTGCATCCCATTTGACACCTTTTCGTTCTGCTGCTTTTCTCACTTCTTCGTTCCATGTCTTTCTTGTTCTTCCTCTATTTGTTTTTCCGCTTGCTCTTGCCTCGTAAACTCTTTTAACCAATCTGTTTTCGTTCATTCTTAGAATGTGTTCTCGATACACCTCGTTTCTTATTTTATCTTTCCTTGCTTAATTTTCGATTTCTTGTAAGAATCTCATTTGCGTAGCATTTATTTTTTTCTTTTTGTCTGTTGGTGGTAGTTCATGTCTCGCATCTGAAGGTTAGAATGGGTGCATATCTTATCTCATTTTGATGAAATTTCTGTTGTAGGTAGGTAGGAAATAGTCCCATAACGATGATTTACTTGCTCTTTTTTTGGCAATAATTCAAAATTTCAACATTTGAACAAATCAAAATGAGAAGCAATGTTCCTAGCAGATTTTTCAAACTGAACCTTGTGCTAATATAGAATTTGGAAGCAGAAGAGAAAGCGGTTTGAATGGAACGTGTGATTTTAATTTTGAGTAAATTTTTCAAACTACCAAGATTAAGTATGAAAACCTATTAAGCAATCATCTCATTAATTAATATGATGAAGTTGTGTATGATGGGTTGACGAATTGATGAGATGTCGCGTGATGAAGTATCACAGTGATGGATTATCGCCGTGATGAGATGTCGCACGATGAATTGTCGTGTGATGAAATGTCCCGACGCCCCCAATAAAGCCGTTTCATCTCCCACCGTTTTGTACATAAGAACGAAGTTCATCGAGTTGGAGCAAAATGGTTGTGAGTTACTCCTTTACTGGGTTAAAGGGCATTTGAATATCTCGCTGAACGAAGAGGTAGATTTGTTAGCCAAAGACGCAGTTACAAAGGAGTATTTCAGTGTGGAAAAATCGTTGACAGAAGTACAACGGCAAAAAAACCAACGCAGTACGCCTTAATCCACCCTGATATAGATCATAGAGCTTGGCATACAGGTCACACAGTCTCCGTTAAGCTGATAGTCTAACATCTGTGTTTAGTTGTCACTCGTTTTTCTCCTATGTGGGTTTTCCTTTTCTCCGTTGACCTGCCTTATGTATGTATTAAATAAAGGCGTTTCGATAGGCGCCGAAACGTGAGGTGTTGTCTTTGCCAAACCCGTTAGTCCCGAAATACCGAAGAAAAACTTTCGACATCCAAATGGTCGCGAATTATGTTGTTAAGAAAGTGCGGGATTCACTCTAACGCACCGCTCACATTAAGAAATACCGCAAATTATTCCACCACCGTCCGTTTAAATTATATCCTATTTTCTCCGCCCAACGGCATATATTTCCAACTATTTGCATTTATATTGCCGGAAAAATTCCGGCCGCTAACACACGTATGAATGAATGTATGTCTGATTTACATATTGCTAGAACGTTACTTACAACTACATCTGGCGGCGGTGGCGGCTGTCGCGCCGGCGTAATAGAAATGACGCAATTAAACGCGGACCCGGGTAATGAGAAGCGAATCCTTGTACGTACGTATCTACGTACTTATGCTTGGTGTAGATTGGAGGACAAGTGTTTGGCTTCGATATTACTATTGTATCACTAGCGCTACCATAAACAATGGATCCGTAGTTAAGAATTGAGCGGACGGTCGCTTTGTAGAACAAGAGTACAATCAAAGGATCTGCGCCCCATTTAACTCTACAAATCATGCGGAGAATATTGATGTATTTTTCGGCTCTTTACATTACATACTTGATATGGTATTGCCAATTTAATTGTTTGTCGATATTAATCCTAGAAATTTTGTGTAGTCTATAAACGGAAAAGAGCCTCTTAGCTTTACTTTATCTGGTAGAAAGCATTTACTCCTAGTAAATGTAATTATAGCAGGTATATCATTTGACATAGAGAAGCATTTTTCAAACCTTCAGTCGATTAATGGTCAGTTGCACCGACATTAGTTAAAATTTAAGCTCTGGACTTTGTTCTTTATGTTCCGCATCCTGCAATGGTGCTTTTAAAAGCAAAAATTTTAACAAACTTATTAATCTGTCGGCGGTTTCAAATTCGCTTTTAATGTACTCACAAATGCGGTGAAGACTGCAAGCAGCAGACATGACATGTAGCGCACTGGGGTACACATCTTCTAATGATCTGCCAGCTTTGATCATATACGCGGCTGCATCGGTAACAATGAGCAAAATACGACCTTTGTATCTAATGCTTCACAAAGTTGAATAAGAACCTTCTGGATTTAAATTAGATTGGCATTTCTGTATTTGAACGTACTGTAATTTAATGATGCGGTGCACTATTTGTTGAAATATTATCTTCTAGATGTGGAAAGGAGTCTGGATAGTCCTGAATCCAGTTTCTTATGTGGCGACTCATTACAGTTGTAGAGAACGTAAGAGTTGCATGGTATTTACGTCAAACAAAATGAAAAATAACATGTCTAGAAAATAAGTAACATGGTCGGAATAGTCGCATTTCACAATCGGTACGATACGCTGCGCCGCGCGCCGCGCGCCGGGACGCGATCCAAACCAAAGAAGAAAAAAGGCCGCCCGCAATAATAATAGGAATAATGAGGGCTTTGTACACGTTAATGTGTTGCATATCTACATGCCGTAATACATCGGCATCGGCACGATATTTATGTTAATTAAGAATATTAAACGTTCACGCACGCATCGGCTATAAGTTTCGCTAAACTCAGAGCGCGTTCAAATTGCACGGCATCGGCGCTGGTACATAAGGCGGGGACCCCTTTTACACACATGTGCCGGGACGATTTATGGACGAAGTTTGTCCTATCGCGCGGCTAAGATTAAACCATAAAATGCCCTCCGCTCCCGCGCGCCATCCACTTCAACGGCGGTTTACTACGCGCCGTTTTGTTTTACCTCTTAAGAATTTCTAATTTCCTAACGAGCCATAATACGGCCAACAGTAATAATAAGACCGCAACAGCAGGGCCTTTTTAAAACAACCGGTGCGCAGGTACACTCGACGACAACTAGCTCGCCGGAGAGACATTGGAAATTAGGAAACCTGGCACTTTGCTGCATCTCAATAACCATGTAAGAACAGAAAGTGGAACGCGTACATAGTCATTACTAAAAGACCTAATGTATGAATTTCATCTACAAGCAGCATTTCTTTACAGATCTAATCTCAATTAAATACCTATGCCTCAATCTAGATCCTCATCTAACTTGAGAAATCCATGGCCCCGTACCACCAATACAATACCGTATCACTAATCAGTACGGGACTGAGAATGAAGACTCACGTCTCTTCGAAACGGCTGTTTCGTGTTAATTAATAATTTATGTGGTGCGGAGTGTGCCGAGAATATTGTTGTTTGCCATACTACCCGATAGTCCTTATTGATCTCGGTACGTGTTTTTCAATATACGTATGTACAGGTGTCTCTGTATTCCGGAATTCTCATGACGAGAATGTTTTAAATTTGATGGAAATGAACCCGTTACCAAAATTAGAAAGCATTCTAAAGATCTTATAATAACACTACTTCACTACATATTTAATTATAGGGACGTAAACTATTTTCGCAAATCCAAATAAATATCTGAATCTTTTTTGTTCGAACAACCTATACGATTGCATAAGTAAAACCAAATTTAAACTAACAATTTATAACATGTCTTCATTAGTAGCTATTTGTTGAGTGAAATGTTCGTTTATACCGTTGTATTCCTAACTTCTGGTACTTTAATCATAAAGTCAAAAAGCTGAAGGACGCAATTAAAAAAAAATGGTTTGTGGAAGGTTTCCTAGAGGGTGGTTTACTAAGGGTAGATTTAAAGACTATAACTTGTATAACGCTTGTAACATTGAATCTGGGACATCCGGTATAACG
Organism: Dynastes maya; assembly: GCA_029619315.2. NCBI lineage: Eukaryota > Metazoa > Arthropoda > Insecta > Coleoptera > Scarabaeidae > Dynastes > Dynastes maya. The sequence continues at coordinate 81,096,618 of JAROYE020000002.1, forward strand.
TGTGGAAATACTGGAAAACGAATGTCAACCTTTTCTAGAATTGCCTTCTACTCTGTATTGGAATCATAGGCGAGGAAATATCAGATGCCGATAGAGTATTAGTGACGTCAATATTTAAGCATTAAAAGAAAAATTTTGCGTAGCAGGTAACGTTTTTCTTCGAATTACTGCTGCATGAATAAGAGATTTCGAATCGGAGTTGAAATCCCAGTCAAGTAATAAGTGAACCGAAACAGTAAACCTTCCCAACGCCGCCAAGCATTATAAGCAGATAATGTTTCAAGTGAAATATATGACTTCGTACAACAACAGTATGCATTATTATTTTGGAAATATTCCCCGGATATACGAGCAAACGCGCGTATAAGTTCCTCTCTCCCTGCTACGGCACAATAGCAACTTCCTAATACGAACTTTACCTCAATTTCTCTTCTTCCTTCTGCGAATTATTAATTATTTCCACCATACCAATCCACCAGATTCGACACGATATATTTATCGAACAACAGCGTTCCGCCGCGTTGTTCCCCCTAAACATCGTCGGTTCCATGCAGCCTCCCGGTCTTACAATAAAACGCCCTGCATTCCTTACACGGATCATGATACATTACCGTAATAGTGGCGATAAATTCTGCTGCGTTCCCTACGGCCTCTCGTCCGAATAGGAACGGCGGCAACGGCGGAGAGAAAACAAATAGTTTCATCCGGGCGCTCCGAGTTATCCGACACACTATCGACACGTGTAGCCTAGTAAATTCTAATAAAATTTAAATTCGCTGCAGCGACGTTATTTCTTCATTTGTACGCCGATATCCGCATGGTAATCCATCTGCCCAGTATGTTAGTGGAGTCCGGTGATGGAGTGCTGTACATTCGTCACTTGGATGGCCATGTATTTCGCATATGGAATCAATCACAAGAGGCGTGATCAACTTTGAATTTTTTCCCGAAGAAAACTTTAATATCAGCCACGGTTGTGTCAATTGTGTCTTAAACAAAAGGCATGTACAGGATATTCCATTGAATAAGCTGCCTATAAATACATTACAATTGAATAATTACGCTAGACGCTAAACCGACTAGCTTCTAATTTGTTCATTTTAATAACCTTATTCATGGCTGGCTGGTAAATTGGAAGGCTTAAATCTCTTTAGTCTATATACACCACCTCTGTTCACGAGTAGATTTTTAGCTAGGGCATTAGGGTGCAGTGAGATTCTTTTACTATATTTGGCACTTTGATCACGGATCACTTCTTTTACTGTTGGGATTTCGAGATCACGCTGTACCACTGCGTTTGGTACGTAACGTGGGGTGCCAACAATGATTCGCATCACCTTATTCTGGAATCTTTGGATTATATCTATGTTAGAAGCGGCTGCTGTACTCCAGAGCTCCACATCTTAGGTCCAAATGGGCTTGATTATTGATTTATGTAATAGAATTTTTTTTTCTTAAGGATAGCTGTGAGCCAATACATTTTGCTGAATTGTAATCCCGACTGTTTACGTTTGGTCATTAAATGTTTCCTTCATGTTAATCTTCTGTCCAAGTGTATCCCGAGATACTTAACGTCTTTGGATTGTGGTATTATACTGTTATTAATTTGGACCGATGGACAAGTTTCTTTGCGCATAGTGAAAGTTACATGTACACACTTTGTCTCATTGGCTTTTATACGCCATCTTGCCAGCCATTTCTCGATCTTGTTTATACGATGTTGTAAGATCCTAGACGCTGCCTTTGGATCGGTGTGCGAGGAGAGAACTGCAGTGTCGTCAGCGAAGGTTGCTTTCGTTGTAGTTCTAGTTGTTGGCGAGTCATTGGTATATAGTACAATAGATATACTATCGGCCCCAGGACACTGCCTTGCGATACACCTAATTCTATGGAATATGATCAGAGTAGCGGTTATTTTGTTTAACCAGGAAGTATCTGTTACTAAGGTAGGATTTTAGGAGATGATAGAATAGTTATGGCAAATTTTTCTTTATTTTATAAAGAAGTCCAGTATGTCAAACTTTATCGAAAGCTTAGCTCATGTCAATGAATACCGCGGAGCAGTATTTTCTTGAGTTTAAGTCATTATTGATTGCGTTGAATATTCTGTGAACCTGTTCTATAGTCCCATGCTTACTCCTAAATCCAAACTGGTGTTGTTGTATTATGTTTCTATCTTCTATGATCCTTATGAGTTTTCTTGCGATTATCTTCTCAAAGACTTTGGAGATAATGGGAAGAAGGCTTATAGGTCTATAGGAAGCTATTTCCTCTGGTTGTTTTCCTAGTTTCACAATCATTATGATCTGCGCAATCTTCCAGTTATTGATGAAATATACTCTCCTAACTATGGCATTAGATATACTTACTTACTTAATCCTGGGCCTCTTTTACCCTACCGGTGTCGAGGCGCATTAAATATATAAGTTAATATTCTGAAGGCTTTATCAGGTGAAATTCTTGAAAAACTTTCCCTGATATTAGATCAAACCCAAGTGCCTTTTTGCCCTTGAAAAAGGAAAAACAATGACGTGGGCTTACTACGTATAATTACTTTATAAGCTGAAGGCGGAAATTTCGAAAAACGGCCGCATTTAAAGAAAAAGAAAATTTTGTTCCACGAAGACAACGCATCGTTCCACACTTCAGTGGTCGCCATGTCAAAAATTCACGAATTGAGGTTCGAATTGATTGAATGGTTGCACAATAATAATACATCGCCTTGGACTACAGGACTGGAGTTTGTACAGTGGGGAATTAATACAACTTACCATGAAGCTATCAAAATGGAACCATATAAGGCTTCGTTTGGCCAAAAGCCAAAGATTAGAGCTTAGTTATATAAGCACCAAGGTTGCACGAGAATTTTTAGAACATTTCAAGCGGAACTTTTTAAGAAAACATGATTAACTTAATATATTCTAATAACGTTAGGAACACAGTCAGTGACGCTATTGCTGAACCGAATGAGAATGCGTGGATACCTTCTTGTGATCCTAATATTGAAAAAATTGATAGTACTGGAAGATAATACGTAGAATTTCATGAAAATGAACCTTTGCCAGAAACAGCTACTTTGGAAGTGCCATCCGACATCTCTGTAACTGAAGAAGGTCATCCGGCTGTTGAAAGTGAATCCTTGCAAGAAAAAACTGTTTTCGAGGAGCCTCCTAACATCATTGCAACTGAAGAAGTTCATCCAGCTGTTTCATGTAGAAATACAGCATCTGAAAACATGCTACTTCAAGCTCAGAAAATGGTTGACAGCTTTAATAAGTTGAAAGTTGGGGACAACGTATTTGTGGGAATTAGTCAATTCGATAGAGGCAGAAATCTAACAAAAAAAGTACTTGTTTTTGTGTTAGGCTGGAAAACTTTCAAACTACCATCCTATATCTAATTCATAAAATGTGAACGTCCTAAAATTGAATTAAAAAACAAAAATTTTAATTAAAAACTCAAATAAAGGTCCGAACGCAAATATACATTGCGATAAAGTGATTGGCATATTTAGAAACACGATGTCCAAATTTCTTCACAAACTGTTACAAACAAAACATATCAATGTGCGTCAACGCAAAATATTTTTGTTTTGCTTTCGCCTGTATCCGCAGTAGACTTTGCTCGGTGTTTTTCTTTTTTTTTTCTAAATTTACAAATTAACAACAACTAGAGAGAAACTGATGTAATGAAAAGTAAACGAACACGCACACATCCACAGCTACATTGTAATTAATACATCCAAGAAATTATATAGTACCTATACAGATGTGTGTATTATTATATTGATAGTTGGAATATTTATGCAATGTCATCGAATTCATTTCAATACAACACGTGTGACGTACTCTGTAATGTTGCTTGCTGTTTTCTTGCATACGTTCTTTTTTTCGCCAGCCCATAAATTTTACTATCAAACCAATCTTGAAGGTGAGACTTACGTAATATAGCTGACACAAAGTGAATGTAGATTTCTTTATCGGTCAAGGTTTATATTTCGTCAAACACAAAATTACGTTTCTATACAAGTTTATCTTCATACAATTTATCGACGAGGGATCTAGCTATCAAGAATGGGAATGCATAATATACGCGGACACACTTCCCAATAATACTAATTAGCATGCGTATGCGTATTGCGTAACGTAGAAAACAAACGCTCATGTTGATTAAGTTGTCCGGATATACTGGAACTTTATTTTTCCACTTTTTTACGGTAATTAAATGATTATGTTTACGTTGAATATATAAATAGTAATAGCAGTTTATTATATATAAAACTACGTCACTAAAAATTTCATTCAATGATAATTCTTAACATTTTCCTTAAGGTAAATTTTAAATTGGTGAACAGATAGGTAATTGCCATAAAGTACACACAAAAATGTTTGCCGTTAAAGAGAGTCTACGATTTGGTAAATGTCCATTTAAATTTCTTATCTTACAGTTATGTGTAGGATTATTTTCAGAAAATGGTTGAAGTTTATTCTTATATACATAAATACAGTGAGACTTCCACTTTTTACAAAGATATTACAGCTGAGAGCTTAATTTTTTTAAAAAGAGCGTACATATGTACTTACACGTGGAGCAGGAGAGGGTGCGACAGCGTGATCTCCAATCGCTGAGAGGGAGCGGGTGACTCACTATTCTTTACTGTACGTATTCACCTTACAAGACCTGTATACATAATCAAAGGTTGCAATACTCGATCCCCATAGTATAATTTCATACGGTAAACGTATACCGGATGTTCCAGATTCAACGTTACAAGCGATATTTTCGTCGTTGAAAATGGTTTGCGGAATCCTAAAAATCATGATTTTGAACCTACCCCTAGTAAACCACCTTCTAATAAACCTCCCCCAAACCAATTTTTTCACATTGCAAAACGGTACAAACAAAATGTTCACTTAACAAATATCTACTAATAAAAACATATTATAAATTGTTAGTTTAAATTTGATTGTATTCAATCGTATAGGTTGGTTCGACCAAAGAAAGATTTGATATTTATTTCTATTTGCGAAAATAATTTACGTACCCATAGTTAAATACGTACCGAAATAGTGTAGTTAGAAAATCTTTGAAATGCCTTCAAATTTGTCTCCAAATGAATGTGTCGATATATTATTAATTTATGGCGAGTGTTATAAGAATTCTAGTGAAGAAGCAACACTTTACGGAAAGCGATTTCCTAACATACCATCAAACGTGGCATTTCCTCGTGTTGAAGCTAAAATCCGAACAGAATCATTTGCGTCAAATTTAAAACATTCTCATCATGTAACACCAGCTAGAACATAAGAAATGCAAATAAATGTATCGGCTTGTATTGAATTGAATCCACATATTTCAGTTAGAGCTGTGGCAGAAGGCATGGGAATTAGTAAATCAACAGCACAGAGGATAGTAAAGTTTCACAAATATCAATTGCTGCAAGCATCAAGGCCTACAGATTTTGAACGGAGACCGAGATTCATTGTTATAATGCAAGTAACGTTAAACGATGATCCCACGATCCCCCGATCAGTAACATGTTGCGGACTGACGAGGTACGATTTCATAACAATGGGGTGGTGAATCGCCATAAGTGCTCTTACTGGACTCCAGAAAATCCTCACTGGACGCGTGAAACACATTTTCAGGTAATATGTGGTGTCAACGTTTGGTGCGAATTATTTAATGAACGTACCATTGATCCGGTCATCTTTAAGGGAACATTGACAGAGCAACGTTGTTTACATTTATTACATAATGACCTTCCCGAGTTAATGGAAGATATTCCATTAGTAGAGTGCAATAGTTTGAGGCGACAACAGGATGGCGCTCCGCCTCATAACTCGCAGTTGGTTGTAGAGTATTTAAATGACGTATATCCCACTAGATGAATTGGTACTAACGGTCCTTTATGATATTTTTTTTAGTGTCCGAATTTTGTAATTATTGTAGCCACCTTTTGTAACGTGTCGTTTATGTTGTTCGGAGAAAAAAGCTTTGTCACAGATGCTTTCTTAACGTCAGAGATTAATAAATTCTTCCGGTTCATGTTAGCAGCTGCATTGTATACGAAGTATACAGAAAGTTTTGTGGTAGAGTTCGCTCCGTAATCTTAAAGTACTATGATCACTTATTCTAAAATTGAGGCGCCATTGACGACTTTGTCGCAATATGTTTTTTATCTACTCCTAATTACATTACCGACATTTCTAGAAAATAATATGTATAAATATCTATAGGAATATAACATATAACGTAATCTCGAATATAGAGTACAAAGAATAAAGTCCATGTCGCAGATGTACAACACCATTACCGGACGACACTGTAATAATAACTACGTATCAACACCAACTTTGATATCACTTTTTTTCATATAAATAAACAAATAAGTTTGTTACTCAATGACTAAAACGTGACTGATAACAAGAGCCTACTAGTAGGAAGATTAAAATGTTCCAAACGACAACGACCAAACGACAACTGCGAGGGTAAGAGGCAAACAAAATGAAAATTATTATTGTTTTCCGTAATTTTATTGGGTATCGCTATAAAATAATAGAACGAAGGTCGAATTCTATCGTCTTTGTAACGATTTAGATCAAACGTTCGAACTTTGCCATTTTCGAAAATTGCGATCTTCACAGATCAGTTAGTTGCTCCGAATGTGCGACCTCTAGTTAAAGATCAAAGGACATATCTGTCATTAATGATAGACACGCTCCTTATTGCTGATCAATTACTAATATGAATGTGTACTTTTACAGGCTTAAGATTGACGTCTTTACCAGGAACATATTATCGAAAATTGGTTGTTAATTTTCTAACAAAGTTCCTACGTGGAAAAAATTGGACGTCATTATGAAATACAAATTGGGAATTAATTTTTAATGTGAACATGTTAATAATTATTAACTGAGGAGATATGTGACACGTTTGAATTTAAATTAGAGAAAGTTCATGTTTCAACAGCAAAATTATTGTTATTGTTTCCAGAAATAGCATTGCGGTGTTCCCATTTAACACAGGTCTTGCATTATATCTACAAACGATATTATAACATTTAAATTTAATTACTGCGGCTATAAGATATTACAGTCTTACCTGTTATCCTTATTTTTAATTTTTTAATGGCGTGCGTTAATTCAATCCCATAACAACAAACAAAGGCGAAAAATGCGTTATTAACAATGACTTTATTTTAAAAGTAAGATTAATGTTATAGATAGCATTACGTTGGGAATGTACCTAGAATATACAACATTTGTGTATACGTGTAGCAATGGGAATTCCACAAGGAACTCGTTTAATATCTATTTCACCGGGATTATTCTTTATGCATTTGCATAATTTAAAAACAAGACAACAACTATCAAAAGAAGAACAGAATTGTGAGCGGAAACCCTACAACGAAAACCGAAATACGCGAATAATTGTTTCTTCGGTTACAAGTAACATTGACACCCATTATTTTATCCATATCAAAATCGCAATATTTCGTTCTTTTCTAATGTTGTGGATTAAACTTTTTAATTTGACTGCAATAAATTCTTTCACTTTAAAAGTATTGAAGCATGTAGCTTCAGTTCCGCAAACTTGATCTTGCAACCAGGCTTTAGGAATATTATTACATTTGAAAATTGACTGCCTTTATATAGGAAATTTATAAGGAAAGGTAATGGTATAACCTTGTCTTGTGCACTTCGTGGTTTTATGCAGCTTACGTTCGGCTTTCTTTGTGTTTATTTGAAATAATATTAATCTGTTGCTGATGGTATTACTATGTTAATGTTAACTTTCTTATTTGTTGGAAATTCAAAACTCCTACTGTTATTATCTCTCCGATGAAGCATAAATAAAATGTGCGAAACGTTAGGAGTATGTAGCATAAAAAGAAATCAGTATTGTTTTCCATGTTCGGCCAGTGCTTCTATTCTACTTATGTAAATAGTCCGCTGTTAATTAAACAGAGAAATATGTAACAATAACCTTTAAATTCATCAAAAGATATTTATATTACCACCTAATTGTTTGCCCTGAAGAAGACTTTGTTCAGAGCTGAAAGTATGGCAACAGAACGAATAACGAATTAAATGTAGACAACGTTTTATGTTTTTACCCGTTCATGTTTTGTGGTTGATGGGGTCCAATACCGAGAATCATAACGAAGTTTTTTAATTACGGGTACCCGTTACTTCCTCTTACCTAAAAAGATATTCATTATACTACTTGTTTTGCAGATACTAAATGCTGAATAATTACGTTTATCAAATTGAAACCTATTTATCAATATAATAAGTACCCGTTTGTTAACTTACTTTGAAACAAATTTTATGGATTTAGTGAGCTGTTTAGAACCCTTTAGATCCATATAAGGCCCACAACAGACTCCAAATAACACCAATAGTTCAAAATTAGAATATAATACTGAAACAGTTCCGCTGACATCTTATTGCAATAAAAAGTGATAATAATAACTGCACAATAGAGGCAATTTTATTCAGTACAAAACCAGTTACATATGTCAAATTCAAATAAAAACAAAGTGAAAATTATTATTTTTCTGACTACTCCTACTACTCTGACTCCTCTCAATGAGGACAAGTAAAATCGTCCGTATCTTCTGCAGTGCTTTCGCTTGTGCTATTAGATGAATTCGTTTGGCTCCTCGTCTAGCGAAAACGTGTTGTGACTTTTGCAAGGACAATTGGCATCCTTTTTCGTCAATATTAAATGTGAGATAAGGTTTATTTATTACGTCAGCCTCTTACATTATCTTTTTAGGTTTAGTGAAATAAACATCTACTATGTACCTGTTTAATTTTGCCGCTCTTCCAGCATTCATATATTGAGACTTTCATCTTGCACATCAGGACGTCTTGTAAAATGGATAAAAAGAGCTCCTAAGCATTTTTGACCTAATAGGTTCTAATAGCATCTAAATTCGCGGCTATTCATTTCGTCAGTGTTAAACATGTTATCGCTAATTTGAATGTTGAGTTCCTTTACAGCTCTTCTACCAGGCATCCCGTCCTTGATAGCATTCACAGCTTGACTCATTTGAGCTTCTGTCCATTGAGCTCACTCCATTTCGAGTAATCTCATCAGCTGTTCCAAATAACGTTCATGCGTTTAGTTTAATGCTTATTTAGTGCCCTTTCTCATCGTTTATTGCAATTAATCATTAAATCAGTTTTGTTTGTTTTAAAGACAAAAGTTTTAGTTACCTATCTTTAGCAATCGACGTTGCAACGAAGCAATTCAGAAGAAATTGTAGCGTTCGCAGGAAACTGAAGAGCTTTCTAAAAATTAACTTGTGTGATTGACGACAGGTATTGGGAGGTATTATGTTGGTAATATGGTTTATTTTGTTCGCCGCAGATTAGAGAAAAAATGAAGCTGGGCCTTATTAGGCACCAGGCTTTATTTAGTTTAAGTACCTTTACTTTTTTATCGAATTTACGTACCTTTTTCGTTCAGTGTACTACCCCTGGCAGATGTAGGTTTATGATCCGCTTCTTAAACGGATTACGGGGATTCCGTGTGTCTTTCGTTTATGCAAATTAGTTAATGTTAATCAGGCGGGTTGTATATTTTTTTGAAGAATACAAAACGTATAAACATTTCCCTAAGCTAGGCTGAACGGAAACGATCTGTATGCGCGAATATCTTTAGGTCAGATAAGACGAAAAAAAAAGTAACGATTCCGAATGATTCACCGAAAACGAAGTTTGAACTTTACCCCTTTTTAGATGTGTTCCGCACGCTGACAGTTCGCTTCTCGCTATACCTAACGTTCCAAACAAAATCGTAAGCCTTACATGCATCCGACGATAACATGGCGATGATACCGGCTCGAGTATAAATGCTCCAACTTAGCAGCGGTCGCGGTCATTCGAACAAAGTGGACCTGCACGAGTTCGAGTTCTTTGTTCTCAGTACACACGCATCATCATTCGCGATTCTAATAGGATTTATTTGCATGTCCCGTGCGTGATTTAACATCGTGTTTATTGACTTTAAACGGCTTCGCTATCCGATCAGTTAATAAGAAGTAAAATTGACAAACGCGAACGTATTGTTGTAGTGGTGCATCTACTTCTATCGCGCAATCATGGAAGCCGTTCTTCACGAAGCGAGCTACGACGCCCGTGACGCCTATGCGGCAGAAAAAGAACGTGCTGTGGAGCGCTTCGTAGGCGTCCCAATAGAAAAATTCCAATTGGAACATAAAGACGAACCACGCAAGAATAGTAGGCCGGAATTTAGCATGTTACCGACGGCGAATCCGGTGGATATCGTTTTTGAAGATGTGACTTATACCGCGCCGATGGGCTTTAGAAAAGGTAATTTTAATGCTAGGTACGAGTGGAAGATCGCATGCTGAATTATCCGTACTACAAGGAGAGCTGAAGACGATTGAATATATAACTTTTTCTAATATATGTCGTAGAGATGGGATCACTTCATTGGCGAATTCAATTTGCAATTGCTTAAATACGTTTTAGTAAGCGATGACAATGTGATTTGATCAATATATATATATATAAAAGAGTTATCACACAAAAACTCTCGTTTCGAAACAACGTTTAAATCGTACAAATCATCCGTGAAGGTTACTCATTGTGCTGGTACTCTACCCGATCCGATTTGTGCATTATCTTGACGAGAAAACAACACGACAACGGTGTAGAATGCTTTTGTCCGAGTCTATAATTCAAATAAATTAGTCCTTTTAATTTTAGAGCTAGAGTTGAATCACAACAAATTATTTGTTTGCATACTGGGTGAGTCGGGAGAAACGGACCAAGCGCGTGCACAATACACTCCCGGGTGTTGTGCACGCGAAAATTATGTAAAAAGGCTCATATGTTCTTATCCAATTTTTATTTGTTTCCAAGGAAGAAATACTGCAGCCGATATTAAAGAAATATATTAAGCAATCAGGAGTGCAGCAGACGCCCTTCGTAGACAGACGAGGCATAAAATGTTTAGAGCTTAATGGCGATATTTTTGAACATTTATTAAAAGAACGCTATGATTAAAAAAAAATCTTTACGTATGAAATTTTGCTTATTTAAAATTACGCTATAACTTGAAAGCAAATGAAAATCGGATAAGAACATATGAGTTTTTTTACATTATTTTCACGTATACAATACACTCCTGGAGTTTGAGCCATTCCTTCCGATTCGCCATCTATAATCCTTTGTTATATACCCAATTAATGTTCGTATACTTTTAGAATCATTAGCAAACAATGTTTTCAAGTCGATTCAAATTCGCTTCTTAGAAATTCCATGAAGAAATTCCTACATTAAGCCAATTTCGAACAATGGAATGCCGATTTAAAGTAACGACCGTCAAGGACTTATCGTAATTAACCTTGGAGGATCTTAAATGATAACGCAAATATAAAAATAATACAATTGTTAATCAGCTGTGAGTACATATGGTGCATGTCGATTCGTGGACGAACCTGAATCTTATGTGCTCGTGGAGATAACGTCAAATATCTCCAATATACGTAATCGAAGTAGGTTGCAGCTACTTGAGTTGATAAAAAAGAATAAGGCCTGAGTTTCGAGACGATGAACTCTAAAATACATCACTTATTAACAAAATGTATTGTATCACCAATAATATTACCTGTTCGGTCGTGAAATTTTTTTAACATTGATGCATTTTATATAGTACATCGTATTTCCTTATATCTTACAATTAGATTTATGTTTTATAAACCTATCTGTACCAATGTATTTATTTGTGTAGCCTTCAAGTAAACTGTAAATGTAACTGTACGTCATAACGAAATTAAGTATCCCGGAATCTATGTATTGAATTAGAACTTTGGAAAGAGTACGCAACCTATACAATTGAGAAGAGCATCAATACAATTTTATAGCACTAAACCGGCTCCCGAATGTAGAGTGTTATTCAAAGAATCTTGATGCTTGTTAGTGAAAACTCTAATTGTTTCTAGAAAAACTAATACTACATTAGTTACATTTCCAGTGTATAATGACAATTATAAGTAACGTGCAACGGAATATTTTCTATTTCTAATGTCGCACTGATTTGTAGCACCAACGATATTATTTCAAGCAATCCGTCTATTAGAAATCCTTCCACGAATAACTGTCATTTTCAATATATTGACAATTTAAAGCACCAATAGTCATACGACGCGACAGTTAGAACGAAATCATTGAAACAAATTCTTTAGGTTTGTCCTTGACTTCATTCAAATCCGGTGATCGATTTTAGCAAGTAAATGTCCTGAATTTTTTTAGTATTTTCACCACTGTTGTATTGTGTACATTTTTGTCTGGATATCCATTGTTAAATATTTCTGCCACTTCCCGACAAGTTTTAGAATGTTATTCCCCACATCTTGCAAACTCAATGTCGCCGGCATTTCCACTTAATATTTAGACTTTCAAATTAATATTTGACACTCGGTGACAGACATGTCACTGGCATTACAACTTTGATTAGAAATGTATTCATATCAATGTGCATGTATCGCTGTAATAGGAAAGAATATACAAAATCATATTTTCAACAAGAGATAGACTTGACTGTATATTTGTGCATAACTTATAATTCTAAACAATGTTCTAAACAAACTAGTTTTAAATATACAGCCACGTCTGTCTATTGTTAAAAATACGATTTTGTAATCTTTACCTATGCGAACTTCGAATCTTCCTCCCGACCTAAATTCGAAGTTGAATATTTCGAAAACTATTCGACATATCGAAAAACGAAAACCACTTTACTTTATGTTATTATGATCTTTAAAAATCTGAAGTCAAAATTTCAACATTCTAAAATTTTTAACAACGTACCGACTGACGCGACGTACCTACCAATTTTTGATTACCCTGTACATGCTATCTCAATTTTAAATGTGTTAATGTTATTTTCTCGGGAAGCAGAACTTTTTATAGTCGCTTTTTTCCCGAAAATTAATAATAAAAAAGTTTTTGATATTCAACCAACTTAAATAAACATACTGTATAATCAAGATATTTACGATTACACGAACACAATAATCGAACCTTCTCACTCCGAAACTCTATTTCTAAGAACCATGGCAAAACTATTATTATAGAACATCGCAATTACCCTCTTGGCCGACAGTCGGGTCGGCGAAAAGAATAAACCAGGTCTGATCTATTCTGTCAAGTCCAACATTATTGTCGTTCGTGTGATCGCACGCATTCGAAACCGTACATTGTGAGCCACAAAATTGTCGGACCGTATGCCGTCTGCACTACGCCTTACTCATTTCGATAAATCAGCTTCGATTTCTTCCTACCGCACAATTCGCTTTACCTTATATTATAGTATACATATATAGAAACCAAAGCACATATGAAATATTCGAATTTCCGTAATCAACAAAAACAATCAGGAAGTATAGTGAGAAGTCCAATTTTGTTGTTTAGCCATATGGATGTTTTCTTCTGTTTCGATGAAACCCTGATCTAGGATTAGCCGTTCAAAAAATGGCAAGTTACCCGTTCCTATATTGACGAATTAAGTGAGTCTCTTTTTTAATTAATCTATTAATTGACACAAGTAATTGCCAATTTGCTTAATTAATAGGACAAAATACATCAATTGCCTTATCAATAGCCGCTGAACTTTATTATTATACACAGAACTCGCTTATCCTTCAATGCTGCAAAAACATGTACAATGTTGTAATCGCGGCAAAGGCAAACATGTATACAATCCAAGGAAAGCATTGACATTAGTACAAATTATACATACATACGTAAAAGATAATTCTGAATTCATTCATGGGAAGGATCGTATTTAATATTAATAAGTAAATATTTTACTACATTTACTCCAAATTACATAATACTCTGTATTAGAAATGGTGTAGATAAAATATGTACGAGTAAATTCTTAATAAATATGTATGCTTTGCCGTGTCTTCGAGAATCTTTCTTTATAAGAAAAAATTACTTATTTCCGAGAGGTCCTTTATAATAATCCGGAATATTGATTAGATCTACAGGATGATTAACCATATTAAGCGAACAGTTCGTTAATGTAAAACTGGGCCCAACCAAATTGTAAGATAATAATATCCTCAACGAAAGACAACGTGCAATGAGATTTTTAACAACTTTTACTCACTTATACCATTTTAAAAATATTCCTAAATAACTGGTACGTTTCTCTCTAACATAGCTTCTTGTCTCTCTTATTTTTAATCTACTCTTTAGATTGAATCAATGTGCTGATTGTCACAAGTAGCTTCAATAGAAGCAACACTTTTTATAAAGAACGATTTTTACTGGAAAATTGAATAGCGCAAAGTTTATAGGTATATACAGTTAAGTCCGTAGATGGACACGCTTTATAATATGCCCTTTTTAATCGAATATACCATATGGTTTAAGTATTTATCAGCGATGACTTGGTTTATTACTACTTTAATTTATCCGACAGTAATTGCAACTGATGTAATTTTCAATAGTCTAGTGGACGCATCGTACGATATTGTTAGTGTTTTGTTCCTTTTTCGATTTTTATCTGGAGTTTATTTTTCCGCTACGTTTTCAGGAACGAAAGAGATTCTACATAAGATCAACGGTCATCTACCTCAAGGCCAGCTGATCGCCATAATGGGACCGTCCGGCGCCGGCAAGAGTACCTTATTAAACGTCCTCAGCGGCTACAGCATAAAAGGGGTCGGCGGCAGTGTTTATGTGAACGGCTTTCCGAGAGATTTGAAGGCGTTCCGGAAACTGTCGTGCTACATAACGCAAGACGATCGGCTACAGCCGCTGTTGACTGTCGAGGAAAATATGAACATAGCTGCGGATCTGAAATTGGGAATGGAGATCTCACGTACGGAGAAGAAAGCAATAGTGAGTACGATGCGTGGTTTTCTTTTTTCTCTCACAATACAGAACTGGGCAGAATATATTGGTCGCTATGGCGATCTTAAAAGTCGCTGAAAAAGCAGACTTAAGGTAAAGCTGATATTATCCTTTAAAATTCACTCCGCCTAAAATGAGCTGGAGGAAATTGATATTTCGAAAACACCGCATTTATGTGTGCGATATAGGATACATTCTTCGCCCGCATTCCGTTTCATTTCTGACCGATAATTGCATTTATGACAATATTCTAATATGCATGTGCCGCGTGGCCAAATAAGAATGGCAATCGGCTATATCTCAAAAACTAGTAATCACAGGGTTTTCGGGTAAAATCTTCTTTAATAAATGTGTCCAAAAGAAAATACTGGAAAAGATTTTGAAGTTTGTGAGAAGATCGGCAGATGGCGTAACAGTCACGACTAAACATGAAATTAAAGTTTCCATCATGTTTTGTCTAATATTTATGCATTTTCTTCCCAACCCAATTCCCGTTAAACACATCCTACCGTGTCTTCTAAAGTAAAGTAGTTTATTTAGATAAACATCGGTTACTCTCTCCTGTTAGGTAAACAACGCTAGATTCATAATCATTGTCAGTTCCTTGTATAGGATACGCTGGCATATTCTTACCGAGGAAAGAAATTACAAAATTCAAACTGAATTGTAGTATGTAATGCTACACCGCTTTTTGCAAAAAGTATATTGATAAATTAACATCGTCGTGCCATCCAAAATATGCTACACAATGTTAGACGCTATATCTTAATAGAAAATCATTTAATTTATTGTCTCAGGCAAAGTCCTGCTTCTTCATTCAATACTCTACGCGATGGTAAACTTCAAGTGTTTTGCATTCTCACGAGCCACAGACGTTATCGCGTCACAATACATACCGACATACATCTACAAAGGAATAAATTAACGATTGGTTAAACAACTATTTACATTTTCCATATGTATAAGATAGGATTCCGTCGCGATTACGCGCTATCGCCTTCCTTCTCCCACGCGACCAATTCTTTGCTTTTGATTCCGGCACATCGTACGGATAATGTCTAGTATAAATATGAAATTATCAATTTGACATTTTAACGTCAAATAACGATGTGTTATCTACTATATACATATGGATATACGTGTGTTATATACAATATATACATATTTGTCGCTGTCATTGACTCTTTCCAGTTACGTACAAAGTGGGTCACTTCGATCTAGAACACGTTTTGTATTCCGATTGCTGGTATACCAATTGTTAACGGTGAGGTAAGCCAAATAGATTTTTCCACCAACGCTCGGCCTCAATATCGCGAACGTCGCATCTCCCTTTCCTATTGTAAACACGTAACAGGGAAATACCGTTGCCATCAATTCTAAAATTAGAATTTATCCATATTTCTACCAAACAAATAGTTCTTTGGGAATATCATATCTTACATAAAATAATACAATAGTATACTCCTTTACACAATTTGTCTAGAATTATATACCTCATTCGTCCAAAATATGATATAGATTACACACAAATCCCAAAAAGACAGTTTCAAGAAGGTTTTTGTCTATTTTATAAACCTCTTGCGAATTTGTCATTTACTTATATATAGTTTTCGTTCATTCTTCTATATAATTACTTAGTTTCTTTATTCCTATACTTTAATTACGTTTTATTTATCTACATACGTGCTAATTATTAATATTTTATCGTTTATTTATATGTATATTTATATTGACAATGTTAATGCCTCTGTTAAAGGTCATGACCGAAATAAATTATTATTATTGGGAAACAGTCCCATGGTTCCGGGAGACCACGGTCCGTATCCACCCCGATTTTGCTTGATTCAGTTAACAGACACGTATTTCAAACCGTCCATTTTCGAACTCGTGTTCATTAAGGCTCTTCTGTACATTTTAGGATGTATTATATTTCTTTAGCGCCCTGTATGCAATGTAATTAGTAAACAAACAATCTAATTATTTTGTCTAAACTCTTTGCTTGCACTGAATAAGGTCGTGGTTACACACATTCGATAACCGTATCACAATCGTACGCTTCCCGATGACTAGATCGGAATCATGTGTTAAATAGGCGCATTTCCATTTATTACCGTACTACGCTGTTCTTATATTCCCGAAGAAGATAACTTGGAAGAGATAACTTTGCGTCTTTTATGCATGGCAATATTGTAAGCATGATATCATCAGTGCATTCCCTGATCTTTCATGTATGCAATTGCCGCACAAAGTAGAGGCATGCACACGGCACATATGCACATAATGAAGATATGTTATAAACACTGAACAGGTCAAAGTGCACTACCGCACCTGTTCTATCACATTTCTACGTTTATGTTTCTTTATTTGGTTCCAAGTAATGGCGAACTATGACTAACTTCATTTTAGCTTGCCTTTTTGTTGTTAGATCCAAGAAATTCTTCAGACGCTGGGCTTGGACAAAGCAATTAAAACCAGCGCTTCTCGTTTGAGCGGTGGCCAAAAGAAGAGGCTATCAATTGCATTAGAACTCATAAATAATCCACTGGTGTTGTTTCTGGACGAGCCAACAACGTAAGTATAACAATTATAGCGGGTTTCTGTTTTTTCCGTTCGAAAAAGTTGAAAATGTCGAACCCGTTTTCGATAAGATCAATTTGAAATGGATGTCGAACTAAATTCAAGATGGCGGCTTTTGAGGTATTCGTATCCAAGGTTCATAGAATACATTTTTTACTCTAAAGGTTATCTCAGTTCCTATCTTGCAATACTTGACCGAAAGTTTGCGGGCGGAGGGGTGAAGGACGCATATTTTGACGTGATTGGTGGTAATATATAAATATGCTTGTTCGTAACAACGTTTAAATTGATGGATCTCATATGTTCTGTATTCCACTACCACTGACGTCATTGCGCGCGCCATTTTTAAATTGAGACCACCTTTAGAGTAAATGTATTCTACCAACCTTGACTTATGTCAATTTCTTTAAGAGTTACATGGACGCCATATTGGATTTTTAGGTTCTCGAAGAGAATTTTTTATTCTCTTTACAACGATGTAAGATAACGTACGATTGGATAAGAAATATCAATAAAATTAATTGTTTTTCCATTTTAAGAAATGATCCATGCAATCCCACTTGATCTAGGACATCCGATATACGCTAATTTCCCTGCTAATGAGTGCTCTCACTTTCAATATTTTCAAGGTCGCTCGATAAATTGTCAATATAGATTTCGTGATATTATGATAGACATCACCTAGGTGAAATTTATTATTAAACAATGTAAGGATCAATAACTGATACGGATTCCATTATCGGATTTTCAAAGAAAAACCAACCAAATTATACGTATTAGGTTTCAACAGAAATCAGAAACTAGCCGGACGCGATTCGATTGGCTGCAAAAGATCCGAAACTGATTTCACGATAATTAATCGGCTCAGACTAGTTTGTAATTTCTGTTGGGACAAAGCTGTTATCATTTAAATAACATAATTAGCCGCAAATAAGATGACACAGTTCTCGAATTCATTTTCTTCGGTTGAAAAATATCAAACGTACAAACCAAAGATAAATTAAAGCTATTGTACAGGTAAGAAAGTGAAGAGAAAATCCAGTCTCAGCAGTAAAGATATTTACACGTATTTGTCGATAATAAAGATAAAGGTTTCTACGTATGTTATCGACATGCTTTGTTTCGATAACCATCAAAGTCCAATAATATTTTTCTAAACGAACAAGATTAACTATTTATACATACAACATTTTTAAAAGTTCATAATCGTTCTCTTCGGTAAGAATTGATGAATAAAAATATAAGAATTTACGAACGTATGTAGGTATAGGTCGGATTTCTTTACACGTACCACTTTTATAGTTATTGCTTATTTTGCAAACAAATCTCATACGCGTTTAATAATTTGCTTATGATGTAAACGTTTTATTTTTAGCATAGCTTGCAATACAAAAGTTGCCATCGAATTTTTTTACAATCAACAGGCTGTTGATATTTCCTTGAAAGATAAACTATTGATCTCGGTCCCGATCTTGCAGTTTTCTCTCGTCATATTAACCATTCTAAATAACTTTATTGCATAAGATATCTTCGAGAGTAATAATTTACTAATTCAAAAAAAATCTTATTCAAATCTACAGAGGTCTCGACAGTTCCTCCTGTACGCAATGCGTAAAGTTGTTAAAACAACTAGCTCAGCAAGGGAGGACCATAATTTGCACGATTCATCAACCTTCAGCTTCTATGTTTTCCATCTTCGACCAAGTCTACGTCTTAGCTGCTGGAAGATGCTTATATCAAGGATCAACGTCCAAGTTAATCCCCTTCTTGGAGGGTGTCCAATTACCATGTCCGATGTTCCATAATCCCGCCGATTATGGTAGGTGCATCTTATCCTAAATCGAAAACAAGTTTATAGAACTTCAAGTCCTTTACAGTCATCGAATTGGCCTGTGGGGAATATGGCGACGATAAAATCGATATTATGGTTAACGCCACGGAAAATGGAAAAGCTCTTACATGGTTCGAAAACGCCGAAGCTCTCTCGAAGCAGAAAAAAATGCAACAAAATATAATGCCGCCGAAAGCCGATGATTCCAGTCTCGAAGCCACTAGTCCATTTACGCAACTCAACATTCTCTTAAGAAGAGGATTTTTAAAGGCTAGACGCGATACGGTAAGTAACATTTCCTTTTCTGATGCTTTCGCGAAGATTAATTGGATCGGGATGACTTATTTTTGCAGACCTTAACGTATTTGAGGGTTGGCGTGAATTTTGCTGTGGCTTTGATGTTGGGAACATTATATTGGAAAGCTGGGGCAGACGGTTCTAAAGTAATCGACAATTATAATCTGCTATTTTCGATACTGATGCATCATATGATGACAACGATGATGTTGACTATTCTAACATGTAAGTGTATCGTTGACCTTACTTCGCTAAAGTCGCAATTGGCGTTGATTCATTTTGATCTTTCCAGTTCCCACGGAGATGTCGATCCTTATCAAGGAGCATTTTAATAGATGGTACTCGCTGAAAATGTACTACCTATCCGTAACCCTAGTAGATATACCCATATCGGTACGACATTAAAGATCTTTGTAGATTTGTAATCGTTCCGTGACTTCCAAATTCTTCATTTTCAGATATTCTGCTGTCTTCTCTTCACCGCAATCATCTATTTAAGCACCGCTCAACCGCTGGAAATGAATAGATTGACAATGTTCACTGTCATCAGTATTTTGGTGGCGTTTGTTGCCCAGAGTGTAGGTCTAATGATCGGTGCTATGTTCAATGTTGTGAACGGCACCTTTCTGGGACCAACACTGTCGGTACCGATGATGATGTTCGCTGGATTTGGCGTCACCCTAAGAGATTTACCTGGTTACCTCTACTGGGGTAGCTACATTTCTTACCTAAGGTACGGTTTGGAAGGCTACGTAGGCGCCGTTTATGGTTTAGATCGGGAAACCATCGATTGTCCAGAAGACAAATACTGCCACTATAGGTACCCAACGCAATTTCTGGAAGAGATCGCCATGAAAGGAGATCAATTTTGGAACGACATCATCGCCCTGTCCATAATTTTGTTCTTCCTGCGAATTGTGGCTTACGTTATGTTGAAATGGAAACTAACTTCACTTAGATAAACAATCAAAACAAACTCTTAACCGAATTGTGAATAATTTTTGAGATTATACATATTTTCCAAGTGATTTACATGGCCCAGTTCCTAACTTGAATTATTCTACAAAGGTGCGTGATTTTCTTTTATTATTGAATGATGCCAAGCCTGTCAATGCAATATAGTTTAATATTTTTATACGTTAAATATTGTACATTATAGATACATTCTTATCTTTATATATCCATATTTACTGTGGTGACTCTAAAAGTTATGACTTACGATTCCTTTTTGTTTACTTCAATTGGGAGTTTTTTATTTCTTCGCAATAGATATTTGTAATATTTATTTATATCTAGAATAGATGTAGTTGAATTGTGATATTGTTATTATTGATATTTTTTATGCTGTGACAATTTTGAAAATAAATTATTTTGAACTTTAATGTAGGTAGTCTCCTGTATTAGGTTGCGGAAATCTCGGCAAAAAAATAGACAAACTGAACATATAATAGAAGCGGTAAAATGTCAATTTCTTCTGATTAAACAAAAATAGATGTCATAATTATTTCATTTAGAAAGAATCTGTATATTGATAAATAGGCTAAAATCGCCGACTCTACCATCTGGACAATAATAGACAAACTAAACGCCTATAGCAGATAACACCCGGCAAGTAGGTTACTACATTGTCGTCGTATAACCAAATGAAAAATTAGTTTAAAATAATGAAAACTAAACGTTTATTCTAACGATAAAATAATTTTGAATTAATTATTTTTACTTTATTAGTTCTTCATTTCTATCCTACACATAAGGAGTATAGTCAATTATAGGATTCTGTATTCTATACACTCCTTTATCGACATACATTCCATATTTATTATGTCTTAAATTAATTTTAGCAAATAATGGCGAGTAATTATTTAAATTTTATCTATAAATACTATCATTTCCTAGTACTTAACATTACCAAATAAAAAAAATTCTGAAAAAGAAACTTCCTTTGGCCGTAACATAACCTAAACATTTAAATTAGTTATACTTTTCTAATACAGATGGCTCACCTATAATTCAATAGCGGCGTTGAACCATAACATTTTCCATGCTTCTTGTTCTTCTAACTGCATAATATTACAATTTTAAAAGACCAATCGTTAATCTCTTCAATGTTCTAGGGCACCTCTATCTTTATTTACATATTACTGTGAATATTCTTGAATTAATGATTTCGTCTTCCACCATTACCTACATACACGTTGACACAAAATTTGAGTAAATCTACTATTTATATGGGAAAATTACATAGCATAAGCTATGTAGTTATGTTTCCTTAACAATTTTTATGCAAATTTATATAATAAAGTAGTATATTTGCTTCACGAACCATGAATGAAGAAGATCGTTTTACATGAATTCTTTTCCCGTCATTTGTTTTCCCAACGCGGCCTACAGTATTCATTACATTGTTAGTTATAAGTTATAACTATAAAATTACGACAAAACTAATATCATTCTCAAGATTGAAAAAAATGAATGGTCATGTTAGCTGGTCACTTATTCTTATTATAAATCTTACGAAATCCAGAAAACGAAAGCTGGAGAGAGAGTTGACCAGTCGGTATAGGTGCGTGCAGAAACATATCGAAATGAATCATTCATTTAAAGCTATCCTAGTAACTAGTAACACAACAGTATTTTTTGTTTTATATGAAACAGTATCGTATAATAGATTATCCGTGAATGTACGTAGTTCATGTTCACGGTAATTGCGTCAGTTAAGCTGGATGTCTACATAGTATATATGAACGTGGTTACAACTCTTGACCTCTTGACGTATAACTTTTTCCATTCGAAAAAGTTGCACGTGGAAGCAGCTAGTATTGTAACAAAATCACAATAATATATGTAAAACTGGAAAATTCTGACGATGCTCGATAAAGTGCAGATTGAAAAATTGATAAAAGAACAGGGCGATATCGTGAGACAACTGAAAGCTGCTAAAGGATCTAAGGAGAAGGTGAGTCTTCCTGTCAAGAATTTCTAACTTTATTGTATCCTTGTGTGTGTAGAATAAAAATTATCTACTTGAACCGTTCACTTCGCTTGAAAGAACGATTAACATCCATCACTTAAAATGTTTCAACGACTATCTAGAGTTAAACAGTTACCTATGCGGATATACGCCTACGAACGTAGATTTTGAATTTTGTAACCTTCTTAAAACCGTTTCCTTCGATGTAAATCAATATCCGCATATACATAGGTGGCTCACACACATCTGCAGCTATAATGATGCTGAAAAGCGACAGTTTAATATAGTGAACGGAAGATTGTCAAACGATTTATTACATTACCTATTGGATGTTCAGGTAGGATAATTTGTCTTATACTAGTTTTTCTTTCTGGTTTATTTTCATTTAGCAAAGGGATATTTTATCTTCTCCAGGGAAGGGAACTTTACTTCACATAAAAAATGCTGCTCCATAGTTTACGGGCATTAAGTCATTTGTCACGGCCTGTGGGAATAACGCACTTTCTAAATTACAGAAAAATTTCAAACGCACCACAGGTCAGTGGCTTTACTTGATAAGTTAATATCTTTTTTTTCATAACTTGTTTTAAAGGTTATATTCTTCCAAATGATTAAAAATTACATTTCCAGATAGCTGAAGAAGTAGCTAAGTTGCTAGAACTTAAAGCCCAACTAAATAATGAGGATGACATCACAAACAGTCCCCATAAATTTACGCTTAAAACTGCCAAAGGTACAAGGGACTATTCGCCTCAACAGATGGTGATACGGCAGAAAGTCCTTGACAAAGTTGTAGCAGTATTCAAACGTCATGGAGCTGAATCGATAGACACACCGGTGTTTGAACTGAAAGTAAATATTTGTACAGAGTTCTTAAAATATCGGCAGTAGATCGTAATTTTCTTTTAGGAAGTATTAACGGGTAAATATGGTGAAGATTCGAAGCTAATTTACGATCTCAAAGATCAAGGGGGTGAGATGCTATCGTTACGCTATGATCTAACTGTTCCTTTTGCTAGATACTTAGCGATGAATAAAATTACAAATATTAAACGTTACCACATTGCCAAAGTTTATAGGAGAGACAACCCGTCGATAGCAAGGGGAAGGTATAGGGAATTTTACCAGTGTGTTAGTATTTTACGCAACGTACATATATTCATCGTTACATTAATGGATTTCATCTTTAGGATTTTGATATAGCCGGAGCTTACGATCCAATGATTCCTGATGCTGAATGCGTGAAAATTATACAGGAGATTCTAGATTCTCTGAATATAGGATCCCACGTCATAAAATTGAACCACCGATCGCTCTTAGACGGTATGTTTGAAGCTTGCAGTGTTCCAAATGACAAATTTAGATCAATATGTTCAGCAGTTGATAAATTAGATAAGGTGAGATTCCTTTTTCTTTTAAATTAAGTAACAGTTTGCAACTATTTTACATATAATTACATAATGCTTAACATTTACATCTAAGGTATAGTATAACCTTGTCAATTGATGCTCAACTCCATCTTGAAGCACTGAGTTTCCCATCTTTTTATTGTTCTAATACTTTTCCTCAAAAAAATTAATTCCACAGTCACCTTGGCAAGAAGTTAAAAAGGAGATGATGGAGGAAAAAGGTCTTACGGAAGCGGTAGCCGACAGAATTGGCGAATATGTATGCCTCAACGGTAAAAGTGAACTAGTAGAGAAACTCTTGAAAGATGAGAAACTATCCAAAAATAAATCAGCCGTTGAAGGTTTGGATGCGATGAAATTAGTTTTAAAATATTGCAATCTGTACGATACATCTTCAAATGTACTTTTCGATCTAAGCTTGGCTAGGGGTCTCGATTACTATACTGGCATCATTTACGAAGCAGTTCTCCTGGGTAAATATTAAATATCTCGGTTTAAACGATAATTACAGCTATGATCTGTAACGTAGGCGATCCTGATGAGGGCGGTGAAGTGTCCGTAGGGTCTATAGCAGGTGGAGGCCGCTACGACAACTTAGTGGGTATGTTTGACCCAAGGAAGAAGCAAGTACCATGCGTGGGAGTCTCTATCGGTATAGAACGGATTTTTTCCGTAATCGAAACTAAATTAACTACTGCGAAGGAGAAAGTTAGGACGACAGAGATAGAAGTATATGTAGCATCAGCTCAAAAGAATTTATTCGAAGAGCGAATGAAATTGTGTAGTGAATTATGGAAGAAAGGCTTTAAAGTAATATCAGACAATATTATATAATAATCTTCTTTAATATTTTCTTAATTCTGGTAGGTTGAACATTCCTACAAGCGCAATCCCAAACTCCTGGCGCAGTTGCAGTATTGCGAAGAGCAAGGGATCCCCTTAGTATTAATCCTGGGCGAGAGCGAGTTAGAGAGGGGCGTGGTCAGGATGAGGGAGGTTACAAGTAGAGTGGAAACGGAAATTGAAAGGAATAAACTTGCCGAGGAGTTACAGAATCGTCTAGGGCAGTTTAATAGTGTCTCGTAAAACGTGTAATTCTTATTAAACGATGGTATTTATTATACTATTTCTATTTATTCGTACCATATTATCTGCACATAACCGAAGGTAGTGTCTATGGATTGTAATAAATAATTTTTGAAATAGTGCACCGTTCTTTTTTTCGGTTGCAAGTTTGTCTTTTATTGTTAGAACGTAAAAAGTTATTGAAGTCAGCTTTACACGACGCAGAATTCTTTAGGAATATTAGACAAAGCATAAATGCAAACTGCAAAAGCATTATAATTGATTACAATAGTAAATGTTGAAGGTGTCGTGTCACTTGTGCTGCAATTATTTTCGACACGTTCCAAGGTGTTGCTTTAGAAAAGTGATATCGGTTTTGCTGTTTCGTGTCCTATCGTGTTTGCGTCATTTGCGTATACTATACCCAAGGTTATCCACACCCGACTGCGCCCGATAAAATAACACAAACACCACAATACAACGCTATTCTATAAAATGCGATGTTGATGTCACAAATTTTGTTTTAGAGCGACAGTACATAAGCAACACGACAGCGCATACGAGACAATAGAAAATACCTCGATTCTTACAGAATAGAATAACCTTCCTGTAGTTTAGATCGAGCAATTTATTCCAGACATAATTTTTTTGATTCGACGCCAAGGTTAACAGTAATTTCAATATGCAGGTACTTTTGTGCATAATATCCTAAACTTCAGTTAAAGGAGCTTTTATATCTGCGGTACAACTATGGACCACAAGTAAAGAGTAAACAGAAGCCAGCATACAGTGGTTAGATCGCTCCCGTTTACACTCAAAGAAAGAACTCATTTGGTAATGGTCTCACATTTTATTAATACTTTAGATAGATATATTTCTCTTTACGGCATCATCAAGAAATAGAAAACTGATGATGCCGTAAATCGAAATATACATAGAGTATTAATAAAATGTGAAAACAATTACCAAATGAATTTTATTATTGATTGAGTTGATCTTGTTTATAGATATGAATATACCTCTACGACAATCACGGCAATTGATGAAAAATTACAGGTAGCTATAATTGCGGATAGAACACTAAGCTTTATTCATAGGAGAAGAAATAGTGTAACTGTCGTCGTGAAGATGACGATCTATTTACAAAAATGTTTAACAAGAAATTAATACCACAATGAACATTATTTTTACATACATAAATATTGATTTGAATAATATTACTACTTTACGCGACACGTAATTTTTATTAAAATTCATTGCAGAAGGAAGGAGAAGAGGTTAAAAAGTTATCAGCCTGGCAGTATACTATAGGTATGTTCGTTTCCGTTGCACTTATTTGCACTCAGTTCGACTATACATCTTGCAACTACAGATTTTAGCTAAACGAACGCCGTGTTTACAGTTCATGTAGTGCATAATCAGAGAAAAGAATAGCTTAGATGTTGCGTTAACGTTAACACACTATTGACGTTTTACCATGCGTATATTTCATCTAGACTGAGGTATGGAATTATATTTGATTATATTCTATTCTATATTCTAATTTGTTACCGACTGAGCGCTCCCTGTAATCTTTTAGCCGCCCTTTAAGGGAGGGCTAAAACATATTACATAGCGGAAATTTAGAAATCTTTTTGAACATAGATGTCGCCAACGGTACTAAATTAGGAAAAGAAGAAATAATGTTGGGTAGGGATGTGTTAAGTTTGATGAGTTGCCTACTTGGCTAGGATATGTTTCCTTAATTTAAAATTTTTAAATGAAAATGCTGGTGAGGTTGCATATATAGAGGTTCACAGGTGTGTAATTATTCCTGTTTTTCTACGGGTTAGAGTTGGGTCTTATATCCTCCCCACTACTAGCTCCATATTATTTTTATGGGGTCTGTGGGCCGTAGCGGCCGATGGAAAAGTAGAATGTACAATTTCTTTTACTACTAATTCCTAACGATGTAGTTGATGTAATAAAATACACATGAAAATGTTTTGTTTGGATGCCATCGGAATCGTTTATGGCTTTATGAATGTTTACTTTTCTTCAATCAGATAAATAGATAATAATAATAACCAAAGCACCTAACACAAATTTATTCGATTGCAATAATTTTTATTTTATATTCCCTCCGGTGAATTGCGAGTGCGTGTGGAAATGTAACTTATTGGGGCATGGGGAAAAGTCTGTGGAAAACTGGCAAAAGGTAAATTACAAATTATTTGAACACATCTAACACCTAGAAGGTAGTGCAATAATTCATTTTATTTTAGACAAGGAGTAATTATAAGTGCACAGAGAGAGGGTCACAATCACAAACAGGAGGTAGACCTGAGACCACAAAAAATTAACATCTCAAGAAGAGAGATTTTTAAGAATCCTTGGACAGACTTTTTACCAAGGCTATGGTGTTCCAGAGCGAGGGCTAATGTTATTTACAGCAATATAGTGTAACACACCTTCATGATGTCAAATAAAAATTGTATGTTTACCTCTTATAGCTGGCAGTTGTTATGTGCGAGACAGACAGAAGTGATTCTGTTAAAGCAGGACCTTCGAATTATCTAACAACAGAGGATGAAAGAAGGAAAGGTTTTTGTAGGCGAAGCATTCTTCTTGATTCGCGTTTTCGTTGACGCCGAACTTGGTGAAAAATCGGTAACATTGTTCTAAAAAATATAAATTCATGTATGTATATCAAGTTCAAATGTATATCAAGCTAACTTTTATAAACGGAATAAATGTGACTCAAACAAAAAAGATATTTATATTTAAAGTATTTAACCTCAAAGAACCCCCGCTTTCTAAATATCCAATAACAATGCGAGTATTGAACTGGCCCATTACGATACCAAGCTCCGCCCATTCATCTTAATACCGCCAACTTCCAATTAAGCTTTATTCCCAAGTTGGATGTTTATTATAGATTTCAGGCTAATGTTGGAAAATTAATATGTATAAGGAAAACTATCACGAAATTTGAAGTTATAATAAATAATCATTTTGTATCATTCTTACACAGTACTATAATGCATCAAAAATAAAACTATACCTATACATAAAAATAATTTGATAGTTACAAAAATCATATTTTAATTCTTTTAGTTTCGATTTGTAACTACTTTTATAATAATATGGTATCAAGTTGCCGACCAGAATGGTAGACAATGATTGAAATAAATTTTCGAAAACCATTCTCAGTTCAATATCTCAATATAAAAAAATATTTGTAAATTATTATCCTACTTCTATTATCCTTTGATATGCAACATTTTTGTATATAAAGCTTTATTAGAAAGAAAATCAGAAAAGATTCACAAATAGAATGATACAATGAATATAACTTTTTTATCTACTTCTTTTTTCTCATTACGTTATTTGATTTTCCTGGCCTACCGCCAACGTGACTGCACTTTCCAGAAAGACGACGTTTTCTTCTATAAATTGCAGTTGATTGCACGGGCATTCTACATGCACGATTTTTTCGATAATAATCTAAAACACCAAGCACATTAAACTTATTACACACGGCGCGCACTTCAAATACATAACATTATGTTTCTACCTTTACTAATAGAATCTTCATCATTGATAATTATGGTTGTATTGCATTGATCGATATTCGAATTCGTCGTCAGAGTTACAGTTATTAGTAGAAAGGTTTAAATTGGCATTGTGTGTAATATTTTCACTTTCAAATTTACGATAGAAGGGAGATAACCATTCTGGCTATGGTTCTTTGCTCATCGCTATTTTATAAAACATTGAGCGTATGCTGGCCCATTTTTTATTTCTAGATTTCCGACCTATTGGATGTAATGAATTTTTTTATGTTTTACCCCGCCCTTAACCAATAAGATAGAGAAACAGAGAGCAGATACCAGATACATTAAATTTATTATACGTCAAAGTAAACCGAGATGTCGGGAAATAATTTTAAAAATTCCAGCAGATTATTGCCGGTAATTTCCAGCGAATCCAAGCGATAGTTTCGGGCTACCCAATGTGACCGCGTCTTTAAGGGGGGAAAGGAGGGTGGCCTAATTGAATTGTTGAAATTAATTACTTGCTCTTTTTAACAAATTACTACATTAGTATGCAAAGAAACACTAAGGTATGGTTGTTTCGGAAATTAAGTCGCTTTTGCTTTTTTAAACCTTATATTTACAAAAGATTACAAGGAATTCGTGATTACTGACTACAGTCGTTTTATAAAAATACCGTATTTGTATGTTTATGCTCATTATTAACGCCGAAAAAAAATTTATGTTCTAACAACCGATTCTTATAAATTCAGCGATATATTCGGCCATAATTGCGGTGTATGCCTTTCCAAATGCAAATTATAATTAACTTTCATCGCGGTTTCCATTGCGTTTATTTTCGATTCCGTGTCTCCGTAAAGCACTTTCTTGTTTGTCACCTTTGTTAATTCTCCTCTATTGTTATCGGAAGATCCTCCTAAATTATCCAGCGTTTCGTATTCTGAACCGCTAACATTGGTTTCGTTTCCTTCCTTTACGTAATCGATATAATCCTGAATTTCTTGGGTGGACATTTTTTTAATGTACGCGTGCAACATGCGATTTTCATATTCTAAACTTATGGCGCGAGATTTCCAATACGCCAATTGGTGATGGTATTGCCAATCGGCGACCTCTTGCGGTGGTTTTAGAGAACGTTCTTGCGTTATATTTCCCTTGGCATTCATGTCGGTAATGTCGAAAACTGTCGACAGGGCACTTTGCAAGGATTGAGATCGTTTTTCGGTTAATTTCCTTACTTTTTCAACGTATTTTAACTTACGTTTCTTTCTCGTTAATGCTCTTTTTCTGTTTCTTCTATTTGTAGCGTTGCTAATCTGTACTTTACATTTACTAATACACGTACTAACTTTTAACAACTTAGAGCTGCTTCCTTTATTCACCTCCGCCATCTTAGTTCTAGTACGCATGAAGTTGGATACGAAATAAATTGACAAACACAAACATGAAAAAAAAATATATAAATGATTTATTTGAAAATAAAACGTAGTGCATAGATACAATACGCTTATTCCGTATAATTTGTAATATTTAACGACATGCTGCCATAATGGCACCGACACTCTCGAAATCAATCTTCTCGTTAATATTCTTAGTTTTTATGTTTTCATCTTGATTCGCGATGAAAATCAAAGTACTATTTTCCTTCCAACCATACTTCTTTACCCAGTGTTTTAAGGTCTTATCATCGACATCTCCCAATAGTTGAGCTAAGTGCGCTCGATCGATAGTTTGATATGTTATTCCAACAACGTGGCAAACAAATTTCCTTATCGAGTCGAGGAAACCCGTAATTTTTTGAGTTAATTCGGGCATGGAATGGACTCGAGTCCAAAATACTTCAAAGTCACATTGTTCTAGTACATCGGCTAAGTAAATGATCTGGTTAATGGGTTCTTCTTGCAGCTAAAGATCATAACTTTTAGTTTAATTCATTAGAAAAGCGATTCGATACTTACTTTCTGCTCGTTCAACAAACATTTACACAGTATGAAATCTGTGTGAGGAAAATTTGTCAGGGCCTTTAATAAGATTTGGCTCGTAATTTCGGTATTGCATTTATGTGGATTGAATTGATACAATTTCAATACTGCCAAGTTTGCCTCTAAGTCGTAAGCGTTTTCTCTTGATTGGATTTCGACGTAACGCTCTAATGTTGGTAAATTCTCCGGATTATATCTGAAAAGTTACGGACAGCGGTGTAAAGTTATACTTTATGGGCAAGGTAAGACGACTTGTACCTTTCTATTCCAGTTAGCATACCGGCAACAACCTGCTTCATTGCTTCGGCCATTTTGTGGAGTGTAGAGAGCGTTTTTTAATGAAAATTCCGATCTTTCTAATTCCGACCAAACTTAGTACTTTACAGACTGTTGTACTCGGCGTAGAGCAACGGAAACAACGCCAAAAACAATTCTACCAACCTCGATGGAGGGTATCGCTTATGTTTTGTGGCCACGATCGGTAGGAACTACAACGAACTACGATTCACGATCATTCACGACTATGTTCACGATCGAACGAAGGTATTGGTTTCGTTCAGTTTCGTTGGAATCAATTGGTATCATTGTGAAAGGTGGAGTAAGGTTTGTTCGTCAAAAATATAAATCCACTTTCATCCACCGAATAACAAGTAAATAAGCTGAAAATGACCGCCTTACCAGGCAGTATTGCCTTTGACGAATATGGTAGACCGTTTATAATTATACGAGACCAAGAGAAACAGAGAAGATTAACCGGAATAGATGCTTTGAAGGTAAGGTTAGGTTTTTGATACTATGTATGTCTTTGTTCGTAAATAATATAAGATTTATATCGGAACCGTCGAATTGTAATGTTCTCTAATGGTTTTAGTCGCATATATTAGCCGCTAAACAAATTTCGAATACAATTCGCACTTCGTTGGGTCCAAAAGGTTTAGACAAAATGATGGTGTCACCTGATGGTATGTTTTCCTTAATTAGCAGTGAAGTCTGTATGACATATTAATTAATGTCGCATTTTAGGCGAAGTTACGGTTACAAATGATGGAGCTACCATACTAAAAATGATGGAAATTGAACATGAAGTAGGAAAATTGCTTGTACAACTTTCGCAGTCGCAGGATGATGAAATAGGTACCATCTTATTGCTTTGAAATGCAGTATCTTCGCCGATAACGTTAATTTTTTTATCTAGGTGATGGGACGACTGGTGTTGTAGTCTTAGCCGGAGCATTATTAGAACAAGCCGGTGCTTTACTGGACCGTGGTATTCACCCCATTCGAATAGCCGACGGTTTCGAACTCGCTGGGCAGAAAGCTGTCGAACACTTGGATAAAATTGCCGAATTATTCCCAGTGTCCGGTGACAATCTAGAACCATTGATAAAAGTAGCGATGACTACTTTAGGATCGAAGATTGTCAACAAATGCCACAGGCAGATGGCAGAAATTGCCGTAGGAGCTGTATTATCTGTGGCAAATCTTGAAACACGTGATGTAAACTTTGAGTTAATCAAGGTGGAAGGAAAAATTGGTGGCCGCCTGGAAGATACGGTTCTCGTTAAGGGAGTGGTAATTGACAAGACTATGTCTCACCCGCAGATGCCGAAAGAGTTGAAAGATGTCAAGATAGCTATTTTGACTTGCCCATTTGAGCCACCGAAGCCGAAGACCAAGCATAAGTTGGACGTTACTAGCACGGAGGATTATAAAGAATTGCGCAAGTACGAACAGGAAAAGTTCACGGAGATGGTAATATTTTTGCTGTGTTTTAGTTCCTTTTTAAAATTGATCCGCGCTTGCAGGTATCTCAGGTTAAACAGGCAGGAGCAACGTTGGCAATCTGTCAATGGGGCTTTGATGATGAGGCAAATCATCTGTTGCTGCAACAAAGTCTACCTGCTGTACGCTGGGTAAGTGACGCCTTGACATTATAATGTGCAGAATATGGTGATTATAATAGTGTCTGCTCGTGTAAAGGTTGGTGGTCCTGAAATCGAACTAATCGCCATAGCGACTGGGGGTAGAATTGTTCCTCGTTTCGAGGAGCTCAATCTCGATAAACTGGGAAAAGCCGGGCTTGTTCGTGAACTTTCATTCGGAACGACCAAGGATAAGATGTTAGTTATTGAAGAATGTTCAAACTCTAAGGCGGTAACCATTCTTGTTCGAGGAGGTAACGTTATGTTAGTTGAGGAGGCGAAGAGAAGCTTGCACGATGCTTTATGTGTTATTAGAAGCTTAATTCAGGTTTGGATATTTTTTATTGCCGAAATAACTGGTGACATTTAAGTTCAATTCTAGGAACCTAGAATCGTTTATGGAGGCGGAGCAGCCGAGATATCGTGCAGTTTAGCTGTAGCAGCCCATGCTGATCAATTGGCATCTCTAGAACAGTACGCCTTTAGAGGATTTGCTGAGGCATTGGAGGCGATACCGTTGTCGCTGGCTGAAAACAGCGGTTTATCAGCTATACATGCATTGGCCGAGGTTAAAGTAAGTTACCCCAAATGATTTAGTTGTAAGGCTTGTAATATAATTGTTTTTTACTATTTTCAAGGCTAAACAAGCCGGAAGTGCTGATCCTGCCTTAGGTATCGATTGCATGCAAATGGGCAACTCTAATATGCGAGAGCAGCACGTAATAGAATCTCTGAAGTCGAAGAGACAACAGATCAAGTTGGCCACACAACTGGTGAAGATGATCCTGAAGATAGACGATGTCCGTTCCTCTAATGACTCGCATGGTTTGTAAAATCTTAAAAAGGGAAGACCAAGTTTCATTCGCTTTCTTGCTACACATAATAGGATCTACATTTTTCTTAATTTTTTTTTGTATTAATAAGCATGTTTACTACCTTGTATTTATTTAATACGACCGATTAATTTAATAAAGCACTGTCCTTTTCTTTTTAGCTATATTGGAAATTATGAGAAAAGCAAATTGAATTAATAATGTTAGGGATTTTCACCACCAATTATAAATGCACTTCAACATAAAGACACATTCTAATAGTTAAAACTTCTCAGGTTGTATTTTATATTTTAAACGGAAAAAACAAGTATTAAAAGAACAGAATCCTAAGGAAACTGTTCTCTTAATAAGAAATAGAACGGATGGCGCCATCTAACAATATGTTAAACTGAACGGCACAAAACACGCTTATTAAATCTGTGATTACAGGTAGTTATAATTGTCGTTAAAACAAAGTTTCATTAGTGACGAGCCGTTTCCTAAGAAACTGTTTGATCCATTATTGCACAGATGGCGCTTGCCTTTTAAAAACTGTTTCACTACTGCGATGGCGCTGGGCAAAATCGGATCGTGTAAGATATGCGCCGAGGGCGGCACAATTCGAAAGAACTCAGGAATGAAATTCAAAATTTACTTGCGTTTGTGTTTACCACAGATAAAATAGGTTAGGTTTATCCAGTTCAATATATACATCTTACTAAAATTTGATACTGTTAGATAAACTTAAAATGTACGGGTGAGATATTATAGTAATGTTAATTTGACTACTAGTCATAAAACAAACAACCGGTTCTGTGTATTTTTAAAATATTTAAAATAAAATATCTTAATATTGCCAAAAAAGACATCGCCGATTGTAGGAAAAAAATCTTTCCAGTAAAAATGCTAATAATCAAATAATAAAATTGAATTTGTTAACTTCTTCAATCTAGGTAAACACCTAATATATGTTGTAAATTTAAAATGAAAACAGGTATCACAAAGACAAATAAAATTAAGGCTTAGAAATGAGTAACAAATTGGCTGACATGAAAATCTTTCGCTGCTGTATTGTATGAAGTAACAAATGTTTTACTACAGACATAGAACGTATCACTGCATCCATTAGCAACTATTACCAAACGATATGGCGATCTTCAGTCTAGAAATACTGGCAACACGGTTTTCTCCGATTGCCTATTATTAGAGGATTTTTGATCGAGTAATTTACTCATTACGTACCATTTTCTGGTTTCACACGATAGTGAAGGAAACAACTTCAATTTATCTAGAGATAGTTGTTTTCTTAAACAATTAAAAAATTCACTTTTGAAATTAAAAATACCAAACTGTTGTTCATGAAATGTTTTATTTAAAAAGTTTATATCATGCAAAAAGATTTACCTTCGATAGCAATTGCTCTTAGTACAACAGCAGTACCATTTCATACGCTCAAAAGGTTTAAGGGATAAATTAATTTTTCAAATGACCAATCAAGTGGGAAAAACCTATGTATAATAGGAGTGCAACTTTACAGAAGTCAACCTAAGAACATAAAGTTATTTACTGTAAGTTTGACGAACACTTATGTTTGTTATTTAATCTATGGTATTTACTTTCTGTTTCTTAGATGAACATGGTTTATCATCCTTAAGATGTCTCTCCCCATTTTGTTCGTTTCCTTGAGGCGCCGGAGGACCCAAATATTTTCTTAGCGCAGCACTTCTTACCATATAGACATTAATGCTATCTTTTGGGGGGTTTTCGTAAGCTTTATTGAAGTAACATATCACATTGTAGGCGGTGTAATTCTTTTCTTCCTTCAAAACACCATTGCTTAACAAATGTGCTACTATATCTTCAGCATCCGCTTTTGAAATCAGAACTTTAAATAATTTAAACCAAGAGTCTATTAGCTTAATTAATGTTAAGTCGTTCTCTTTTTTCTTCGCCTCGTCGATTACTTGATAGATTTCGTTGCAAGCTCGTTTTAGGCAGAAGTATTCGGGTTCTGTTGATCTAAGACAATTATCGCACATTGTTTTGCAATTGATCTTGTTGCCTTCTTCAAAATAAAATCCAATCAAGGAGTGTCGACAATTTCTAAGATTCAAAATGTATTTTAACACATCCGATGCACCTTCAATATCCTTTCTTGACTTAGCATAGCCGGTATGCTTTAAGTAGTCTGCCAATCTATACAATACGATACAAGTAGCCGGCTGTCCATCTCTTCCCGCTCTTCCTGCCTGCTGGTAGAGATCCTCGACTGTTTTTGGTAGGGAAAAATGTATCACGAATCGTACATTGGGCTTGTCGATACCTAAACCAAAAGCAACAGTGGCAATTACAATTTGATAGGTGTTCTTCATCCATCTAGTGTATATTTTGACTTTCGCTTCATTTGTAAGTTGAGCATGATACAAACAAACACTTCTGCCTGTGTCCTTTAATGCCTTGGCAATATCTTCACACTCCTTTATCGAAATGGCATAAATTATACCAGAACAGTTTTTGAAATCATCCTCGATGATTTTGTTGATTAGTTCAATACATGAATTGAATTTGCTAGGTTTCAGATTCACTTTGTAGAGCAAATTCGGCCTATCGAAGGGCGCCTTAATCACGGTAGCCGCTGGAATCTCTAACATCTCGCGTACATCATTTAACACAAATGTTGTAGCGGTTGCAGTTAAACCTATGATCGGAACCCCTTGGAATAGATTTTTAAACAATCCCAGATATCTATAATCCGGTCTAAAGTCATGTCCCCATTCTGAACAGCAGTGGACCTCATCGATAGCAATTCTATTCAAATTTCCAGCTTTGTGACAAGCTTGTAAGGCCGATACAAGTTTTTTGCTCTTAACTAACATTTCAGGCGAGATATACAGCAATTTTATCACAGGCCTGTTTTGTTTATTCAAGTAAGCGAAAACTGCTCTCTTGGTATCTGAGGGTTCCCCAGCTGACATTTTGTAAGCGGTTATCCCCAAGGTTCTCAACTTATTAATTTGATCGTCCATTAACGAAATTAGAGGTGATACAACTAAAGTTAGTCCGGATTCTATCAAAGCAGGTAATTGATAGCACAAAGATTTACCTCCACCCGTTGGCATTAAGAGAATAGTATCTTTTTTTGATAATGTCGCATTGATAGCTGCGATCTGATGTTCTCGAAATTCCCTTAGATGAAAGGTCTTCTGCAACACCTCCTGAACCTTCTCGCTCCACGGAAATTCGTCTATCCACGCTTGCCAATCCCCTTGCTCATCGGCTATCTTCCTATTATAGAGATTTTTTAAATCGTCCCTTTTCCGCTTTAAACTTTGAATCTGCTGTTCTAATTTATTTTTTTCCGATGTATACACTTTTATTTCATTATCAATAACCTCGATTTGCGTAAAAACCTCCGCACTCATTTTATCTTTCCAATTTTTCAATTGTAATGAGCTTAAAAATTCTCAAAACTTATGTATGTGCTACTTCAACGTATTTCACCACTTATCGCTACATCTTATTGATTCTGTAGAGTAGTTCTTGAACTCGTTTACGGCGTGTATAATACTTTGTATGGTGAACAAGTTGGTCGAATTTGTAGAATGTTTAACGTTAGGGAAGATTTCATATATAGTGGGAAATTTAAGGTAACATGGTGGGAGAATGAACGCAATTGTGGGAGATAAGGCGCCATATTTAAACTCAAACCTGAAATATATTTTTTGAGCTTGTTAAAAAAGTGAATATCTGTAGCAGAGTTTTAAATAAAAGGGAGTACTTTTATGGAGTCATTTAGTTATGATAAATGTACACTTTTAATAATAATTATAACAAAGGGAACAACAACTTATAATCATTCATGTCTGTCAACTTGCACCTCTAGCAACTGACGTCCTCTGTCGGAGGCATGG
The DNA here is from genome assembly GCA_029619315.2 of Dynastes maya. Taxonomy (NCBI): domain Eukaryota; kingdom Metazoa; phylum Arthropoda; class Insecta; order Coleoptera; family Scarabaeidae; genus Dynastes; species Dynastes maya. Next base: position 81,133,837 of record JAROYE020000002.1, read on the forward strand.
GGATTTCTCTTAAATGACCAAGGTCAAATACTTTTTATAGTTCATACACCAGAATAAAAGGCGCCACTATCAAAACCGCCAATATTTAAATTATCAGATTTTTAAATTTTGGCGCTACCGGTTATATCAGAATTCTACTAGATGGCTCTTGTATGTATTATGTGCTATTTGTTTCCTATCATCTTCTGTTCTGATCTTACTTCGGTGTGTTAATACGCGAAATTTTTTAAGCGATTGTTATCAAATACAATTTATATATTCCTAAGTGTAGATTATACAAAATGGTATATAGTTGTTGTGTTCCTGGATGCACAAACACATCCAAAGATGTACCTTTACATCGATTTCCACATACAGATGAATTAGTGTGTATTTCTGATGAATTGAATTATTTATAATTGCAACTTGATGTGTTTAAGGCTTATAATGAATGGCTTAACCGAATTGGGAACACTAAATTGAGAGCATTGCCCATAAAGCGTGTCTATGGGACTTACCGAGTTTGCCACTTACATTTTCATGTTGCTTGCACAATTGATCCATCAAAATATTCAAGCAAATCCGGTTTAAAACAACGTAGTTTGCCAGCTATCAATGTTCCAGGTTTGTTATATTTTGTTGTTCAAAAATACAAACTTATATAGAAACATTTTAGGCTTTAAAGAAGTAGCTACAGAGGAAAATTCATTTGTACCAATAGATAAATATAGACAGTTGCAAGGTAATTAAGTATTAATAAAATTAAAACAATATATAAATATATTATTTCATTGGAACATCATTCATTAAGAAGTAAAAAATTCTAGAATTGCCATTAGAAATGGGTGGTGTAAGATCACCAGTACAGGATGTACAGACAGACATTGACTCACGTTCAACTGTAGAAGAGACAGGTATCTTTTTAACTATGATATATATTACAAGTTTTAATGAATTTATTTTCTTTAGTAAGCATGGATATTCATGATAATGCCACTACAAGTTCTGGATATACATTTTTAAAAGGTAAAATTAATTTTTGTTCTATTAGCATTTAAAAAATGTTTTATATCATGTGAAACGACATTACAATTAGCATATGTACATTACTTTTCCATCAATTACAAAAATTGAGCGAGGTATATTGAACGAATGTTTTGTTATGTTTGGAAATATCTATTAATTGGTAATCAACATACTAATTCTGAAATACTCCTTGTCTCATACATATTTGTAATAAAAGAAGTGTTAATGAATTTCTTTAAATCCAACTTGATAGTAAATTACCAATTCACATCTTTCTAATTATAGAACACATGTATGCTAGATCTTCTACGCCAGTTACTTCGAGGTCCTCGGCTGACAAACCAATAGCTAGAAAAGGTAATATAAAATAAACTGGATCCTGCACAATCTGTTTATTATTTTTTTTTGTAGATATTAGAGGAAGATTTAGCGTTCTACAAACAGCTGATTTGAAGAAAGCTCAGTTATCACCGAAAGCTAAAAGAATATATGCCGTAGCAAAAAAGCTACATACAATTGCATATAAGGCAGATAGGGAGTGTCGATCACTGAAAGAACGATCGAGAAAGGCCGAAGAATTTATGACATCTGCAGATTTTCTCAAGGCAAAATTGAACAAGGTAACGTTTGACTTTGTGTGGTCAAATGAAACACCAATCAAAGAAACCCAAAGGCCGTCGTTTTTCAATTGACGACAAAATATTTGCTGTTTCTCTAATGAAACGAAGTCCTAGAGGATATAAGTTATTAGAAAAAATGTTTGCGCTTCCATCTCGTAAAACATTGACAAACTTTTTATCCAAAATACCCTAGAGAATGGGAATTAACGAACATGTTCTAGTGTACAAAGGCAACTGTAGCATATTTGGACATTAAAGGTAGATATTGTGTTTTTAGCCTTTGATGAAATGATGCTGGAAACGGGCTTGGTTTATAATGCCAGAGACGATCATATATATGGCTTTGATACAAGTAGTCCAACAACCGACTTTTGCGATCATGTACTTGTTTTCATAGCTATAGGTATTTACAAAAAATGGAAGGGACCTGCCACAACGTTTGCTCTAAAGCAATATTTACTCGACGTAATAGATGCTGTACAACGGGCAGGTCTGAAGATTGTAGCAACAGTTTATGACCAATTTACAAGTAACTGTAAAGTATATTCTATAATGAAAACAGATACAAAACAATAATATTTTCGAGAAGATAAAGAATACCAAGGAATTGGATTCGAGACTAATGGCGAGGAAATTGTGCCACTTTTCGATCCACTTTATCTTTTGAAGGGAATAAGAAATCATTTACTTGAAAATGACATTTCCTTTATTTACAACGGGGAAAGAATGACTACGAGTTGGAAAGATATTACCGCTTTCTATGAATTAGATGGCAATGATGACCAAAATGTGTGGTAATCATATATACAAAGAAAAGATAAAGAAAATGAAAGTCGGTTTAGCTGCTCAAGTTTTCAATAGAACAGTTTCTGCTGTTATGAGGGGAATAATCACTCATGGTAAGTTATAAAATATCTTATAGATTGTTTCAATAACGTACCTACTTTTAGGTTCAACAGCTCTTCCGAACAGCGCCCTAGGAAGGGCCGATTTTTTGCTATTTATAAATAAACTTTTTGATAGTGTAAATGGCGCTTCGGGATACAGTTCGGAATCTAATAATTTGAAGTGTGCGGTGCAGGTCAATACATCACACCTAGATTTTCGGACCAATGCTGTTGCTGTACTTAATTCCCTCTACTTCATAAAAAGTCCTGGAAATAAATTTGTGCCGCCATCAGTGAGAAATTGGCAAATGACTATAGAAGAATTTAGGTATTTATGGAGAAAACTTCAGCAAGAAGGAATGGATATTTTTCCCACTCGTAGTTGCAATCAAGACCCTCTAGAAAACCTTTCTGGACAAGTTAGAAGTCAGGGATATAGAAACGTGAATCCCACATGTTTCTCATTCGCCACATCTTTCAAAACATTAATAGTAAACAACTTCACGTCTCCACATTCAATAAATAGAAATTGTGAAGAGGATTTATGTGAAGGAGCACTTAATAATCTCAGGCAATTGTTAAATGTACCCACAATTAATCAGTTGTATTTACCAACAGAAAGCGGTCCACCTCCGGAGATGGAAAATATCCATATGAATGCGAAACATGCATATATTGCAGGGTTTATTTGCAAAAAATTACGAAAATACATACAAAAGTGTGTAGTATGTAAAGAAGACTTAATAACAACCACGGTATTGCCAGAACATTGTCTTATTCAATGGAAGTCGTTTCACAAGGACTCTTTATTACACCCCACTACAAATTTTACCAAGTTATTTTGCCAAACTTGGCAATACCTGCGACAGAGAATAGCCCTATATTGTCACCGGGATAATCTTAAATGTATATTAATTAATTGCGCTATCACTAATATACATTTCTCTTTTCGTTGTGAACATCATAATTTAAGATCCGTATTTTTTGACACAGTGGTCAAGTTTTTTATACACACGTGGATTAATAATATTAATAATATTTTGAAAGGGCGTGTACAAAGCTCGCGGAGAAATAGCGTAATTGCTGAAATAGCCTATCAAAGATATTTAAAATATAAAATACGAAAAAGGCAAAACACCACAACGCAACATTGCTCCAAATATCCTGCCTGACAAGCTGGACAGCTATTGCATTTTAACTTGTGGTTGTCAAGGAAGGTTTTTAAATGTTTTACAAGATTTTTAAATTATAACAGTATCTATGAAACTACAGTGTTTTTTATTTCTTTTACAATAATTTTCAATTTTAATAACCATTGACAGTCAACGCTTTACATACAGTGTTTTGTGAGAATTTGAATTTGTACCTCATACAAGTATTTTCTTCTTATTGCCTGTGCAGTTGTAATAATGACGTAGCTTCGTTACGTAAACGTCTGAAGAAGGCGATTGTTCCTAAAGAAAATCATTTTTCCCACAAGTTATTCATTGGTAAATATCTCCAGCTTCATTAAGTATATATCACCTTGTCAGTCTGGATGTTTGAAGGATTGGCATACGTCACTGTATATGTATGTACGTTATTAAAGTAAGTTAATATAAATACTTACTGACTACTATTTTATTTCTTTGATTTATGTTTTTTTAGAAGTCGTCGTGTTGATAACTGTCTAGGTTTTATAATTGTCTTTTGTATCATATGTAATATGTGAGCACTAATAAATTGATCGTGAAAAAGTATTCTAGTTTAAATTATTTCTTTCACATTTTATGTCCGTAACTGTATACATCTACTAAAGATAAGTATATGTATATATATACACACATATATATATTGAAATGTGTTTTCTCAGGGGAATTTGTTAAAAATTTGAATTTTTTCAATTTAATAAAAATTCTAAATTCTTTGTAAGACCGAAGCATTCCTGGATACTCTTCGGGCAATTTTATTGTGACCTTTGAATTAAATTGGAAACATTCAAATTTTGAACAAATTCACCTGAGAAAAACATTTTAAACTTGGCGTCCAACGTATACATATATGTAAAGTTTAAATCACGCGCTCTTCTCTTTAGTTCATACACCAGTTAATCCGCGCTGTACGCAGGTACAATAAGCTCCATAAGTTTAAGACACGAGTTTCTCATCTATTTTATCTATGGTCGGAAGTAGGTAAAACCAAAAACATCGAGTATTTAACATTCTGAAGTTTTAATTGACATATAATATTAACACTATAAAAATATCATAATAATAGTAAGAACAACAAGCAATATCAAATAAATTTATTTCATTTACTATAAACTTAATTTACAATATAACATTGGACATCTTGTTGTTGCAATCAAAGAAAGTAACCACATCCTTTTGATCTACCTCGAATGCGGCGTCTTTTGGTATATAACACAATGCGATTCTGAGCAACTATATATTTTGCAGCTGTTTTCAGAACTTCAAAAAATTGCATCACTTCGGGTAGAAGTATTTACGGCCTGTTAAGGGGGGGCTAAAATATACAAAAGTTCATTACATCCAATATGGCTAAAAATTTAGAAATTTGAATATAGATGTCGCTTACAGTACTAAATTATGAAAAAAAGAAAAAATTTAGAATAGGGTGTATTAAGTTTGATAAGTTGCCTATTTTGTTAGGATGTGTTTTGCCAATTTAAAGTTTTCTAATGTAAATGCTGGTGAGGTTGCATATATAGGGGCTTGCACGTGTTTAATTATTACCGGGTGGAGTTGAGTTTTATTGCAAAATTTCTTCCCCACTACTAGCTCCATATCACCTTCATGGTGTCTATAGGTCGTAGCGGCCGATCGAAAAGCAAAATGTACTTCTTTTACTATTAATTACTAACGTTGTAGTTGATATAATAAAATACACATGAAAATATTTAGTTTGGATGCCGTCGGAATCGTCTATGGTTTTATGAACGTTCACTTTTATTCAAAACTGGCAAACAAAATTTAGGATAAACAGATAATGATAACAACGAAAACACTTAACACAAATTTATTCGATTGCAATAATTTTTATTTTATATTCCCTCCGGAGTTGCCGGTGCGTGTAGAAATATTGGTCGGTGACGTCAACAGATTGGCCAAAGGCCAAACTGCTACATTTTATTATTTCTGAATTTTCCAGTTATCCCTTGTTTGTACAAAGAAACAAATGACAACTTGGACAATTGGCAACCAACAAGGTAGTATGCCCAGATAGATTGCAAGCGATGTTGAACCTTATGCGCAGTTGACATATGCGCGAAATATCTGTTATAATCCAAGTCAATTTTCCCGCCTATCGTCCTAGTTTATATTTGTCTCATCGTACATATTACCATGGAATGTTGGGGACGCCACATTTCTATCCCTAGTGCACTTGTGTATCAGGATGGCGTGATTGGTGCATTTGCTCCTGGCGGCAATTCAATATTTAAATGTGTACGTTAAAAAAGAAATTATATTTAGTTAATTATCTTGCATATAATTACAAAAATATTTAAGTTTGTCCTGTTTTTGTACCGGAAACTTATCTCTATTTTATAATTTTGTGATTAATATCTTGGCTATATGGGAAAAATTGTAATAATTTAATAACAATTGTAATGCAGTGTCTTAGAATCATTATTATTAATTGTTAGAGCATTAATATTGCTAATAGTGTTAATTATTACCAATTCTTATTATTATTGTTGGTGTTAATTATTACTAATTCTTATTATTGTACCCAACTACTATTATGTATTATTTATGATCTGTGTAGTTTTTATACATTAATATGTTACCGAATTCATTCTCATATTTATCCTGTACAGTATCTTGAGTATATCTATAGTAACTTGCGCTACTTTTTGTTCGATCCTTAATGTGTTTTGAATAGACCTGAATATATTTCTTGCTATATCTTTCGTGTACTAATGTGTAATATGTAAAAAGGAGTAGATAGTTGCAAAAAGAACAATTAGTACCAAACTATAACATACCGTAAAAGTCGGAAAGTTGTGGTTTATTTTTTTAACACAATATTATTTTTAAAAACAGCTTCTAAAATAAATCTACTTATTAATTTAAAAATGCAGCACCTACACTCGCATGCCAGCGTGTATACATAAGTTAAATTAATTTAATTATTTTCTTAGGCTTCGGCATTTTCTTTAAATAAAATTAAAACATAATGAAAAAGTCAACATTTTAACGTTTCGACCTTTTTTATTATGTTTTAATTTTATTAGAAGAAAAAGCCGATTTTTATCAAAAAAAGGAATTAAATTAATTAAACTTAACGTTCTTAGC